>CM076576.1:992423656-993009803 GCA_034641835.2 Pinus albicaulis
GCGCCGGTTGCGCAGGTTGACCTGGCTGTAAGTGAGCCCCAGGTTGTACCGGATGGGCCAGTTGGCCTGGAGGCGGGACACCGGGTTGTACCGGATGAACCGGTTGGCCTGGTGGTGGAACAGGACCAGGTGCTTGCTGGAAACCGGTTTGACCTGAAGCAGAACCATAGGATGGTCCTGGCTGATATGCAACGTTAGAAACAACAGGATACTGCGGTTGCATCGGTAAAGAAGGTTGGATTTGCCCCCTAGGACCATAGACCGGTCCCGGTTGATACCCCGGCTGAGCTTGAGCAGGTTGACCAGAAGGGCTATAATACGGTCCTTGCGGATTGTACAATGGCCCTTGCTGGCCTGCAGGGTAGCCCTGGATGGGCTGCCCCTGTGGGTCATACAGATAGCCAGGTTGGCCCGCAGGTTGGCCTTGGAAGGGCTGTCCCTGCGGGTTATAAGCCTGGTTGTACGGTAAGCCTTGAGCATACAAATAAGCCTCAGGAGCGGGAAGACGCAAAACCTCCCCATGCTCGTCATACTGACCTGGGAAAGCATACACGGGAGTACCATCCTGTGCATAGTGCGAAAAGAAAGATCGGTAAGGATCTTGGGGAAACGGTCCAGCTTCGGCGTTCGGCTGTTGCAAAGACAACCGATACTCCTCCGGAGAGATATTCTCCGGTATAGCAGTAGCTAGATAAACATCTTCAGGAGTTGGCCCAGCCCTAGTAGCAGATGCTGAGACAACAGGAGAAGAGGCGGCCACACAAACAGTGGGCCGGATGGGAACAGACGTGACGGGCGTCGAAGGAGACACCCCGGGTGTAGTAGTAGCTGGCCTCGAAGCAGGAGATGATATTCCCATAGAGGCTGCAGCTGAAATGATCTGACCCAGATATCTGTATCCCTGTGGTAAAGAAGGACTGGCTGTCGACATGGTAGCCAGCTCAGAGTTGTCTCCCTCAAACAATCTACGGGGGAAGAGCTGATAGTCTTCACCAGACGTGGGAATTTCCTCACCAGAATCACTCATGGTTGATCCTGCCGTTAAATCACGCAAAAGACGGCGAGGACTAGGAGGAAATACAGCAGCAACAAACGGCGAACCCGATGTAAGAGAAAGGAAATCAACTCCTAATCTCAATTCAGACACAGGGTCCGAAAAGGGCCAATTGAACTCAACTGGTCCTCCAAAGGGTTGCTCGGCGAGAACCGGTCCCCCGTCAGGAAACTCGGAAACAACAGGCTGCTGTGGTTCAACAGAAGGCTGAGAAGCTTCTGAAGAATCGTCTGTGTAAGGACTACCAGTAGACGAAATCGAAGGTTCCGCCACCGTGGCAAAAGACTAGAGAAAAAGAGCAAACACACACACGGGCTGAAAACGAGTTAAGACACACGATCAAATGGTCAACAAGCAATGTCTAAACAGGTGTGTAATCGTGGGCGATTAATTTTACCACATTGGAAAGTAAGAAATTCTACCGTTTCATATTTTAAGAGTCGAGAAACGATAAAAAGGTGACTCTATCTCTTTCAGATTTGACACAAGCGTGAAAGGACAAGCGCTTGATGGTCTTTTCAAGTTTAGGGAGTCAGAAAAGACCAAATGACTGCTCAGGAAAAACTAGGCACAAAGGGTGTACCAAATATCTGTGAACTGCAATATACACCTTGGTTTCAATAATGAAACAGAAATCGACCAAGGACTTTCCGTACGTGCAGGCAATCTCCCCGAATGCTATGTTTGGTGTATCACGGGTATAGGGCGGCAGAATCGGCTTCCTGTGGATAAAGGATTGAAAACCTAGAGGGGTCTCCCTTTATATACGCGGCGGTATGGGTAGCACAAGTCTGTACTAGCGCTGTCTAAAGCCAAAAGGCGAACGACAACTGCTAGGTTTAAAGACACCAGAACACGTCTCTAGCCTAGACCTCTAAATAAGTTTCGTTAGATTTCAATGTTGCCTTAGGTTAATTGGATAGATTTTAAAGTTGATCTTCGATTAAGTTTCAATTTTCAGGCCCTATCGTATGTAGTGTCTTAAAAGACTCCTAAATGCAAAGCTACATGCCACAGTCCAACATTTCGTTCGATGAAAACTAATTAGAGAAGAGTTGAGAGCTTTTACACAAACGAAATGAACGGAAGACAAACAATGAGATCTCTAATGCAACTAATGAAATTGAAAACTTTTCATTCAAAACACTAATCACTAGCAAGATGGAAAAGATCACAATTTGCACTAATCAACAAAAGCAAAAGAGATTTTTTTTTTTTTTTTTTTTCAATGTCTGATAGCTAATATGCACTAAAAAAACTTGAAAACAAATGGAACAACTTGAGAAACGATATTCAAGAGAGTGAAACAAACAAATTTCACTCAACAACACAAGCAATCAGATCCCCAAATCGACCAAAGTCTCTCAAAACAAAGAAAAGACTCAAAAGCTTCCAATGGACCGTGTGATCTAGGTCCAAGGCAAGACCAAACGAATTTCGAATGAAGGAATGAACAATCACCCAAAAATCGCAACAAAACAATGAACAACTACTTAGAGGATGTGGAGAATCAATCAGACAGCTGACAGGACAATCAAAACACCAAAACTCCCAAGGAGGGCTCAATACACTAAGCCACTAGATGCCCTAGGGCTTAAAACGTGAAATCGATAGATAAAAGCAAACAACCAAAGGACAGAGGTGAATTCCCAGTCAAACAGGACTCCAACACACTCAGGCAGTCGGAAAATCAAGAAGAAAAACACTGACCAAACCCAGAGCGCTCAAAAACGAGGAAACTCAAAAACCTTACAGGAGTGGCGCGACTGTAAGGATGAAACTGGCGCCAGAAAGCAATTGGCGCGGGCTAAACAAAAGAAACATGCGCCAATTGGCGCGAATGTCGGGTTAAAAACCGCGCCATTCGAGTTTCTCAGCCAAAATTAAAAAAAACTACTCTAGAAGCAGATCAATGCAAAACTAAGTAAACCAAGAAGCAAAAACAGTGAAAGAACCCAACCCAGAAGGTTCATCAAGCAAGGAAAACATAAAATAATCAAAGCGAGACAACACAAACGAGACAATGAAATCTGGACGATCCCCAGTGGAGTCGCCAAATTATTGAGGAGGTAAATCCCCTCTGCGGACAGAGGTGATCCCTACTAGCCCAGCAGGGGTCTAGCAACAATCAAACAATGATACGATGCAAGTTCCTAGTTACGAATGAAAAGACTAAGATAGAAGCCTACCTGGAATCCAATGCTATGATCTGAAGAAGAAGCGTCCCTGTTCCTCAGCCTCGGCAGATCACAATCCCTCCACGATCTCTGCGGATGAACACCTGCACACAGAAGAAACAAATAGATACAAGCATAAAATCTGGCATACGTAACTAAACATCAGTCAGAAAGGATATTACTCATATTAACATAATGGAAAACAGAGTGGAACCATAATCGTAATCATCTATTAAATAACAAACAAAGAGAGATTATAACCAAGTTCTGACGTCGTGGTCTCCTTCGAATGGGTCTCCAGTCGTTCACGTCTCGCAAAGCTCGCCAAGGAAAGGGAAAACCTCTCCAGAGTCTCTCGACGATGGTATCCTTACTTGAGTCGGCCTTAAGGGAAAAAGAGGGTTCTTTACAGCACAAAGGCTCTTGGGAATATGGAGATTCAAAGCTTAGGCACTTCAAGACTAGCTTGCCATGGAATTGAGCAGGCTTTTATAGATGGGGAAGGAGGGAGTTGGGATCCCTATTATCGTGGGATTGGCCCTATCAACAAGGAAGGTTCCATGGGAGGTGGCAAAACCACTTCCCTTCCATAGAACTCCCGCAGCCAAACCTCCCAACTCAAGATAGGCAATGGTTTCTGAGTTTTTTGGAACTCAACTTCCGCCATCTTTATTTAAAAAATAGTCCTTAAATTGGGTGGCGCGACTACTGCTCTGTGACAGAGCGCTAGTTGGCGCGACCTCTTTGCAGGATTTTCCCCATTGGCGCGAGTACTGAACTGTCTAACCGCGCCAATGCAAAAAGGGATGTTTTTCATTATTTTTGCAAGGAGATGTCTTAAGGGAAAATGAAGCTTATGCTTAAAGGAATGCATTGATGATGTTTTCAAGGCATGACAATGTTCACAGGTCACAAAATGGGTCCTCCATTGTGCGGGACGGGGAATGGTAGGGACGGTGACAAATTACTATATAACAGATGCCCCCTAAAGTATGAGGCCCGAGAGAGAGAGGGGTGAAATGCTTTACGAGAACATGTTCAAGCGAGAAGACCCGCTTGGAAGTCGGAAAAGGCTGAAGGTAAGCGATATCTCGAGGTACATGATGTATATACGGAGGCATGGGCTGTGACCATCAGAGAAAACAGTATGTTATAATTAGGATCCAGGGCATGGGGATGCAGCCATCCAAGCAGGATCAAACAAATAGACTCAGGTATGGTCACAGCCATCCAATCATAGAGTCATGTACATAATGACAATAATCCACAATCGCAGCCTGGATTACAACAGACACAATCCAGGGTCTTGCGCTCCATCTCGACCCAAAAAAGTACAAGTTCTAGCATGCGAATGTGTGAGCTGATGTCGAACATGCAAGAACATCGTCTGATTACCAGCCAATGATGAAAGCTGTTAACAGACGCGAGAGAAACCACCAATAATGACAATGGTACTCAAGGTACTACAGGTACAATCTACGGCGTGTGAATAAATGAGCTGACGTCGAACACCCATGAGGAAGTCACTTTCGATCGGAGGAGTCAATGACGTAAACCTTACGTCGAATACGGCATGTGGGCTTGCCATTCTCTGAGGTCATACACGCTCCAAAGTACCATAAGAGTCTATAGACCAACTTCTGGATAATGAGAATGAAGCTGCCAAGTTGACCTATTGACAGGAAGTGACCTTGATCGAAGGTGGGCCATAATGATTCCCACATCATCGACACGAGACAGAGGAACATGATGTTTTTTTGTGAATCAGGATCATATGAGAAACAGAGGAAGGTTGATATTTGCAGAGGCCAACTTCTCTTGAACACATGAACGGCACGACAATGGACTTGGCAGTATTTGACATCAACGGATCAGAGGTCATGGTGACGAGGCAGTGAACAGATGAGAGATCAAAAGAGATTACCCAAACCCATGGAGGCAAAAGTGAAGCAACGAGATGAGATGTCCCCAACCCGACACGAATGCAGACAAGTGCCATGTTCAAGAGCGACATACTGCCGACGACAACGACGATGGTTCCATTTTTCCCCCACCATTTCTGGCGAGTACCCCAATTATTTTTGATAACAAGCTTGAAGGGGATAGCATATGCTTGTGATATAAGTCCGCCCTTGGGGCGAATCCATCCTAGTGCATTTAACGAGTCCTAGGAAGGAGAAACTCGGAGAACGTCATTTCGACGAAATCCAATGTCATCAGGGTTTAACGAGTCTGACAAAGGAAGAACTCGGCGTCTTTTCATGTTTAGAGAGTTTGAAAAGACAACGGAAAAGAAAACTCCACAGGTCCCTTTTCGTAAATAGTTTCCCAGATCCGAAAAGGTAGAAAACAATATCCGGGAAAACCTCCTAGTCGCGATAGGCTAGGGTATTCCTTTTTCGTAATCGATCCAGCCCAGCCCGAAAAAGGGTTAAACTTATACTGGGTGGATGTCGATTCGTGTCCAATTTAACGAGATCGAAACGACAAGGGCCTCGACAATCTTTTCATGTTTAGAGAGTCAGAAAAGAGCTGAAAGATGACTCCAAAGTGAATTTTTCGTGTATTTACCGAGTCCGAAAAAGTATAAAATACAACTCGTTTCCATCGTTTAAGTCGCAAAAACCTGCTGCTGCACATACCAAGCAAGCGTAAAATCCATTTTCGACATAACATATGCAAATATTTGATAAAAATAACTTTTAAAACTCATTTAACGTTGAAAAAGTTATAAATATGTCAAATTGGTAAAAATAAAATTATTGTTACTATTTACCTTGGTGAAAAGCAACAGTGGTCCATTTGGAGCAGAAACTTCTGACGGTGATTGCGACAAATCCAATTGACCATTCAGCTTCTCGTCTGTCACAGGTAAGAGGCATTCCCTTGCTCTTCATTTTCATTCATTTTTTAATAATTTTCCCTTTAAAATCAGTTCTATGTGGCCACTTTTAAAATTTTAGGGCTGCGCCCATTGGCGCGGGTATCGGGCACGGACCCGCGCCAATGAGCTCTTTTATACAACGAGTCATGCCACGTGGCGCAACTGTTCACAAAACAGCCGCGCCAGTGGCCGAACCTAAAAATCCGCCCAAAATTTCGACATTTAGACCAAATTGCATGGAATTTGAGGCTCATCAGAGATCTAACTAAGGGTTTTTTACCATATGAATGCAGGTAATCACTCAAAATGGAAATTGAATGGAAAGAACGAGAGCACGGAGAAGAGGATGAACAAGCCATGCAAATCCAAGCTTGCATGAATGCCCTTAGAAACTACGGGTTGAAAAAGTTCTTCCTCACACCATATTTACGAGCTCAGCTCGAGCTCCTCCAGTATTTAATCAGTATCTGGGACGAAAACGAACAGGTGTTCAGGTTACGAGACTAGGTATTAGAACTGGAGGTTTTCGATGTTTATTTCATCACTGGATTGTCCCGCAGAGGTCCAATCCCTGTATTGACTGGAAGCAGACCATCTGGAGAGAAGATGGAGGAAGTGATGGCACGGGTGTGCCAAGGTGCACAAACAGGATTAGGAAGCAAGAAGCTGGATATCCACACTATCCCTGATCTGGCATTGAGAGTGGTTCTCCATACCATCACGCGGGCTGCTGGGTCGCAGGCTCCGCACGAGGCCACAAAGGCCCAACTCCTGCTGGCCTCAGAATGCATGGGTCCCTTACTGTTTAACTGGGTAGAAGCAGTAACAATCAACATGAAAAGGCAGCTCACAAAATGCAAACAGGGAAAACTAAAACAGTTCGGTTATGGTTCCATCTTGGTATCATTCATTCTGGAACGCTTACCAATCTTCCAGGGCCAAGGGGCCGCAGTGGCAGATCCGATACCACGAGAGCCAAGAATGGCTCGCTGGGAAGCATTGATGCCCAGATCTGGAGGTGGCCAACAGATGTCCTGGAGGCCAGAGTTCTTTAGGTGGTTACGACGCCAGCTGATTGTCATGGAAGACTGGCCCTATGCAGGAACTGACTTTACTGGAGACCCAAATCTCCCATTGCCAGAAGGAGATGACTGGGACGAGGAGTTGGGGAAGACCTCATATTTTTTATTTTATGTTTTATGTTTTTTTTTTTGTTAATACACATTCGTCCTAACACGATTATCCATATATGCAGATGTGGGACCTGAGAGACCAGCTGGGATGTCTCCAATCTCCCGGAGGACACAACTCGCCCCTGAGATTCAGTGAGAGGGCACCGGAGGAGAGGAACTGATCCAGAACCTCAAGGGGATTGCCCATGGGATCCCAGACTATGCCCGGCTGGCAGACGTATCGATGGCATACCAGTGCCACACGGTGGGAGTTCCGATTCGGGTCCACCGAATCCTGAGGCGCTTAGTGCGTGCAGTCACGTGCTATCATGAGCACCATGCAGATTAGTCTTTTAGGATCTATACCACACCTATTTTTTGAGAGACATACCGTCTCCGGATGTACTAATACGATTATGTATATTTTTTGAGTTTTATGTGACACACTCTTATGTAAACATTTCGATACCTATATATATATATGCATATCTATTTCTGGATGAGTCTTTCTTTACATGTGATGATGATTTATAAATTGCGCAAATGTCTGTCTAATACCAAATTTGCTACTGCATCTGTTAATGTATTCAAATGCCTGGGTATATGATGATATGTAATGTAGTCAAAATTCCTCTCCAGTAATCGAATACGCAAATACAGACATAAGATGGACGGGTTCCTTAACGAATAGTGTCCGTTCAACTGTAACACTACAAGTTGTGAATCTAGGTACACGATCAATTCACGGATACCAAGGTAAACTGCCTCGGTTAATAATTCCAACACGGCACTATATTCCGCGATGTTGTTCATGGTACGTCCTAGACACACACCTTGCAGGTCAATCAACTCACCAACAGGATCGTAGATTACCCAGGCTGCGGAAGACAGATTCCTGGTACTGCGGGAGGCACCATCCGCGAAACCAACAAATGGATGAATAGACATCTGCACAACCAGGAAGACCCGATCAGCAGAAAGATGTTTACAAAGCACACCACACAATGCATGCACATAAATGACAATCACACACCTATGTACACACACCACACCAAGAAATCACTTCAGGCATAGTACTTTTTAAGGTACAACCCATTTCTGGGCTGCACCAGCGGAACTCCTTCATAATCTATAAGCTCGTAGGCCCCATTTTTCAAAACGCGTTTTACTATATAGGGCCCGTGCCACATAGGCTGGAGCTTACCGACTCCAAGCTTATCATGTGCCTGATCATACAAGAGGACGAGGTCTCCTTCGATGAAAGAACGGGGAGAAACAGATTGGTCAAAATGAGTTTTGACCCTCTTCTTTTGTGCTTCGATGATCAAAGCAGCTAGACGACGGGTTTCATCCAACCGTTCGAGATACAGAAGACGTTATTCCTCAGCAGAAGTATCCAGTAAGAGCTCCACAGCTAATTTTAGCGAAGGAATCTCACATTCAACTGGCAGAGTAGCTTCTAGACCGTACACCAATTGGAAAGGTGTGAATCCGGTTGCACTCTTAGCAGATTTTCGGTATGCCCAGAGAGATGAGAACAGTTGGAGATGCCAACTGGATTTATGAATCCCAATTGTTCGCTGAAGCATAGTGACCAAAACCTTGTTCACCGCTTCAACCTGACCATTCGCTTGAGGGTAGTATGGTGTTGAGCTGTCGTGACGCAAGCCCAACGTTGAAGTCAGCTCCGCCATCATGTAATTGCGGAAATGAGTACCGTGATCAGTGACGATGGCTTGAGGAACCCCGAACCATGCAATAACGTGGTTGAATATAAATTGAGCAGCCGTTTTCCCGTCAGCAGCTAGTGTAGGCATCGCCTCGGCCCACTTAGTGAAGTAGTCGACGGCGACAATGATATACGCATGCCCCCCGGCCGAGTGAGGGTTACACGTCATAAAATCTACGCCTCATTTCGCAAAAGGGCCGACGGTAATAACGGGATGTAATGGCAAAGGCGGCGCGCACATCTTGCGCTGAAAAATCTGGCATGGATGACATTTACGGACTGCAGTGATACAATCCTTGAATATGGAAGGCCAGAAATAACCTGCTCGCAGAATCTTCTGGGAAGTAGCATACCCGGACATATGTCCGCCACAGGCGCCACTGTGACAGTCATTTAAGACTTTCTCAGCCTCTTCCAAGGTTAGGCATAGCCGGAGCACCGAATCTACTCCAATGCGATATAAGGTATCTCCTACTATACGGTAGGGTTGGGACTGGTGCCGAATCCGACGGCGGGTAGCTTTATCCAACTCAGACCGAAATGTCGTGGTCTGAAGATACACTATTATGTCACCGTACCAAGGATCACGAGTACTGATGAGAAAAATCATTTCGTCCAGTATATGGTCTTCAGAGTGTGAGGGAACAGAGTCTGTAGGGAGAGAACATATCAAATCCGCGAAGACCAGTGATTTAGTTGACTTGGCGGTGGTGAAATCCAAGTCAAACTCCTGCAGGATTACAATCCATTTGGAGTACTTGCCCCCTAGTAATTGTCTAGAAAGAATATACGTCATAGGGTTGTAGTCTGAAACCACTGTTATCGTGCGCAAAAGGATGTAATGGCGAAAGTGTTGTACGGCGTGTACTACTGCTAATGCCAACTTCTCGACATGTGCATAACACGTTTCCGGGTCAAGAAGGTTCCAAGACAGGTAATAAACAACATGTTCATCACCGTCATCGTCATCCTGCACCAAGACCATGGCAATGGTGCTAAATGTGGCGGCTAGATACAAAGTGAAGTCGTGGTGGTAGTCCGGAGGACGAAGCAACGGAGCATTGACTAGCAATGTCTTTAGCTTCTCAAAGGATTCCTGAGAAATATCGTCCCAGTGAAAGGGAACGTTCTGCTTTAACAAACGAGTGAATCCTTTGGCCACCTCGGCATAATTCGGGATAAAGCGCCGAAGAAAATTCGCTTTCCCTTGCAGACTCTGTAACTGATATAGGGAGGAGGGTGATGGGAGATTTACGATGGCCTCGACCTTTAGAGGGTCGAGGTGAATTCCATCTTTCGAGACTATAAAGCCTAAAAGACGGCCAGAATCGACGCAGAAGACACATTTATGAGGATTGAGCCTGATATTGTAGCATCTGCAACGAAGAAAGATCTGGCGGAGATGCTCAGGATGGTCCTCTCGCTTGCCCGAATGGGCTGGCAAGTCGTCCAGATAAGGCTGAACGATATGGCGAATGTCATGAAAAGCGTAGGACATCGCACGCTGAAATGTGGCTCCAGCGTTCTTTAAGCCGAACGGGAGTTTTTTGTACGCGAAAGTGCCCCACGGACAGATGAATGTGGTCTTATGTTGATCCTCAGGTGCGATATTGATCTGGTTATAACCTGAGAAACCGTCCATTAAGGAATAGATCTCACTCCCGGCACATTCGTCGATGATTTGGTCGATAAACGGAGTGGGATAATTATCCTTTGGACAGGCGCGATTGATATCGCGATAATCCACACAGACTCGAATTGTACCCTGCTTTTTATCGACAGGGACAATGTTGGACACCCATTCTGTAAGGGGGATGGGATAAATAAAACCCACGTTCAGAAGTTTTTCAACTTCTGCCTTGATGGCGGCGGCTTTCCGAGGATGCATGGGACGTAAGCGTTGGCGCACGGGTTTCGCACCTGGGTAGGTTGGAATCTCGTGCACGACAATACTCGGATCAATTCCCGGCATTTCCTCGTAAGACCATGCGAAAACATCTCTGAATTCTTTGAAAAGCTCGGTATAGACTTGAATCTCCTCGGGAGAACAAGTCACACCCACATGAATGTTCTCAACAATCCCCGGTTTAACGGAGATGTTGATTGGAACAGTTTGAGTAATGTTACTCAGATTGCCCTCCGAAAAGACCTCGTGCATTAAGATCGGTGTTTGAAGAGGAGGGGAAGGAACCTGAGTAGCATAACGCTCCAGACAATCAGTCATTGCCCCCAAGCTGGGCATAAACGAGGATCGATGATGTCCATCGCCCCAGGGCAGCTCCTCAAGAGTCATAGTTTCAATGATAGCCTCATCTGAAGGAAAAGTCTCTCTGAGAGGATCAGGTGAATCAGCCCGACCAAGCCAGGGGGATTGCGAGTAGACGTCGAGAGCCATGCTCATGGGAGCATGCTGAGGAGGTGGAGGGTCCGACGTGGCAACAATCTCACAGTAGCTGATCTCTACTGGCGTTAAAGGCATGGATTCTCCAAACTCATATACCTGCTCAGGTGTAGGAATAAGCCAGGGGTCATCAGTCCTGGACAACATGTTGACTTGAGCGGTATTCGGTGGCGGTGCAGGGAATATACCCATGAGAACTGGGTCTTTGAAAAGACCAGGTCCTATGCTGTCTGGGGGATTCGGAATTTGATCCACGTATGGCACGTTTTTCTCAGAGCTAGAGGTGAAAAATGACAACTGATCTACCGTGACAATCTTGCCCTCATGGGGGAACTTAATGAATCGAAAGACGGTAGACGGCACGCAGAGCATGGCATGGGTCCAGCTGCGGCCAAGAAGTATATTGTAGTTGAGTTTAGCGTCAACCACTTCTACTTCCACGTTGACAGTTTTTCCCTGCAATGTGATCGCAAGACTCTCGAGAACTCCCAGGGGTTTAGACTCCCGACCATCAAATGCCTCGAGGGCATTGGGAGATGACGACAAGGCTGGAGAGCCAATGGCCTTCCAGCAAGCGGAGGACATAACACAAGTAGATGCACCCTCATCTACGACGGCCCTATGAATGTTCAGACCGTTAATCCCGACTTGAATGACCAAAGCGATTTGATGTGGAAGCCGAGGAGTAAAATTCTCCAGATCGAAGGTGAGAAGGCTCGAGTCGGCGGGATCGATGCCACCGATTGCAGACAGTAAAGCCTTCCGTTGTGAAGGACAACTTTGAAGAACCTCAAGTGCAGACATAGCACATGTGATCCAGATCTTGGGAGGGAGGCCCCCAAGATCTAAAAAGTTGAAATGGATGTGACTAGATCTGCAAAATTAGAATGCCAGAAAAAAGAGAGAACACAAAGAAAATAAAACTACAAAGAAACTTGTTTTATTAAAACAGAGAATAACTGTAGAAGCTACATTGTGGCGGACAATATGTCCTTTTACAAAGTGAGGCTTGTTATTTATAACCTTTTTTGAGATACAATACCATAGGTGGATACCATGGGCCAATACCATGGGTAGATACCACCTACAATACCATGGGTAAATCCCATGTGTGGATGAATACCATGGATGGATACATACCATGGGTCACTTATAATACCATGGGTGAATAAATATCATGGGTGGATGAATACCATGAGTCGATGCCATTTACAATACCATGGGTAAATTCCATGGGTAGATGGATAATATGGGTAGATGAATAACATGAGTTGATGCCATTTTCCATTCAGATCATTCCTCCCTCCTTAAGAAGCAATGGTCTCCATTGCGTGAAGTTCCCTCCTGAGAATCCTTTGTTGAATATGAAGAACCAATGAAGAGAAGGGTTTTGTGTAGTTAACCCATAACCGTGATGAACGAAGATCCGAGGATAGAGATACCCTGTAATGCTTGTGACCAACTGTAATATTGACAGTGTGCAGCCTAGCAAATGGACTTCGATGAAGTGTGGGTTTGTGGATGAACCAAAATCATGAAAAATGAAGATCCAAGGATAGAGATACCCTGTAATGCTTGTGACCAACTGTGTGACTAACAGTGTGCGGCCTAGCAGATGGACTTCGATGAAAATGATTTTGTGTAGTTGACCCATAACTGTGATGCTGATTGTTGATGAAGTAGCAGGTGCCTACATAGCTTGGGGTGGGAGGGCACGTCTCCAAATAACCCAAGCTGAACGCTGCTATGATCAAACTGATGAATGTGAAGCAGGTGCCTACTAAAGCGGGGTGGGAGGGCACGTCTCCAAAGGGAACCCGCTCTGAATGCTGCTCCAGATTTAAAATGAGCATAAATTGGTCAATATAACTCAGAATATTTATTATAACCTGTTTTTGGAAATGGAATGATCATTCTGCATCATCTTATATGTTTGAAACCACTATCTGGAGACTCTAGACTCTCAGATTTGCGCTGGAACTGGCACGCCGTCACAAAATTTCTGAAAAAATAGTTGATTTTAAATCAACGATAACTTGCACATCCAGACTCCGATTCGACCGATTTTTTTTTTTGAACTTGGGTGATTTTTCAAGAGGAGCTCAGATATATCTCCATTTATCTGAAATTTTGTACTAAAAATGGCGAAAAATGACAGGAGAGCCACCGTCCATGAATTGTCGTCAGAAAAATTGCTTCAACATTGCTGATTTTGAATTAGCGATATCTCCCTCATCCGAACTCCAATTTGGCCGATTTTTTTTTTGAATTTGAGTATTTTTTCGCAAGGAATCCAGATATAGTCTTTGTTTTTGCAAGTTTTTTACCAAAATTTTCAGATCTGATCTGAAAAATCTCCGCCCAAAACATTCATGGATTTTGCTGAAGATTGCTGCCAAACATTGAAACTGAAATATGTTTCAAACCCTCATTCCCATGGAGGCGTAACCTGAATCTGATACCACTGATCCAGATCTTGGGAGGGAGGCCCCCAAGATCTAAAAAGTTGAAATGGATGTGACTAGATCTGCAAAATTAGAATGCCAGAAAAAAGAGAGAACACAAAGAAAATAAAACTACAAAGAAACTTTTTTTATTAAAACAGAGAATAACTGTAGAAGAGGCCCCCAAGATCTGGATCAGTTGAAATGGATGTGACTAGATCTGCAAAATTAGAATGCCAGAAAAAAGAGAGAACACAAAGAAAATAAAACTACAAAGAAACTTGTTTTATTAAAACAGAGAATAACTGTAGAAGCTACATTGTGGCGGACAATCTGTCCTTTTACAAAGTGAGGCTTGTTATTTATAACCTTTTTTGAGATACAATACCATAGGTGGATACCATGGGCCAATACCATGGGTAGATACCACCTACAATACCATGGGTAAATCCCATGTGTGGATGAATACCATGGATGGATACATACCATGGGTCACTTATAATACCATGGGTGAATAAATATCATGGGTGGATGAATGCCATGGGTCGATGCCATTTACAATAGGGAGAAAGGAACAGAGAAAGAAAGAAAGAAAGAAAGGAAGGAGAAAGAAAGAAAGAAAGAAAGGAACAATGAAAGAAAGAAAGATGTATAAAGAACTATGGAAGAAGAAGGGTTCCTGAGGATCTCCGAAGAACACCCTTGGGAGGTGGTTTCACAACGGGTTCGAGAGTCGGCTTCTCGATTTCCAATGGACCGGAGGCAGGTGGGGGAGGTGGCCCATCCGCAACTGCCTTCCCGGGTGCCTGCCGCGATTCATTGTAATCCTTCGACCGCATAGCGAGAGTGATAGGTGCATTACTCTTCATCATGAAAACCTGAGACCCAAACGGTGCAGATGGTGATGCCTGTTCGACCATCTGGGTCTGCTGAGATGGAAATGGCTCTTTCAAAACAGCCGGAGTCCCTTTAGGTCCTTTAAGAAGTTGACTAACCTCAGATCGTCATGGAAAATCCTTAGTATAATGGTCCCCTTCACAGATGACGCAAGGGAACTTCGGTTTGCGCTGGGAGCCATCCTCAGTTCGAGATTTAGATTCTGGTTTTGTGGCATCAGATTTTGATTTGCCTTTGCCCTTCTTCTTCCCCTTGGAGGATTTGTCCGCAGGATTGGCCTCGACGGCATTCACCTCCGCGGTTTTACCAGAATCGGATGAGGCGGGATTAGCAGAGGTATTGTTGGAAGAATTAGCCTTCTTCTTCCCATTCGAAGACTTCTTCGAATTTTGAGAGACGGAACCAATGACACCATCCACCGTAGGGGTAGGCAGAGCCTTAGTGGTTCCGGGCCGTGGAGCATCAGTCAAGATGTCATAAAGCTTGCCAGACTGCGAATAGACAAGATCTAGGTACTGGGCACGCGCGATAGCTTGTTCCTCTGTCACACACGCTCCCATCGCGATATCCTGAGCGATTTTATTCACAAAGGAGGTGGTGAACCAGTGAGTCAAAATCTGATCAGGTATGTGAAACTTGATCAGTCGACAATGGCGCCGCCACTCATGAATGTGATCTGAGATGTGAGTGTCCTTGTTCTGCTTCAGAGAAGTCAGGAGGTGCGTCCCGGCCTCATACCGGACCGGTAACTGGAAATGCGTGAGGAAAGCCATGGCCAAAGAGTTGAAATCTTGGAAAATGCCACGGGATAATTCTATGTACCACTTAGCAACAGCTCTTGTTAAAGTACGCTGGAAGAGATGCAAACGGATTGAATCGTCGACCCAAGAGTTAGACAAACACCAGAGGTGATACGTCATCACATGCGCCTGGGGGTCTTCGCCAGCTTTTCCCTCAAACTTGGGACAATCACCTGGTATCTTGGTGGGAACCGGAGGCCAATATGGATTATGTAAAATCGGATCATTGGTCAACTTTGAAACGTCCGGCAGTTCCAAGGTAGCTAGGAATGGCAATGGAGGGTTAACTGCCATGCCGGGCCCAGGATGAGGTCCGGTACCCATACTCCACGATGGTTGTGAATATCCCTGCCCCCACGGGTTCTGTCCCACAGGATTCTGACCGTAGGGGGCATAGTTCATATAACCAGACTGATTTGGATGCTGGTAACCATAGTGCAGGGCTTGATAACCAGGATACGGACCCTGATTAGGCGTCGGCCCCGTATAAGCAGCGTTTGGATTTGGCTGTTGAGCGTAGGTAAACCCGGGTGGAGGAGGATAATACTGAGAGCCTCTGGGGTGGTTATAGTTCGGTTGAGACTGACCATGAGGATAATAACCACCCTGAGGGTGAGTAGGCTACTAAAAAGTGGAACCCTGTGGAGCCTGATATGTAGGGCGCAGCTGTTGATTTGGCTGCGGCATTGAATGAACAGGCTGCTGAGTAGAGTGAACAGAATGAGAGGGCTGCCCTGAATGAACAGGTTGACCCGAATGAGAGGGCTGACCCGAATGACCAGGCTGACCCGGATAAACATGCGGCGCCGGTTGCGCAGGTTGACCTGGTTGTAAGTGAACCCCAGGTTGTACCGGATGGGCCGGTTGGCCTGGAGGCGGGACACCAGGTTGTACCAGATGAACCGGTTGGCCCGGTGGTGGAACAGAACCAGGTGCTTGCTGGAAACCGGTTTGACCTGAAGCAGAACCATAGGATGGTCCTGGCTGATATGCAACGTTAGAAACAACAGGATACTGCGGTTGCATTGGTAAAGAAGGCTGGATCTGCCCCCCAGGACCATAGACCGGTCCGGGTTGATACCCCGGCTGAGGCTGAGCAGGTTGACCAGAAGGGCTATAATACAGTCCTTGCGGATTGTACAATGGCCCTTGCTAGCCCGCAGGGTAGCCCTGGATGAGCTGCCCCTGTGGGTCATACAGATAGCCAGGTTGGCCCACAGGTTGGCCTTGGAAGGGCTGTCCCTGCGAGTTATAAGCCTGGTTGTACGGTAAACCTTGAGCATACAGATAAGGCTCAGGAGCGGGAAGGCGCAAAACCTCCCCGTGCTCGTCATACTGACCTGGGAAAGCATACACGGGAGTACCATCCTGTGCATAGTGCGAAATGAAAGATCGATAAGGATCTTGGGGAAACGGTCCAGCTTCGGCGTTCGGCTGTTGCAAGGACAACCGATACTCCTCCGGAGAGATATTCTCCGGTATAGCAGTAGCTAGATACACATCTTCAGGAGTTGGCCCAGCCCTAGTAGCAGATGCTGAGACAACAGGAGAAGAGGCGGCCACAAAAACAGTGGGCCGGATGGGAACAGATGTGACGGGCGTCGAAGGAGACACCCCGGGTGTAGTAGCAGCTGGCCTCGAAGCAGGAGATGATATTCCCATAGAGGCTGCAGCTGAAATAATCTGACCCAGAGATCTGTATCCCTGTGGTAAAGAAGGACTGGCTGTCGACATGGTAGCCAGCTTAGAGTTGTCTCCCTCAAACAATCTACGCGGGAAGAGCTGATAGTCTTCACCAGACGTCGGAATTTCCTCACCAGAATCACTCATGGTTGATCCTGCCGTTAAATCACGCAAAAGACAGCGAGGACTAGGAGGAAATACAGCAGCAACAAACGGCGAACCCGATGTAAGAGAAAGGAAATCAGCTCCTAATCTCAATTCAGACACAGGGTCCGAAAAGGGCCAATTGAACTCAACTGGTCCTCCAAAGGGTTGCTCGGCGAGAACCGGTCCCCCGTCGGGAAACTCGGAAACAACAGGCTGCTGTGGTTCAACAGAAAACTGAGAAGCTTCTGAAGAATCGTCCGTGTAAGGACTACCAGTAGACGAAACCGAAGGTTCCGCCACTGTGGCAAAAGACTAGAGAAAAAGAGAAAACACACACACGGGCTAAAAACGAGTTAAGACACATGATCAAATGGTCAACAAGCAATGTCTAAACGAGTGTGTAATCGTGGGCGATTAATTTTACCACATTGGAAAGTAAGAAATTCTACCGTTTCATATTTTAAGAGTCGAGAAACGATAAAAAGATGACTCTATCTCTTTCAGAGTTGACACAAGCGTGAAAGGACAAGCGCTTGACGGTCTTTTCAAGTTTAGGGAGTCAGAAAAGACCAAATGACTGCTTAGGAAATACTAGGCACAAAGGGTGTACCAAATATCCGTGAATTGCAATATACACCTTGGTTTCAATAATGAAATAGAAATCGACCAAGGACTTTCTGTACGTGCAGGTAGTCTCCCCGAATGCTGTGTTCGGTGTATCACGGGTATAGGGTGGCAGACTCGGCTTCCTATGGATAAAGGATTGAAAACCTAGAGGGGTCTCCCTTTATATACGCGACGGTACAGGGAGCACAAGTCCGTACTAGCGCTGTCTAAAGCCAAAAGGCAAGCGACAGCTGCTAGGTTTAACGACGCCGGAACACGTCTCTAGCCTAGACTTTCTAAAAATGTTTCGTTAAGTTCCAATGTTGCCTTAGGTTAATTGAATAAATTTTACAGTTGATCTTCAATTAAGTTTCAATTTTCAGGCCCTATCGTATGTAGTGTCTTAAAAGACTCTTAAATGCAAAGCTACATGCCACAATCCAACATTTCGTTCGATGAAAACTAATTAGAGAAGAGTTGAGAGCTTTTACACAAACGAAATGAACAGAAGACAAACAATGAGACCTCTAATGCAACTAATGAAATTGAAAACTTTTCATCCAAATCACTAATCACTAGAAAAATTGAAAAGATCACAATTTGCACTAATTAACAAAAGCAAAAGAGATTTTTTTTTTATTTTCAATGTTTAATAGCCAATATGCACTAAACAAACTTTAAAACAAACAGAACAACTTGAGAAACGATATTCAAGAGAGCAAAACAAACAAATTTCACTCAACAACACAAACAATCAGATCCCAAATCGACCAAAGTCTCTCAAAACAAGGAAAAGACTCAAAAGCTTCCAATGGACCGTGTGATCTAGGTCCAAGGCAAGACTAAACGAATTTCGAATGAAGGAATGAACAATCACCCAAAAATCGCAACAAAACAATGAACAACTACTTAGAGGATGTGGAGAATCAATCAGACAGTCGACAGGACAATCAAAACACCAAAACTCCCAAGGAGGGCTCGATACACTAAGCCACTAGATGCCCTAGGGCTCAAAACGTGAAATCGATAGATAAAAGCAAACAACCAAAGGACAGAGGTGAATTCCAGTCAAACAGGACTCCAACACACTCAGGCAGTCGGAAAATCAAGAAGAAAAACACTGACCAAACCCAGAGAGCTCAAAAATGAGGAAACTCAAAAACCTTATAGGAGTGGCGTGACTGTAAGGATGAAACTGGCGCCAGAAAGCAATTGGCGTGGGCTAAACAAAAGCAACATGCGCCAATTGGCGCGACTGTCGGGTTAAAAACCGTGCCAGTCGATTTTCTCAGCCAAAATTAAAAAAAAGCTACTCCAGAGACAAATCAATGTAAACTAAGCAAACCAAGAAGTCAAAAACAGCAAAAGAACCCAACCCACAAGGCTGATCAAGCAAGTAAAAACATAAAACAATCAAAGTGAGACAACAGAAACGAGACAGTGAAATCTGGACGATCCCCAGTGGAGTCACCAAATTGTTGAGGAGGTAAATCCCCTCTGCGGACAGAGGCGATCCCTACTAGCCCAGCAGGGGTCTAGCAACAATCAAACAATGTTACGACGCAAGTTCCTAGTTACGAATGAAAAGACTAAAGATGGAAGCCTACCTGGAATCCAATGCTATGATCTGAAGAAGAGAGTGTCTCCGTTCCTCAGCCTCGGCAGATCACGATCCCTCCACGATCTCCGCGGATGAACACCTGCACATGCAAGAAACAAACAGATACAAGCATAGAACCCGGCATACGTAACTAAATATCAGTCAGAAAGGATATTACTCATATTAACATAATGGAAAACAAAGTGGAACCATAATCGTAATCATCTATTAAATAAAAAACAAAGAGAGATTACAACCAAGTTCTGATGTCGTGGTCTCCTTCAGATGGGTCTCCAGTCATTCACGTCTCGCAAAGCTCGCCAGGGAAAGGGCAAACCTCTCCAGAGTCTCTCGACAATAGTCTCCTTACTTGAGTCGGCCTTAAGGGAAAAAGAGGGCTCTTTACAGCACAAAGGCTCTTGGGAATATGGAGATTCAAAGCTTAGGCACTTCAAGACTAGCTTGCCATGGGATTGAGCAGGCTTTTATAGATGGGGGAGGAGGGAGTTGGGATCCCTATTATTATGGGATTGGCCCTATCAACAAGGAAGGTTCCATGGGAGGTGGCAAAACTACTTCCCTTCCACAGAACTCCCGCAGCCAAACCTCCCAACTCAAGATAGGCAATGGTTTCTGAGTTTGTTGAAACTCAACTTCCGCCATCCTTATATAAAAAACAGTCCTTAAATTAGGTGGCGCGACTACTTCTCTGTGACAGAGCGCCAGTTGGTGCGACCTCTTTGCAGGATTTCCCCCATTGGCGCGAGTTCTGAACTGACTGTCCGCGCCAATGCAAAAGGAGATGTTTTTCATGATTTTTGCAAGGAGATGTCTTAAGGGAAATTAAAGCTCATGCTTAGAGGAATGCATTGATGATGTTTTCAAGGCATGACAATGTTCACAGGTCACAAAATGGGTCCTCCATTGTGCGGGACAGGGAATGGTAGGGACGGTGACAAATTACTGTGTAACAGGAGTCTAAACATATATTCCTTGAATTTTGTCTCAAACTGTGAAGTTGAACCCTTGGAGGTAGTAGGAGCTCATAAAATGTAGTGGTTGTAGATACTACCTTGGTGACTCCACTAAAGATATTCATGCTTAAAGATGGCTTTGAGAAAGAGATACAGAAGGAGAAATCAAGATCCTAACCTACCTACAATTATGGATAATCCAAAAAGGATCCTCATAGGCATTGGAAGCACCTCATCAAAATCAGTTATTCCATCACATTCAAGATATTTTTCCATTGAAAATATTTGAAGTCCTAAAGATAAACAATTTGATGATAAAGTTAAAGAATTATTGTTTAGGTCTGAGACTGAAAATGAATTGACTGACATAATACTAGACCTACAAAGACTAGGTGTTGACACATCACCCCTAGTATCTAAGGAGGAAAAAGAAGAATTCTGGAAAACATTCACATTAGAGTTCTTGTTAGAGAGGGAGTCCTTTGAAAAGTTAAAAGATTTGGATCCATTTGAATTTTTTTTGAAGAGAAAATCTGTTATAGCTTTGACTTAATGGAGTTATATCATATCTAGACTTCAAATACCATCTACACCATCTCCTAAAAATTCATCCTCACTCACTGTATTTTCCAAAAGTCATAATATAACCTCATCTATTGTCCTTCCACATATCACAGTTACTGTCATCATTGCTGGAATTTTTCCTCCTCCCCCTCCTACTAGACCTGCAAGATATGCTCCACTTTTCCTTCCTACTGTCGTTCATGACCTCCTAGATGGATACTCAACTAGAATTAAAATATTTGGGAGCGAGGAGGAATTTTCAGTTGAGGAACATGTAGATTAATTTAATGATTTCATTGACAGAGAGGAGGTAGACCATGAGGATGTAAAATTGAGATTATTTTTCAGAGTTTCACTGGTGAAGTGAGAAAATGGTTTAAGGCCTTAGCTCCAGCAAGTTTGCAGAATTAGGATTAGCTAGAAGATAGCTTTTTAACTAAGTGGGGGATTAAGGTAAATCAAGTACAAGCTCTAACTGAGTATAACAATTTGAAAAGAGCCTTAGATGAATCTTTCCAAGACTTCTCTAAGATATGTAACAAGGTATATAACTCTAGAAGATATTTTTTTGACTAAGTGGGGGAGTAAGGTAAATCCAGTACAAGCTCTAATTGAGTATAACAATTTGAAAAGAGCCTTAGATGAATCTGTCCAATACTTCTCTAAGAGATTTAACAAGGTCTATAACTGCATACCTACTCAAATTAAACCGCCTACAAGAGCTGCTCAATTACACTATGCAGAGGCATTTAATTATGAGTTTTCCATGTTGTTAAGGGAAAGAGAGTATGCTTCTACATCAGAAATGTAGAATGATGCAATGAAAGTGGAGGTGAACATCGCAGCTGCCAAGAGGACTAAGATGGGGAAAAAAATGAAATAAGAGGAGAAGCCTTCTTCATCCTCATATGCTAAGTTTGATTCCATGATGAAAATGATGGAAAAAACTCATGGATAGACTTGTTCTTGGAGCCACTCTTTTGTCTCCTACACAACAAGATACACACATCGGAAATCCACAATTTAGGAGACCTCAAAATCAACAAAGAAAAGGGGAAAATAGAAATCAACCTAGCACACAAGTGAGGACCCCTTTTTAGCACAATTTATTTGATGAAGAAGAAGCACAACCTGAGTTTCAAGAGGATATTATTCATCGCTTAGATGAAGACATGGTTGGGATGTTTCTAACTAAAGAGGAGCATGATGAGTCTATTTATGATTTGGAGAAGAATGAGGGACAATTAGATTACTTAAAGGGTTATCAACATGCCATATTTGAAATGCAGAAAAAATAAAATTTGAGAAATAGGAATGTCCCCATTACAACAAACAAATCTCAGCCAAAGAAAGATGTTCCTAAACCAGCTAAGCCAAAGAAGATACACCACCACCTCCCATCAAAGAAGTGGAAAAGGCCTCATCTAATTTTAGTTTAGAAAATGAGATCTCCAAAATAAAAAATTTAGTCCCCTTTGGAGAAATGATCAAGGTCACTAAATATAGAAGCAAAATTGTCAATATGTTAAATTCTCATCCTGGACCTTCAGACATCCTCAATCTACAAGAAGATCATCCCACCATTTTCCTATGACCAAGGGTAGAAGATGAACAAAATGAAGAATTTCCTCCTTTGTATGTAAGTCTCAATATTCATGATATGACTTTACACAATGCCATGTTAGAATCACATCCTTCCCACAACCTTATGCCTAAAGTGATTATGGAGAGGATGGGTTTAGACATCACTAGACCTTACAAAGATCTATTTTCTTTTAATGCCAAGAGAGTCCAATGCATAGGTGTTATTAAAGATGTTGTTGTTGGCATAACAAAAATACCTACTAAAACAGTCATGATGGACATAGTGTTAGTTGAAATTCCTCCAAATTTTGGTATGATTTTATCCAGATATTGGGCAGCCAAAATTAAAGGGACTATGTAGATGGATATGACATATGCCACCATTCTAGTTTTTGGTGAGAAAAGGAGGTTGTATACAGAAATTAGGATGTACTACATGGTATGTAGTAAGGACAAGCCTAGAAATTTTCCTATTTATGCAGTTGAAACTGAATTGGGGTCCTCAATTTTATTCAATGAACTCACTGATGAGGTGGAAATTGAAGAAAAACCATAAAATCAATAAGTAGGAAATTAGGAATGTGTTGAGGAAAAATGATAAGGATGGTGGATTTTACACTTTGATGACTTTTCTGGAAGAGAGGGGGCTAGATTAGGGATATGGATCACTGCTCCTAATGATGAAAGTAGGTTTTTCTCTTTCAATCTTAACTTTGATTATGCAAACAAAATGGCATAATATGAGTCACTGTTTTTGGGTCTAGAGATTTTGAAAAAATTAGGCACCAAAAAGATATCAGTATGTGGTGATTCAGAGTTAGTGATTAAGCATGTTGAAGGGCCTTATCAAAAAAAATATGTAAGAATTGGGGAATAAAAAAACTTATTCATTGAAATGATTGAGAATTTTTAGGAATATGCTTTCATTGTTAAAACTAGGGACCAAAATTCAGTAGTTGATTCCCTATCTGTCTCTGCAATCTTATTTGTCATCCCTACTCATTATAGTGAGAAATATGATGTTCAGGTCAGACATAGGCCATCAATCCCTGATAACATCATTCACTAGCAAGTGTTTTAGAGTGAACAACAAGGTCTAAATTTCTTTGAATTGAACTAGGAGTTTGAGAATATCCAAGTAGATCAACAAAATATGTTTGTTGAAACTAAGATCAATCCTGAAGTCTTGAAGCTAAAAAACAATTGTATTCCCAAATGAGTTATTCCACTTGAGAAACTATTTCATCAAAATGATGTTTTAAAACCTCCTAGAATGTAGTCTGATGATGAGGAGGTGGATAATTACAATCTTGGTATAGCATAAGTGCCTAAAATGGTTAAAATTTATAAGTTTCTTTCTATAGGGATGAGACGGAATTATGTGGATATGATGAAGAAATATATTGATGTTTTTTCATGGAGCTATGCTGATAGGAAAATGTATGATCCTAGTATTATCAAACATACTATTCCCATAAAAGATAATGAAAAACCTTTCGAGAAAAATTTGAGAAGAATTAATCCTTTTCTCATGCCTCTAATTGAGAAAGAGATTAAGAAACTTTTTGATGAAAAGATCACTGTCCCTACAAGGTTTTCAAAATTCCTTGCTAATATAGTACATGTCGGAAATACGAGTGGTGATATTAGAATATGTATTGACTTTAGAAATATGAACAAGGAATCTTTGAAGGAAAAATACCCTCTTCCAAAGATGGATAATATTTTGCAGAATATTGTTGGCTCTCAAAGAATGTTCATGCTTGATGGATTTTCAGGTTACAATCAGATATTGGTACATCTAGACGATCAGGAGAAAACTGCTTTTACCATGCCATGGGGAACATTCATATACACCAAGATGCCTTTTTGTTTGATGAATGTAGGGGAAACCTTTCAAAGGGCGATAGATATTTATTTTTTTGAGGAGAAATACAAATCAGTTGTGTCTATTTGGATGATATAAATATGTTTTCAAGAAAGGAGGAAGATCAGTTGAAACATTTGGAGAAAATTCTACAGAAATGCAGAAAATTTGGCATCTCTCTTAATATCACTAAAAGTATCTTTTCTCAAACCTCTGGAAATTTTTTAGGACATATTATATCAAAATATGGAATAAATATTGATAATAATAGATTCAGTGCAATACAGAAGATATACTTGCCAAGGAATAGGAAATAGATTCAATCTTTTCTTGTAAGGGAAAACTTTGTTAAAAGGTTTATCCCAAATTTTGCTGAGATTTTCAAGAACATTACCAAGATTTTAAAGAAGGAATTTGATATTAAGTGCACTGTTGAAGCTAATAAATCATTTGAAGAGATAAATAAAGCACTCACTCAAGCCCTAGTGCTTATAAGTTCTAACTTCTCAAGTGAATTTTTGGTTTTTACATTTTCTTTTGAAAATATGATTGCTAGAGTTTTATTGCAGAAAGGGCAGTAAGGTGGCGAGCAACATATTTCACTTTTGAGTAGGACTCTTGCCAACTCTGAATTAAAGTATAATATCTTGGAAAAATTTGTATTGGGAATATACCATTGGAATTATTTTGAATTTTTTGCTGGAAAATGATGCTGAAAAAGTCATTGAAGAGTTCCATAAGGGATATTGTGGAGGACACCATTACTGGAAAGCCACACCCAACAATATACTCAAAACATGGTATTATTGGCCTACCATGTTTAAGGACATCTACAAGAATATCGTTGCATGCCATGAATGCCATGTTTTTTATGGTAAGAAGAAGTTGATTCCTTTACCTTTGAAACCAATATATGTTAAAGCTCCTTTCCAGTAATGGGGAATGGACTTCATTAGTGAAATACACCTAGCATCCTCAGGGCAACATCACTAGATTTTTACAACCATAGATTATTTCACTAAGTGGATTGAAGAAATTCTAGCAAGGTAGGTTACTAACTCAGTCATCATTCAGTTATTGGAGAACAATATTTTGTCCAGGTTTGGTTGTCCTATGAATATTATTACTCATAATGCACAATATTTTAAATAAAAAAAAACAATTATCTTTTGTCATCAATATCATATTACTATTGGATATTCCACAGCCTATTACCCTCAAGGTAATGGCCTTGCAGAATCATCCAATAAAAGCATAGTGAGGATCATCAAAAAGGTGCTGCAAGAAAACAACATATCATGGAATATAAAGATGAATTTTTCTCTATGGGATGATAGAGTTTGCATAAAGTGATCCACTAATACATCTCCCTATGAATTAGTATATGGAGCTGAAGCTATTTTTCCCACTTCTTTGGGAGTTCCATTAATGAAACTGCTGCAAGGACTTGAAGAGGAGCCAAATGCTATCCAAAGAAGAATAAACCATCTTAGAGCTTTATAAGAGAAAAGGGAAGAGGTGTATGATAGCCATCAACAATCGCAAAACAAAATGAACAAAACCTTTGGCAGAAAAACTAAAGAAGAAAATTTCCAAATCCAAGATGTAGTTCTGAAATGGGAAGCCAGAATTGAAGAAAAGGGGAAGCATGGAAATTTCGACAACATCTAGAAGGGGCCATTTTTGATAGCTGCATATCATGGCAACTACACTTTTTTGCTTCAGGAGATGGATGGACAGTTGTGTGGAGGAGGAACTGTCAATGGCAGGTTTCTAAAGCATTATTCCTCCTAATTCATTTTAATTAATTTCACTCCATTGTACATATTTAATTTTTTGTCATGGTGTTTTTCTAATAAATATGATCTCATCATCAAGCTTTAGCCCAAGGATAAGGCCATAATATTTTGAAGAAATCTTCATCAATTTCAGAAATGTTTTGTTTTTCTTGAAGGAAGGCACAGGAACTACAAGTTCTTTGTTGTAACATAGGGGTTGTTATCCATCAGTAATAATTTTTTCATAGCAAATGATGGCTAAAACGGGTCTGGAGCCTTCAAGAGATTATTTTCATAGAAAATTACTCATTCTTGAAGTATGTTTTTCCCTAACAGTGATGTTCCCTAATTCTGTTGTTCCCTAACAGTGATGTTCCCTAAGTCTGTTGTTCCCTAACAGTGTTGTTTCGTAAGTGTTGTTCCCTAACAGTGCTGTTCCTTAAGTGCTATTCTCGAATGTTGTTCGCTTCAAAAAATCCATCAAGAAAACCTGTTGTTCCCAAAGAAAATTGTTTTCTAAAAATACCCCTTGTTCCCTTTAATTTACTCTCCATTCCCTTAAAAATCCTTTTTACCATGAAATCCCTTTCAAAATGGTTTAAAACCCTGCTTTTTCACTCTATCGGAACTTGGAAAAACCTTAAAAAACCCCAGAAAACACATAAAAACCCTTAAAAAAACTTTTTCGCCCTTTTAAAGGCCTTAAGCCCCCGAGCGCTTAAACCTTCCGCTTCATGTGACTAACACTCGTGACCTTATGCTAGCAATCATCACATCGAAAATTTATGTTGCATCGACGCTATTATATTTACATTACCTCACTCCCCATTCCCCTACCGATGTGATAAGCCCTCCTTCCCTCGGCCCCTGGTCACATACCCCTCCATGTGACCATGCCCCTGCGCCTGTTTCTTAAGCCCCCATCACATCGGCCATCAGCATTTCCTTTTCCCCTCCTCCCTTATCTTGTATTCCATCGGACCGCCGATGTGATAATCCATCCACTACGTGAACCACTCCCCCAATCCTATGCTAACACCTATCTTACACTAAAGCTCCTGCCACACACCTTTTCCATCACATTCCTCTCTAACTGTTGGATTTGTACCCCTAGATCCAATGGCTTACGATCTATTTCGCGCTCATTTCCCAAAAAAAAAACAATTGAACGTTAACTACGCAAAAAGAGTGGTTTATGGAGGATGTGTGGTGCATTTCAATTGGATCTCATTTGTTTTATTGAAAACCACTTACTGCCCAGGGGCCACGTGAAAACCATTCGCGGTTTTTGTGAAACCACCAAGCTACCTTTTCATGCCATAGTCATTTTAAAGCCGGATTTTCATAGAGTTTCTCCACAGACCCTTCTCCACGCGCATTTCATCTCCTCTACATACGCTCCTCCACCTCCGCCAGCCTCCGAAGCAGTTTCATCCACACATCGTAGGTTTTTATAACATATGGTGTTGTTTTTTGCAGTTTTTGTAATTCTCCTTGAAGCGGAAACCCTCCCCACAGTTCATAAGGGAAAGGGCCAAAGATGAGTACCCTCGTGATCCGGATATAGGCCGAAAGTGCATAACCAATGGTTTAAATCAATTTGAATGAGGCAAAGACAGTTTAAATGAAAAAAATAAAGTGGTTAAAGACTAAAACAGAGGATCAAAGGGAAAATCCCATCGAATGGTCAAAGTTAAAAGGATTAATGCATGAGGTTGAAGATTAAAAGCATAATCTTACAGTTTAAGGGCAAGGAACACAGATAAAGAGATCAAAAGAAAAAATTAAAGGTTTAGAGGTTTTAAATCCTGACAGTTAAGGATAAAGCAACATTTGAGGGATTTAAGTACAAGGTTTCAAGATTAAAGGTTTAAATAATGTATTTTTAATATTAAAAACACACTTTAAAAGTAAACATAGTTAGATACAATTTAAAGGCCCCGAAGATGATTATAAGGGCATAAAGCAGAATCAAAGTTATAACAGTGTTTTAAAACCACAAAAACAGACAAATCAATAAAGGAAGCCTCCAAATGCCACATCATTGAGGCTATTACTCCCCAAAATGCCACCTACCAGCTGATATTACCTAAAATAGTGCATATTAATTACATAGTCAGAGATATTTCTAAAGATAGCTCAGAAATAAATACTAGCCTACCAAAAGCCCCCAAAGTCAACGAAAGTAACTGAATTTGATGAAATTTAATGTAATAATCAATTAGCAGAGTTAAAACATCAGATAACTTCTCCATTTGGCCCTTCAAAGGCCAAGAAGCTCTTACTCTACATTAATTGAATAGATAGGCCTTTCTTTCACTCCACCTCCTCATTTCTTATATAAATACTTCTCCAGAATACATTATACAGGTTGGTGTTTGGATAATTGTTGAATGTAAATAGCTGTTGAAGCATGTTGTAGCTCTATTAGGAATTGAAGAAACATAAGCTGAGATGAGAAGTTTGAAGCTGTAAAGACCCACTAGACTTGAACATTGTAACTGGTTTGAACATCAAATACAATAGATGATTTATGGGATCCTAGTCTATGTCAATGTTGATGTTATTCTCACTGTAATTGTTATATTCTTTGTGTTTTCATTATGTCCACTTTCTCTGATAAATAAAAGCAAACATAGATTAGGATTTACTTCTGAAAGTACCCTATATCTCACTAATAAATCTTTATCCTTTATGTTTTCTGTTGATTGTTTATTTGAGGACAATTCAATAGAGTATAACCAGTGAAGTGTTGGTAAGCCCATGTTTCTTGAGTGCAACTTGAGATATTGTCTTTGAATGTTCTTGAAAAGTCTGCTAATTAAAAGTTGAGCTAGAGAAGTTTATGGTTAGCCCTGTCCTCTAGTTTATCTCCAACAATTGCTTTGAAAAGTTCCCTTAAGAGTATGTTGAAAGCAGGCTAGTTTAAACGTACTTACCTGATCTTAGACTATCTTTATGTTTATCATGAATGTTTTCCTTTCAGAATATGCTGAAAGCAGGCTAAGTTAAAGGTCTTTACCTGATCTTAAACTATTCTTTGCTTTTAATGTTTTCTCTTGAAAGTATACCAAAAGCAGGCTAGTTTAAAAGTACTTACCTGATCTTAGGCTGTCCTTTGTTTTTCTCATGTGTTTGCTTCTTTCACCACTGTTAATGTTTCATTCCATAAAATCAACTTAAAGAGATCCTTTGACATGGATGACTTGCCCCATGGACCACTCTTGAAACTTGTTGTGCAATTAAATACTCTTATGACTCCATAGCCCAATGGATTGATATTGTTCCTTGCTTATCTTATCAGCTGAACCATTCTTTCGCTTACTCACACCTTCAACCTTCCTACAGACTTCCTTCGTCTTCATGTTATCCTGCCCAACCAAAACAAAAAAACCTTGTTATTCATAACTAGCCTAATATCACATCATAAGCCTTAAAGAAATATCTTTGAAAACACATATATAGACAGATCCATCTCTGAATTTAGGATGGCTAGATCCTCAGAGTCCAAAGTGGCTTTGATGTAGGCTTTGTAGCATTTGTACTTGCCAATCTTACAAAATACGGAGGCCCTAAAAAGGGCACACCATCCCCAGTGGAGCCGTTGTTACCACATATTAATTTTTAATTTTGATTGATAGTGTCACTCACCTAGGATTCATTTTTTCTCAATAGGTTGGTTCATGAAATTGATGAAACATTCATGGAATAAACCTTTATCCTATGTCTAAAACACTCCATTAGTCATGTCATATCAGTCATATCCACCAAATTAATATTTAGGTTGACATGCATGTTTTCAAATTAAGGTAATGCCACATGTCTATTTTTTCATGTTTTTGCAGCGAATATAACTAAAAACTGGCCGATTTCTCTACGGAATCACCTGACCAGTCCGTAGCGAATCTGCCAATTTCATAGTTGTTTTCACTATGTAATTATGTTTTTCTGCATAAAAATAGAGGACGATGAGTTGTCGATTTTCCAATGGTTAGGGATAAATGTGAGGTCATCTAATTTGTTATCATGATCACCGAAGCATGTAAAAGCGTAAATACCCTCATCATTATCTTTCACTCCCAGATTTGCCAGCATGCTCTCCACTTTAAAATTCCATCTTTAAAAATTATCCCCAAAGCACCTCTCTATCATTTTTTGTTTGATTTTTGCATGCATTAGTCCATTAACATCTCTCAGAAGCTTAGTCCCATAGCAAGCAACTTGTTGTTCAGTTTTTTCTCTTTGGAGGTGTCATAGTTCAAAAATAAGGAAGGTGTGTTACACAACATTTTGTCACTATCCTTGCAATCCCCATCTCGCACATTGGAGGATCATTTCTATGACCAAAAAAAAGTTTCATGCCTTGCAAAGACCATCATTGCATCCCTTTCCATGAGGAAAACACTCCTTCTATTGACAATTTCCTGAGCAGACAATCAAAAACACATGTTTTTGCCTTAGTGATGGTAGACCGTTATGCCCCTGCGCTAATGAGGAAGAGTAACACTGGGCCCTGCGTCCATTGGTGATCTGTCCTAGTTAGCTACCCATGCCAACATATTTATGAAGTTATTTTTAAAAATAGAGGTGAAGTTTCCATCATAACAACTTTGTGGGCGAGTCATCCAGAGTGGTTCGACTGAATAACCATGGCCTCCCTCCTTCAGCCTCTTGTTTCCACCTTTCGGGGAAACATCCCAATGGATAAGGCATCCCTTCCACTATTATAGGGATCCCAACCTCCTCCTCTCCCTCTATGTTGGATCGAGGGGTCCTGACCCAGTTTTGGAGGTGAAGGTTTGCTAGCAAACCCCTATACTACTGGCCCTTTCGGTAGTGACCTGCTTGTGCAGGCCAAAGTCTGACCCGAAGCAGTATGGGAGGGTGTTGGAACCAGGTTTCTTCACCCTGAGAGAGAGGAGTTAATTCTAGTAGATCTGTGTTCACATATTATCAGGTTCTCACAGAACAGTTCTGTTGGGGTTCCCATGTTTTGGCCAGGTTGACAAAGACCAAAAGATGAGACAACATAGAACCACTTTCAGACCTTAGGATCTAGCCCTCCTAGGTCCAGAGAGGGATCTCTCTATGATTATCAAAGGATATATGTCTTTGAAGTTCTAAATTATGGTTTTAGGCTAGTTATAGGCTCAAAGTTATTTGTTTGATTGTTTGAGTTTGGTTGTTGAGAATCAGGAAGGAAGGTTTCATCACAAGACAAGGATGGGTAAAGAAGGAAGCTAGGCAAAGGTAGATAACTCAAGGAACATCAAGGCCATTGGGCAATGGAGTCAAGAAAGGATTTACTTATGTTCAAGGTGTAATCTTTAATTGGGCTAGTCATCTAGAGCATTTGGATCTCAAAGACTGATTGGTGGGATGGAACACTAAGCGATGAGAATGAAAGATGAAAAAACCATCTGATTCTGTCTATAGATCAGGCCAGAGGTCATTTAACTCCAGGCCTGCTTGGACAAAACCATAGGCAGCACAAGGGATCTTGAAAAGGCTTATATGGAAGGGAAGGTTATGAAGAGGCAGCGACAGGATTTACACCTCCCAATGTTCCTAACCTCTTTCAATTAAATCTTAACAAAAACGTCTGAATACTGATTTTACCAACTTGCACATCAGAGAGTAGGCAATAATCATCCACTACACTGGTTTAGTCAATTAAAAACAATATTCAGACACACATATGAGCAGAAAACATTCAAGACTGAGAGAGCTGGGATATAAGGTACCTAACAAGGGTAAATCTTATATCATGCATTCAGATGTCAGTCAGAAGAACATGAAATGAAATGGAAATAAACATAGAGATAAGAAGAACATCACCAACTGTTGTAGATCAGGATCCAATGAAAACTGCTTATCATATTAAACACTACACCAATCAGGTACATCACTGCCCAAAGCTTTTACATTTAGCCTGAATACATCATATTTCTCAGCCTATCATACAACTGTTACACAGGAAACTTGGCTCGGGACAAAACGCTTGCAGTTCACTGATAAAACCAACAACAATCAACCCTTTCACAATTTTCTTGCTGTGCTTTTATAACAAAGGATGATCCTCAGATCGACTCAGGAGGTAGGTGCCCATTGAAAGTTACATTTAAGCATAATAATTAATGCAGGGCCGAGGCCCATCCTGCTTGAGAATGCTGCATATTTATTTTGCTCTCCTCCTCTTAGTAAGAGAACGATCTGCTCCAGATTTGATCTTGACATTTTGGGCTCGTTGTACCCCAGGTGATTTGAATTCAGGCCCCGGGGACAGGATAACTACTAGGAGGGTCTGTCTCATAAATTCCTGAGTTGTCTTTGAGCTTGTAGTTTGATGGAAAAATCCTTCAAGGGCATTCTGCACAATAAAACAGTATGGATGCCTTGTCCTGGACGAAAAACACTTTGCTGACGGAAAACCCTGATATTACCTTAGTCTGCGCTTGGAGTCTGTGATCCTCTGTTCTGCCCTACTGAAATGAATGAACTGGACGGAGGTCAGCATGGCCCTCCATGCTTCGTTAATGCTGCCGGACTGTCTGGAATGAGCTTCAGTCAGCGTTCTTGGTTTTCTTGGGCTCGAGAAACATGGAGGACACTGCGGGAAGGTGTACTTTCTGGAATAAACGCGCTCAGTTGTAGGTGGCGCAATCATGACTTGCTAGTGCGCTCTTAATCTTTCAAATTGGATCTTAATCCATTGATCATGGGATTTGCACTTTAAATTTCCAATTACAGGCTCGAATCCCACAAATCTGTCCCTGCTGTCTCGTTTGGTCGCTGAATGGCCTCTCTGTGCTACCTGCATAGTGAAATAAACTCATCAAAGAGCCCGGGCAGTGGTGGAGAAATGCAGTGGAGGTGGAGAGATGGTGGAGCGATGGCGGAACAGCGAAAAATGGCGGAGAAATGGTCGCACATTGTACAGCCCAAAGATTACCGTTTGGGCGAATTACACAGGAAAACACAAAAATAATGAACGGATATATGGAGTGGGACCCGGTGGAGGTGGAGGGTGATTTAAATCTGAACCGTCAGATCTTGGAGGAATGGACGGCCACGATGCAATCGCACCATCGCGATCGGAGCTGGGTTGCGATTAGCGGCCCGCCGTTGGATCTCCGCGGAAGATCAACGGTCACGAATGGATCGGAGGTTCACAATCAGGGCACGGGTAAAAGCACTTGCGATCAATCGGAGGGAGTTGCAATTAGCGCTCAGCCGTTGATCTGGACCCAAGATCAACGGTGCGGAACAGGCTGGCTGATTTATTGTTTAAAAACATATCGCATCAGGTTTTTTGGTATTACAAAGGGTTTTGCCCTCCCGCCGATGATTCCGATTGCGAATGGCCCCTGGACTTAAGCGCTTGGTCCTGGGGAAGGGTCACGTGGGGAAGTGGTTTGAAAGGGGCCTGCGGGAAAGGGGCCAGGCCTTATATTAAGGTCAGAAAGAGGGTTTTTTAGCCCATTTAATGGATTTTAGGGCTGGGGAAGGGGAACGATAGAGAAATAAAGGGGAAAGAAGGACAACGAAGGTTGGGGAAAGAATTTTAAGGGGATTTTGAGGGAATTTGGAGGGTAAATGGGGGAAAGAAGGGGGAATAAAGGGGAGAGAAAACAGAGGCTTTGGGGAATGAAAAAAGAGGGAAAAAGGGGCCTTGGGGCATTTCTTTACATAGCAGAGAGGCTTTAAAGGGGAATCAGCAGAGGGGAAACTACCAAAGGACAAAATACACATGGAGGCTTCAAGGAGACTGTGTTTTCAGAGGAAATGCAATTCTTGAAGACTCAAAGATGATTTAGCCCCCTATTTGCTTGTCAAAAATTTCATAGGGGGGCCAACAGTGGCTCCACATGGGGATGGCTTCTTCTTGAAGGAGTCAAGAATTCAGAAATTGATCTCTTGGTGTAGGCCATATGCCTGCTGCTATAAGCCATCCATATCTTTCTTTGATCTGCTGCCACAAACCATTGAAGACATCCAATCAGTAGAAACATTTTCCCAACCAATCTACATACCCAAACTAGAGTTCTAACAATCTTCCCCATGGGTGCATTTGAATTAGCAGACCCTTTGCATTTATTTTGCAGAACAAAAACAAACCTATTCTAATTCTACCCTTATTGCTCCATGAGGCCAGATTAGACTGTTGGCCTCATCTGCTTCTCTACCTACACTGCTACCGGTTGAGATTAAACTGTTCAACAGGTTCCTTCACCTACATTCTAAGACAGGAAATTTAAACACAGCCAAGCCAGGATTAGACAGTCTGACTTGCTGGGCAGAAATTTGAAGAAAACAAAACTGTGAAGGCATGGAATTCCGCAACTGTGAAACATCCTTCTTTCTTTCTTGTGACTCAGGTTTTGAGCATGTTTGAGTCACTTCTATCCTTTTCTCCAGCTCTGATCTTAGAGCTGGATGTTCCTTTACTGCTGATCCAGATTTTGAGCTTGTTAGGACCAGCTATTCTTGTTCCTTTTGGCTCAGGTTTTGAGTTTATTAGAGCCAATCTTTTTGCCTCAGAGGTTCATTTTTTGAGCATGTCTGAACCTCCCTTTTCATCCTGTTTTGTTTTTTGGAACATTTTCTTCACATTTGCTAGAAATGAAAATTTGCAACGGTATATACAATGGAAATGAAACATGGAAATGGAGAATTAGCAGAAATAGTGTTTGAGCATCCTGCCATTGACAGGACCCCCAAACAGCTCTGTACCATCAAGTTCTTGCAAGAAAAACGCATTAGGACCCACAGTGGCTTGAATGATGAACAGGCCCTGCCACAAGCTGTCGAACTTGCCATGTTTGCCTTTATCCTCTCTTCTTGAATCCCACTTTAGGACCTTGTCCCCAACTTTGAAATTTGCTGCTTTGGTTCTTTTGTCAAACTGTCTCTTCATGTTTTCCTGCACTCTGATAGCTCTGTCATAAACTTGCTCCCTTGTTTGCTGAAGATGGATTGTTTCATTAATTCTCCTTATCATGCCGTCTTCTTCTGATTGGACTTCTTGAATAAGCTTTACTACTGGTATCCCAAGGCTAGTAGGGAAAACTGCTTCTGTCCCATAAACCAGCTGGAAAGGTGATGTGCCAATAGACTTCTTTGTAGTGAGCCTGTCTGCCCACAGGGCATGTATCAACTTTTTATGCCAAGACCTTTTGTTTTCTTCCAGCAGCTTCTTAATGATTGTAACCAGGCTTTTATTTGATGATTCAGCTAGGCCATTACCCTGGGGGTAATAGGCAGTTGAATGTCCAAGTGTAATTCCGTACCTGTGACAGAAATCAATCATTATTTTGGATCCGAAAGCAGCAGCATTGTCAGTGATTATTTTCCTTGGGCAGCCAAACTGAGACAGGATAAAGTCTTCTAGGAACCTAATGATGACAGAATCAGTGGCAGTCCTAGTGGGTATGGCTTCTATCCACTTAGTGAAGTAATCAGTGGCAGTCAAGATCCATTTGTGTTGCCCAGAGGAAGAGGGGTGGATTTCTCCAATGAAGTCTAAGCCCCATTGCATGAAAGGACCTTATATGGTGATAGGTTGCAGAGGGAGGGGGAGGAGCTTTCTTTTGCCCTAAAAAATCTGGCATTTGTGGCAGGTGAGGATCATTTTATGGACATCACTGAAAAGTGTAGGCCAATAGTAACCAGCCCTGAGTATCTTATTTGCAGTGGTCCTCCAACTTAGGTGGCCTCCACACTCCCCAGCATGGAATTCTTGTTTGATCTTTTCGGCTTCAGTTTCAGACAAACATTTCAGTAAAAGGCCATTTGGATTTTTCCAATATAGACTCTCATTCAAAATGCAGTAATTTCTAGCTTTGAGTTTTATGAATCTGGCCTTTGTTTTGGGCAGTTCCGGAGGGGCATTGAGGTGTGTGAGCACGTACAGGTTATCAGTGTACCAAGGAGAGTTCTGAAACTGCTCCTCAACAGCTGGATGGGGCAATCCTTCCTGATCATCCAGGGCGTTCATCATGTTGATATCAAGGGCCTGTAGATTAGTTTCTGCCATCAATTGGGCCAGGCCTTGACCTTTGATCAGCTTAGTGGGTTTGATTTCAATGTCATATTCTAAAATCGTGGCAATCCATTTGCCCCTTTTCCCATCTGGGTCTTGGGACAAGATATCTTTGACCACTGTGTTTGGCACATAGGCAATGGTGTGAGAATGCAGAATGTACACCCTAAAGTCTTTTAAGGCCTTAATCAGGGCATAGGCCTGCTTTTCCATAATGTTGTACTTTAAGGGTGCATCTCTTAAGGCTTTACTGAAGAAGGCTATAGGCTCTTCCTTACCTTCCGAATTTTTTTGCAGCAAAACTGCAGCTATTGTGTGTGGGGAAGCAAATGAAAAGATCAGAAAATCTTTTGAGAAGTCAGGGCTGATAAGGACAGGGGCTTGGGTGAGTGCAAGTTTTACCGACTCAAAAGATTTTTTGGCTTCAACAGTCCACTTGATTCCTGCATCTTTCTTTAGCATTTCAGTCATTTTCCTAAGATGCTCAGCAAGATTGGGGATAAATCTTCTAAGGAAATTGATATTCCCAACGAAAGACTGTAGCTCCTTGATGTTTCTTGGATGTGTGACTTGAAGTATTCCCTCAACTCTCTGGGGGTCTATCCTAATCCCTTTTTCAGATATAATGTGGCCCAGAAGTTTACCCTCTTGCAGCCCAAAAACAGTCTTCTTAGGATTCAGGGACAGACCATACCTTCTACATTTTTCAAAAACTTTCCTCAGATGTTTTAAGTGTTCTTCTTCTGTTTTAGAAAAGACAGCTAAGTCATCCAAGTAGATAACTATAAAGTGTCCAATCTCATCTGAGAAAGCAATATCCATTGCTCTCTGGAAGGTAGCTCCAGCATTCATCAATCCAAAAGGCATTTTCACATACATGAAGGTGCCCCATGGAGTGGTGAAGGTTGTTTTGAGTTGATCTTCTGGGAGTACCAGAACCTGGTTGTATCCTGAAAAACCATCAAGCAGGGAGATTCTTTTAGAGCCCACTACCTTCTGTAGGATATGCTCCATTCTAGGCAAAGGGTAGTTATCTTTCAAGGAAGCTCTGTTAAGATTTCTGAAGTCTATGCAAAGTCTAATCTCCCCCGTTTTCTTTCTTACAGCCACTAAGTTTGACACCCAATCGGAAAACCTTACCGGGACTATGATGCCTGCATCATACATCTTCTTAATTTCCTTTTCTACTGCAAGCAATTGTTTTGGATTAATTCTACGGAGTTTTTGTCTGAAAGGTTTCTGATTTTCCTTCAGTGGTATCTTATGCTGTATAATGTTGGTGTCATAGGCCTTTAAGTCTTCATAGCTCCATGCAAACACATCAATGAATTCCTTAAACAGATCAATGTATCTTTTCTTCATGTCTGCAGGTATAGACTTAGCCAGCTTTATCATTTTGGGTTTGTCTTCAGTGCCTACGTTACATTCTTCTACATCCGATTCTGCATGTTCTATTGTGGGTTTCTTTGCAACATCATCGAAATCAAAGAGATCCTCTAAGGGTGCTAAGCCTCTTGGTATGTTCTTGTCTTTGGCTTGCAGCACCTCCATTTCTTTTCTATCTGCGTTTTCACGTTTTACGGCTGAATCTCCAGTTTCTTCAGACAAAGCATTTATTTCTATACTATAAGGCATTTCTAGTTCATCTGTAGAATCCTCACTTGGGCAGCTGTCATCAGACTTTGAGTCTGAATGAGAAAACTCAAACTCACTTCTGCCCATTAGGAAATCTTCAATCTGTTTGTCCCCTTCAAAGACCTGCCAGTATTTTTCATTGTCTGGCACTGCAGGCCTGAATTTAGTCTGAATGATGATTTGTTGGTCAACTGGGGCCTTAGGATAAGAGCTAGCTAGGCAGGCTAGTCCATTTTCGATAGCGTTTTGACCCCTAGGGATGTATACTAAATCATATTCAATGAATGTTTTCAACAAATCTAGAGTATCGTTCCTGTATGCCCTAAGCCTGGGGTGTTTTGCCGAATACTCACCACTCATCTGTTTGATTACTAACTCGGAGTCTCCTCTCACGACTATTCTACGGGCTCCTAATTTTTTCAACAGATTTAAACCCAAGATTAGAGCCTCATATTCTGCGATGTTATTTGTGCATTTGAAATGCAGATTGACGGCGTGGCTCTCCGCGTGATCATTTTCGGTGTTACGCAGCCACACTCCTGCTCCAACGCTTTGTCTAGTACAGGATCCATCAAAGTTCATTTCCCACAAGGGTTCTTTGTTTACTTCCACTTCGCTTCCTACCTTACATCTGGGTTCGCCATTAGGTTGAGTTGGGAGGTCTGAGCTAGATTGTAAGCCGCCTTGTTGTTCGTAGGAGCCATGGATGTTAGGGAGGTGGTTAGCTTGCTGTTCTTGCTCTGTTTCTGTTACGCTTGGAGTGAGCGGTCCACCACAAATCCTACAGGCTTCGTTTCTGGTTTCCTTTTCATTTTCAGTGTGCTGCCCATGGTTTTCCTGATCATATTCTTCCAGAGTGGCCATTATATGGAGGTCCATAGGCTCGGTGTTCTCATTCATATGCCTATTCTGGGACTCTGGCTCTTCTAAGGATTCATCATTACAAAAAATAAAGGAGTCAAGATCGGTATGTACAGAATACAATGGTGAATTTTCAGGTTTCTCGGGGCTGCTGACCAGAAATTTCATTTGGGATTCTCTATATAGTCTTCTCGACTGGCCAAATATAGGGATAGTGGCATATGAGCCATCCATCTGCATGGTGCCTTGCAGCTTGGCTCCCCATGATCTAGATAATAACATGCCATACTTGGGCGGCACGTCTGCCACCACTACATCCATGACCATACATTTCGCAGGAATCTGAGTTAGGCTCACACACAAGTCTTTGATCAGGCCAAGACATTTTACCCTACTCGAGTCGAATGAGTATAAGTCTTTGTAGGGTCGGGTGATCTCGAGGCCTAACTTCTCCATGACTACTTTAGGCATTAGATTGTGTGATGCACTGGAGTCATGCATGGCATTATGAAGGATCTTGTCATGAATGTTAAGACTGATATAAAAAGGTGGAACTACCCCCTCCTGAAATTTCCCCTCAATCTTGGGACCGAATAAGAGGGCAGGCTGATCATCACTCAAATTTACAGTGTCATTATTTATACTCAGATTTAATGCTTTCAAAATATGGCCTTTATATACATCCTGAGAGGCCAGCTCAGATAATGGTACAGAGATTTTGATTTTTGCAATCTCACTTTCTAAACTGAAAATGGATTGGCTTTTGGAAGTGCTCAACTTTGTTTTGTTTGCAGCCACCTTAGTGGCTGAATCAGTTTGCGTTTTCTCATTATGTACATGCGTAGGCACAGTTGTGTCAGGAGCATTTGCTGAGGTGCTAGTGCTACTGGTTGTTTGACTTTGTTTTTCATTGTTTTGGCTGTCTTTCTGTTGGTTTTTCTCAGAACTCTCCGTTGTTGATTTGTTGTTTACAGCAGTGACTTTAGAAGATTTCTCAGGCCTCTTTTTGATAGTTACTTCAGGAGTTTTGGGTTTGGAAGAGTCTTGGTTCTTCTTACTCCTGAGCTCATATTTTTCTCTGACCTGTAACATGGCATTCTCGAATCCCAACCTATAACCCTCAGATTCAAACCATTCCTCCTCCCCATAAGAGGTTGAGGGTTGGTCCTCTTCTGAATCACAGTTCAGGATTGAGTCCTCTGTTTCAAACATGTTTATCACATTCCCTTCAGACTCTTCTATGATTCCCTCATCCTCATCAAGAAATTTTTGGAAAGGGGGAATGACTTGCTGATCTGACTCTTTCTGCCTGTTGGGAGTGTTGTTGTTTCTTCTAAAGTTCTGGTTTTGGTTTTGATTTTGGTTCCTGTTCTGAGTGATAGCCATCTTTTCGACCACTTGGCATAGCTTATCCACATTCTTAGACAATAGGTCAACCCTTGGATCTGAAGTGGAGGCTATAGTGTCATCCTTGTATGTTACTCTCTTTTCAGCTCTCAGTTTGGCCCTTTTCTCAATCAGATTTGCTTCTATGTTTACTGCCCCTTTTTGCATATCCTCCAACGTGGTATTTTCTTTATCCCTAAGTTCATAGGCCATGTCAGCATCAAATCCATCAGGATATTTTTCTAAGGCCATACCTTGTGGGGGTTTCATGTGTGGGGGAAGAGCGTTGTAAATACTGTTGAATCTGGTGGTGTAATCATGAACACTTTCCCCTACGTTTCTCTTAAGGGACATGTATTCTGCTAGGAGCTGGCGAGGGTTTGCTCTGGTTTCCCATTTGTTGATGAAAGTCTGGTATAACGCAGGGAGATCTTGGATACTACCAGCAGGTAGGCTTTTAAACCACTTCTTAACGTCACCTCCCAAGCTTTGCGCGAAAATTCTCATTTTAATTGTTTCATCATCAATTTCCATATAATCAAAAGAGTCCTCCATTTTATCCACATGTTGTTGTGCTGTTGTAGGATCTTTAGTAGGGAAATGTGGGATTTTAGATTGATAATCATTTGGTAAGGGCAGTAAAGGCTGAGGTAAAACTAGAGGCGCATACCAGGTTGCCATGATGATGTTCTGATGAGGTATAGGATTGGCTTGAGCAGCTGGTAGTTGGATGACAGGGATGGTAGGACCAGCCGAAGTCTGTGGAGCAGATCTAGGGTCAGAAAGCCCCGAGTTTTGGAGAAAGTGGAGATCAGGTGGTGTGGAAGGAGGGGTTTCGCTGTCCCTAGTGTCTAGCTGGTCTGAAACACTGAATGACCTAGTTCTAGGTAATCTTTTTTGAAGGTCTAGGTCGAAGAAAGGGTTTGATAGAGCTGCAAGATCCTCTCGTGCAGAATTAGCTCTAGGAATGTTGTTGGAAATAGTTGATCTCCTACTCACAGGTGTTCTTTTAAGGATCTTCTCAGGATTATCAACTGTTTCAGGTGGGTTTGGATCAGGGAAAGCTCTTGTATGAATGGTTCTGTGAGCCAGAGTGCTTGTTTGTAAGCCAGGCAGCTTATCCCTACTTGTTACTTCTACCGAGGTTAATGTTGTTTTGGGAACTGGTCTCCCTGTGGAGTCCTCATTATGCTTGGGACTGGTCTACCAGTGGAGTCTGATGTGAAACCAAGATAATCAGCAGGCCTACTGATCACCAGTGGAGTCCTTAACGTTTAGGAACAATGGAGTCGCCAGGTGGAGGGTTTAGGATGATTCTAGGGTACACTGTCCACCACAGTGCTCACCGTAAAAAGTGTGACTTACCGTCAACCTAGCCAGATTTCTAAGTTTATGAGGTTGTTTGAAATGAGAAGCACTCAGAGTCCCCAGCGGAGTCGCCATTATGTTGGGGTTCCCATGTTTTGGCCAGGTTGACAAAGACCAAAAGATGAGACAACATAGAACCACTTTCAGACCTTAGGATCTAGCCCTCCTAGGTCCAGAGAGGGATCTCTCTATGATTATCAAAGGATATATGTCTTTGAGGTTCTCAATTATGATTTTAGGATAGTTATGGGCTCAAGGTTGTTGGTTTGATTGCTTGAGTTTGGTTGTTGGGAATCAGGAAGGAAGGTTTCATCATAAGACAAGGATGGGTAAAGAAGGAAGCTAGGCAAAGGTAGATAACTCAGGGAACATCAAGGCCATTGGGCAATGGAGTCAAGAAAGGATTTACTTATGTTCAATGTGTAAGCTTCAATTGGGCTAGTCATCTAGAGCATTTGGATCTCATAGACTGATTGGTGGGATGGAACACTAAGTGATGAGAATGAAAGATAGGAAACCATCCGATTCTGTCTATAGATCAGGCCAGAGGTCATTTAACTCCAGGCCTGCTTGGACAAAACCATAGGCAACACGAGGGATCTTGAAAAGGTTTATATGGAAGGGAAGGTTATGAAGAGGCAGCGACAGGCTTTACACCTCTCAATGTTCCTAACCTCTTTCAGTTAAATCTTAACAAAAACATCTGAATACTGATTTACCAACTTGCACATCAGAGAGTAGGAAATAATCATCCACTACACTGGTTTAGTCAATTAAAACAATATTCAGACACACATATGAGCAGAAAACATTCAAGACTGAGAGAGCTGGGATATAAAGTACCTAACAAGGGTAAATCTTATATCATGCATTCAGATGTCAGTTAGAAGAACATGAAATGAAATGGAAATAAACACAGAGATAAGAAGAACATCACCAAGTGCTGTAGATCAGGATCCAATGAAAATTGTTTATCATGTTAAACACTACACCAATCAGGTACATCACTGCCCAAAGCTTTTACATTCAGCCTGAATACATCATATTTCTCAGCCTATCATACAACTGTTACACAGGAAACTTGGCTCGGGACAAAATGCTTGCAGTTCGCTGATCAAACCAACAACAACCAACCCCCTTACAATGTTCTTGCTGTGCTTTTATAACAAAGGATGATCCTCAGATCGACCCAGGAGGTAGGTGCCCATTGAATGTTACATTTAAGCATAATAATGAATGCAGGGCCGAGGCCCATCTTGCTTGAGAATGCTGCATATTTATTTCGCTCTCCTCCTCTTAGTAAGAGAACGATCTGCTTCAGATTTGATCTTGACATTTTGGGCTCGTTGTACTCCAGGTGATTTGAATTCGGGAAAGGATAAGCTACTAGGAGGGTCTGTCTCATAAATGCCTGACTGTCTTTGAGTTGTAGTTTGATGGAAAAAATCCTTCAGGGGAATTCTGCATAATAAAAACAGTATGGATGCCTTGTCCTGGACGAAAAACACTTTGCTGACGGAAACCCTGATATTACCTTTGTCTGCGCTTGGAGTCTGTGATCCTCTGTTCTGCCCTGCTGAAATGAATGAACTGGACGGAGGTCAGCATGGCCCTCCATGCTTCTTTAATGCTGCCGGACTGTTTGGAATGAGCTTCAGTCAACGTTCTTGGTTTTCCTGGGCTCGAGAAACATGGAGGACACTGCGGGAAGGTGTACTTTCTGGAATAAACGCGCTCAGCTGTAGGTGGCGCAATCATGACTTGTTGGTGTGCTCTTAATCTTTCAAATTGGATCTTAATCCATTGATCACGGGATTTGCACTTTAAATTTCCAATTACAGGCTTGAATCCCACAAATCTGTCCCTGCTGTCTCGTTTGGCCGTTGAATGGCCTCTCTGTGCTACCTGCATAGTGAAATAAACTCATCAAAGAGCCCGGGTAGTGGTGGAGAAATGCAGTGGAGGTGGAGAGATGGTGGAGCGATGGCGGAACAGCGAAAAAGGGCGGAGAAATGGTCGCACAGTGTACAGCCCAAAGATTACCGTTTGGGCGAATTACACAGGAAAACACAAAAATAATGAACGGATATATGGAGTGGGACCCGGTGGAGGCGGAGGGTGATTTAAATCTGAACCGTCAGATCTTGGAGGAATGGACGGCCACGATGCAATCACACCATCGCAATCGGAGCCGGGTTGCGACACAAGCCCGCCGTTAGATCTCCGTCGAAGATCAACGGTGCGGCGAATGGACCTGAGGTTCGGCACTCCAAAGGTAAAAGCACTGCGATCGACCCAGGAGTTGGCTAGCGGGCCACCGTTGATCCCGACCCAAGATCGTTGCGAATGTGCCGGCCGATTTATCGTTTAAAAACATATCGCATCGGGGTTTTTGCTATTACAAAGGGTTTTGCCCTCCCGCCGATGATTCCGATTGCGAATGGCCCCTGGACTTAAGCGCTTGGTCCTGGGGAAGGGTCACGTGGGGAAGTGGTTTGAAAGGGGCCTGCGGGAAAGGGGCCAGGCCTTATATTAAGGTCGGAAAGAGGGTTTTTTAGCCCATTTAATGGATTTTAGGGCTGGGGAAGGGGAACGATAGAGAAATAAAGGGGAAAGAAGGACAACGAAGGTTGGGGAAATAATTTTAAGGGCATTTTGAGGGAATTTGGAGGGTAAATGGGGGAAAGAAGGTGGAATAAAGGGGAGAGAAAACAGAGGCTTTGGGGAATGAAAAAAGAGGGAAAAAGGGGCCTTGGGGCATTTCTTTGCATAGAAGAGAGGCTTTAAAGGGGAATCAGCAGAGGGGAAACTACCAAAGGACAAAAGACACATGGAGGCTTCAAGGAGACTGTGTTTTCAGAGGAAATGCAATTCTTGAAGACTCAAAGATGATTTAGCCCCCTATTTGCTTGTCAAAAATTTCATAGGGGGGCCAACAAGTTATCTTCGCAAGTTTATTAACAGAGTTATTATCGTGCAAAGATATAGTCAATACTTTCACATCCATGTGCATATCAAAAGTTACCAACACACAATATCATAACACATCATTAATAACAGATTACTGATATACTTCATACCATAACACAAACAAATTCGTAGAATAAACAGATAACTCAAATGTATTCGTAGCTCCAACAAATCCCAAAGGTTCACATCAGATAAAATCACACAGAGATACTTTAACTATATCTGTTGAGCTCCAAAGATGTTCTTTCTTCCACCACATTCCACTCCATTTCCTTTGTCCATTATTAATTACAGGTTCAAATGATCAATAGAATTAATTAAATTTTCTTTAAGAATGTATATCATGACTAACTTGCTATGTTTTTATGATTTTGTCATTGTAGTACTTTTTGAACTAGATCTAGCTACAGAATGCAGACATTCTGTAGCTAGTTGCCGATTCTGCAGCTGTCTTCATGTCTACACAGGTTCCAGGTGTCATCTCAGAGAAAAACACATATGGTCATATTCCACATTATTCCCTCATCATTTGTTGCTCTCCACAAAGTTTGAACAGAATTCTGTAGGTGGTTATGCACGTGGGAACTCAAACTAGGAGATAGACTCCTAATAGGACAAGGACAATCCAGATGTCCTTAATCATATTATGAGACCACCATCAGAGTTATAGTTTTATTTTAATTTGGAAAGAAAATTATCCCTAGGTTATCTCAAGAGAGTTATGTAATTTTTTTATAAATATGGCTCTGGAAACCGAGGGACAAGGTTAGATTTTGTGTTTGATTGCTAGATTTCAGAAGTTCGAAAACACTCTGTTTTGAAGTAATTTCTCTTTTAATGAAAGAAGCATCACTTTATTGAAAGTGTTGAGTCAATCTTGAAGTAGATTTTGCGTGCTACTCCGGTGGTAGAGGGCCCCTGCTACCTGAGCATCTTTGTTCATACGGTTTAGATAAGTATTTTAGTCTCATTTTTCATAAGTTATGTTTCATACTTGTTTACATTAATCATCACAGCTAGACTTACTCTTATAAACTCTTCCAAAATATCATCACGATGAATAAGGCATAGTTGTGGTGTTGTAGATTTTAGTTGCATTTCCTTTCGAATTTTATGATTTATGCTTGTTTACACTAAGTGTCATAGCCGGTCTTACTCCTACAAACTCTTCCAAAACATCATTAACAATGAATAAGAAACAGCTGTGGTATCTTAGATCCTAGTTGTAATTGCTTTCAAATCTTATGTTTATGTTCAATTGCATTGAATAATACATCCAGACTTGTTTTACAAACTCTTCCAAAATATCATTCATATTGAATGAGATGGGTTGTAGAATTCCATAGACTAGCTGCATGTTAATTTAGTTATAACACTCCGGAGGTTCATTGCATTTAGTTCAGCTCTGTCACTACATTTCAAGTTTGATAATGGCATTCTAGTTTAACTCTGTTCACTGTAATTCAAGTAGATTAGTAGCACTCTAGTTCAGTCTCAGTTCATTTTGTTTCAAGAAAAGATTAATGGCATTCTAATTTAGTTGTAGTCACTATATTTTAATATTGATAGACCGCATTCTAGCCTAGTGTTATCCATTGTATTTCAAGTAGCACTAGTTGTCAAAATTAGTCTCTCGGCCTTCATTATTTACAAATTACTTTTGTTCCGAATTTATATTGATACATCATCACATGAACAGGGGTCAGTAATATCAGTTTAAGGCTTTGATTATTCTACAGATCTTTTACAAATTCACCTATAGCCTTTTTCCCAAACATTATTCTAGAAAATCTCTAAACTTCTAAATAAGGCCTGGTGGTGATAAGTCAAGTTGCAAAATAGGGTAACTTCAGCATCATAGGTTAATCTAGAATAGAAACCTTACTGTGTTACAAATTATCATTTTTTTGTAATATTGTGAGTTGATTGTTTATTTAGGAGAACTTCAACTACACTTAACTTGTCCATTTCTCAAGCTCTTCCAACACATCTTTAATGAATGAATTGGATAAGTTCAAGGTCATGTTGTGATTTATTTCCTTGCAATGAATTCATTATCAAGATTTTCATTTTTTGTTTGCCATCCATATTTTAGGCTTTGTTCTTTTTTAATATAACCAATAGCTTCTTTTCACCAGCACTTAGTTCTTTCCCTTTTCAAACATAAAACCATAAAACCAAAAACATCATAAAACACTAAACACAACGTAGTGAGAAAAAAATACCTAGGCACATATAGTGCACCACACTTCAACAGTTTACTAGCCCTGGTTGACAATTAATGAACTCAATTTAGGAACACTAGGTTGAGCACAAACATTTTGGCGCCGTTGTCGGGGAAGTGTAACTAGGTAGCCTTGTTTCTTAACTCCCAAAAACAATGATATGTGTAGAGAGAGAGACTCAAGGGGTAGATTCATAAGAAGCAGAAGCAGAAGCTTGATTCCTAGAACACCTCTTGTTTCACCTAGACCAAGAGCCAGCACACCTCCAACTCAGACCCACATTCCATCCTTTACTGATCCTAGACTTCCAAAAGACTTAAGATCAGATATTCCATTAGAAAGACCTTCCACTTCATCCACTGAACCTGTCTTAGAAGAAGATTCAAGGACCCCTGCTAGAGACACAAACTTTTCCACTTCCACAGAAGAATCAACTATGGCAGAAGAAGGGGGAGGAGGAGTCTTTAATGGAGAACACACATTATTTGGAGGAGGTAGAGGTAGAGGTAGAGGAGAAGGGGGTAGAGGTGTAGAAGGAGAAGGAGGTAGAGGAAGAGGTAGAAGAGAAATGGGAAGCTCTTTTGGATTTCCTATAGTAGATGAAGAAACCAATACAACTATGAAAAACATTTCACCCTCTATCCTTCCAAACTTTTATGGAATTAAAACTGAAGATCCTGAAAGCTTCCTATTTGAATTTGAAGTCCTATGTAGAACTTATGACTACTTACAAGATGCTCAAGAACTTAAACTATTTCCTTCAACATTGAAAGGAGCAGCATTGAAGTGGTTTATGAGTTTGATCAACAGTTCTATTAGGACATGGGAAGATATGAAACAAGCATTTCTAGAGAGGTATTTGGATTATTGTATGCCAGCCAATCATAAGGAGGAAGTGTTCAAGATGATACAAAAAGAAGATGAAAACTTGGAAGATTTGTTGGAGAGATTTCATTACAACATCAAAAGAGAAAAAATGGAGAACTTAGATCAAGACACCTTAAAAGCTCTCTTATTGAAGACAATTAGGGATGAATGGTTGGATATCCTTCACATGATGGGAAAAGGGGATATATCTCAGCTCACATTACCTAAAATATCTGAGTTATGTATCAACCTTTCAAGAGGGAAATCCAAAACTGTAAAAGGTTCAAGAGACCCTACTCTTTCAAGGGCAAGTAAGTCTGCTTCTGGGATAGTAAGTAGGGCAGAGATAGGGCATATGCTTGATGAATTCAAATCTGACATCTTAGGGAGTCTTAGTGAACAAATAGACACCCTTAAGTTATAAAACAAGCAAAAAGCTAAATCTGATGCCTTAGCAATCTTTTGCCCCAAATGTAGAAAGAAGCCTGCCTTCAGAGAATGTCCTTTGGATGCAAAATTTTTAGAGACCTGTGTAATTTGTTCAGAAAAACATGAAACCAAGAGATGTCCTTCACTTCCTGGTCTTAAAGCTGTCTTTCAAGAGGAAACTCCTACAAATTCCACAGAATCTCTCAATTTTGTCTCTAGAAGGCCTTGGCAAGGACCTCAAACACAAGGATTCCATGATCAATTGTATAATCAACCTCCACTAAATTGAAATTCTTGGTAGCAACCTTGGCCCCAATTTCAAAATCAATCTCAAGCTTGGGCATGAGGAGCACAAAATCCCTATGGAAGATACTCCCAGTACTATCAATATCCACCATCCTATCCACCATACCCACATTTTTCTCCTCAAAATCCTCAACAAAATCCTCAACAGAATCCTCAGAACCCACAACATCAAAATCAACCACTCCCATTACCTTTTGCTCAGAAATAAAATTAGTTGCCCGCTCAACCCATACGAAACCCCAACAATAAAAATCCTTAGAATACATACATGATAGAAGGCCAACAATTTCTAACTTATTTAATTACTCCTATAGACCTTAGTGATGTTCAACTTAGGTCTAGAAGAATACTTGAAAAGAGGAAACCTTCTGTGATCATACAAGAAGAAGACAACTCTGAGGAAGATTCTCTACGGGAAAATAAAATTCTTGAAGAAGAAACATCTTTTCAGGACTCAAAAATTTAAAAACAGAAAAAAAAAGAACCAATAATTTCAACTCCTGTATTAGAGCAGCCATCAACATCCACTCCTACACCTCCCTTTCCAGAAAGATTACAAATTGATAGAGGTGTAGAAAAACAAATTATGGTGCCTAATTATGATTTCTTAGATGAGCTGAGAAATGTATGTATTAAGATTCCATTATTACAAGCTATCAAGGAAATTCCAATTTTAGCAAAGACAATAAAGGAGTTGAGCATGAAGAAAACAAGAAAAAGAATAAGAGAGACAAAGAAAATTCAACTGGCAGGAAAAATAGCAAATATCATGATGGGTAAGATTGCTATTCCAAAGTATCTAGACCCAGGAAATCCAGTTGTTAAAATTCACATCAATGGAATTGAGATCCAAAACACACTCATTGATTTAGGAGCAATAATCAATATCATGAGTAGACAAATCATGGATAAACTGAAACTTCCTAATCTTCTCTTTACACCCACATTATTACAATTAGCAGACAGATCTGTGATCAAACCTGATGGGGTAATAGAAGACATTCCAGTGTCCCTAGATTCTTGGGAGTACCCTATGGATTTCATGATCCTAACTCCTAAGAATAATCTAGGAGGGCATTCTATTATATTAGGAAGACCTTGGTTAGCTACAACGGATGCTTTCATTAGTTGTAGATCCGGTGATATGTATATCTCTGATGGTAGTTCAACTAAGAAATTCACTTTGTATCCTCCAACAAGGACAAGTACAGATTTAGATGATACTCAATGGATAGAGGATGAAGAAGACTTACAACCTCTCTTCACAATTTCAGAAATTAGTGAAGATAGTCAAATTCTGAATACTTTAGAAAACTTTGAATCCTCTTCGGAATACAAACATGAACAATTTCAACAAGAATCCAACATTGAGTTTTTATCATCAAGACAAATGTCTCTTCATTCTGTGGATAAATTTGGCAGCTCTACAAGTGAGATATTTCTAGGCAAAACTTTAAACATAAACAAGAACCTAGAAAAATCTCAACAAGAAGAGCTAGTCAAGATCTTACAGAGACATTCTTCTGCATATGCATGGGAGTACACTGATATGAAAGGGATAAGCCCCAATACTTGCACTCATCACATCTACATATAGGAAAATTGTAAACCAATCAGACAACCTCAAAGACGGATGAATCCAAATCTTAGGGAGATTGTTAAAGAAGAATTGCAGAAATTGTTGAATGCCAACTTTATCTATCCTATTTCAGATAGTCAGTGGGTTTCTCCTTTGGTAATTGTGCCAAAGAAAAATGGTAAATGGAGGGTATGTATTGACTACCGAGAATTAAACAAAGCTACTCTTAAAGATCATTTTCCCCTACCTTTCATAGATCAGGTGTTAGATACCTTAGCTGGAAAAAATTACTTCTCATTTCTAGATGGGTTTAGTGGTTATAATCAAATTCAAGTAGCACTTGAGGATCAAGACAAAACCACATTTACCTGTCCTTGGGGTACCTATGCTTACCGAGTATTGCCATTTGGATTATGCAATGCACCTGCAACATTTCAAAGGGCAGTATTAGGAATCTTTCGGATCTAATACATGATTCTGTAGAGGTATATATGGATGATTTCATAGTTTATGGAAACGCATTTGAAGAAGCCTTAGAAAACTTGGAAATTTTTTTAAAAAGATGTAAAGAAGCAAATCTTTCACTTAGTCATGAGAAGTGTTTTATGATGTTTACTGAAGGAATTGTTTTAGGACATCACATTTCAGGGGATGGGATTAGAGTTGATGAGTCAAAAGTTGAAGTCATCTCTAACTTATCTATTCCAAGTTGTCAAAAAGATGTTAGGAGTTTTCTAGGATTTACAGGATATTATCGAAGGTTTATAGAAAATTTCACCAAGATAGCATCTCCACTTTTCAAATTACTTACCAAGGACTGTGAATTCAAGTGGAATCTTGATTGCCAGTTAGCCTTTGAGACCCTGAAAACAAAAATCTCTGAAGCACCTATTTTAAGGGGACCTAACTGGAAGTTACCTTTTCATATTTCAATAGATGCCTCGGATACAGCTCTAGGAGCAGTATTGGGACAAAAAGACCTGATTCCTTATGCCATCTACTATACCAGTAAAAAATTGACTCCTTCAGAGTTAAACTATACTGTAACTGAAAAAGAGTTTTTAGCTGTTGTTCATGCCATAAACAAATTCAGAAACTATATAACAGGCTATGAAACTTTTGTTCAAATAGATCATTCTGCAATTAGATACCTAATGAAAAAATCAATTACTAATGGCAGAGTCATAAGATGGTTATTTCTTTTACAAGAATTCAACATTACCATTCTAGATAGGCCTGGAAAACAAAACACAGTAGCTGATTTCCTATCTAGACTCCAAAACATCAAAGATGACACTCCAGTTGAAGATCAATTTCCTGATGAATATCTTTTTGCAATTTCTACTTAGATTCCTTGGTTTGCTGACATTGCTAATTATTTAGTTTCAGGGAAATTTCCTTCAATAATGAATGCAAGAGACAAAATAAAAATCATTTATGACAGTGAAAAATATTCATGGGTTGCTAATGAGTTGTACAAGACAGGTCCAGAATTTATCATTAGGAGATGTGTTCGAGAAGATGAGATGCCTGAGATTCTCAAAGCATGTCATGATGAACCTTCTGGAGGACACTTTATTGATAAGAGGACAGATTATAAGGTCCTTCATTTAGGATACTATTGGCCATCCCTTTTTAAATATGCTAAAGAGTATGTCAAAAGGTGTGATAGTTTCCAAAGGGTAGGGAAACCTTCTCCTTCAGGTGAGATGACATTACAGCCTCAGGTACATATTGAACTTTTTGAAAAATGGGCTTTGGATTTTGTAGGACCTATTAGTCCTCCATCAAGACAAAATAAATATATATTAATTTGCACTGATTATGTTACCAAATGGGTAGAGGCCAAGCGATTACTTTTTTATACTGAAGCATCTATAGTTAATTTCCTTTTTGAGGATATTTTTACTCGTTTTGGTGTCCCAAGGGAAATTGTTACAGATCAAGGAGCTCAATTCACATCAAGGCTAGTGGAACAAATGATGGAGAGGTACAGAATCAGACACAGAAAATATACTCCCTATCATCCACAAGCAAATGGTCAAGTGGAATCTACTAATAAGGTCATTTAAGGGATCCTAACAAAGACTGTTCATTTACATAGAAGAGATTGGGCAGATAGGCTTCCTGAAGCCTTGTGGGCCTATAGGACTACATGGAGAAGCACAACAGGTCATACTCCTTATGAACTTTTTTATGGAAAGCAAGTTTTGTTTCCCATAGAGTTCCAGATTCAAACTTTCAAAATGGCAGTTTAGCTAGGACTTGATCTAACAGAGGCAGAAAAGCACAGATTGGGGCAGATTAATGAATTGGATGAGATCAGACAAGATGTAGTTCAGAAAACAAGTATAGTCCAACAACAAAGGACTAGATTGCATGATAAGTACATCAAGGAAAAGAAGTTCAAAGAAGGTGACTGGGCTCTCTTGTTTGATTCAAAATTCAAAGATTTTCAAGGTAAATTCCAATCACATTGGCTTGGGCCATATGAAATTGTGAAGTTTTTTGACAATGGAGCAATAAAAATCAGGACAATAGATGAATAAGAGGTCACTTTTCTTGTGAATGGTCATAGATTGAAGTTGTATCATAAGCCACTTTCAAGAGAAGAATTTGTCAAGAAGTTCCAGGAAAACAGTGATGTGAAGTTAATGAAGAAGAATCTTTCTTCTTCATCAACTTAATTGAATTTTCTGAAGTCACTTTATTAAAAAAATAAATAAATAAATAATGTATAAACATGAAAAATAATCACTAATTAGCATGTTTATACAGAAAAGGTAGAGTGAAAATCAGAATCTTTCTGACACTTTAGCTTTTCAAATTTGTTATTTTTCTGCAAGCAGTTCCATTTCACTTATGGTCCATCTCATTTCATCCATCCATATTCTGTTTCATTCATTCATCCATACTCCATTTCATTCATTCATCCACACTTCATTCATTTCACCCCATGGTCCACCTCATTTCCATCCCAGATTTTTAAGTTTGATGTTTTTCTACAATTGAATAATACATATCATGAATTGCAGGCCACTTCTCATACTTCACTCCATTTCATAAGTTGTGAACCATTCCACTCCATTACTCACTTCATTCATATTCCATTACACCATATTTTATTATCCATTTTCACTCATTCCATACAACATTCCATTCATTCTCCAAACCATTCCATTTCATGTTTCAAGTCTTCTACAGGTACATTTTGTAATCAGTTAGACATTCTGCAGCCAGTCAGACATTCTGTAGCCAGACAGACATTTTGCAGCCAGAGACCCTGAAAGCACTGTCCAGTAATCACCTGATCTGCAATAAAATGATCCTGCATATCCATGACAACAAGAAAAATCAAGGGAGTTATGAAGACTCAAAAAGTAATGATTTTCAGGGGAGGACAAAGCATATAAAGATCACAAAAATCAGAGGAAACGAAAAGGTAAAAGTTCTGATTATAATGACATATCATGAAAAAATTTAGTATAGTTAACTTATGAATAATTCAAAAAGTTGTTTTAATTGATTTTTTTGATCATGCCTAACAAACCTCTCATAGAAACTTTGGATAAAACTCCTTCTATTCCACCATTTCAAATCCCATATCCGATCATCATTTAAAAATCTAAACGGTTAAAGTGTTGAAGTGATTGGATTAGTCACGTCACTAGGCCAAAGCATTTAATGATGATTTTGAATTCGTTACAAAATATCTCGGCGGTATTTTCTTATGTGATATCTTTCAACCCATATACATCATCCTCACCTCATTATATTCATTCCGTAATCACTCCATATCATTCTTTCCCATAGCCAACTATTAACCATTTCAGTCTGTAAAACAGAGGAAACATCTATGGGGAAAAAACATCTTTGTAATAGCCATTGTCACCGTGAACAGAGGAGCAACAATTTGAAGGTTGGAAAGATAATTTATGGGTCTCATAGTGAGGACCGAACCGGTTGGAACTAAGTACTTGGAAGGTTATCCTCAAATCAGAGAAATGTTACAACAAGCAAGGTGGTTGCAATTCTTTGAAAAATTTAGTGGTTTTCACAAAGAGGTGACTAAAACATTTGCACGGTCCTTCAATGGAGCTAAGGTCGAGATAGGAGATATTAAATTCACCATTACAGAAGCCTCCATTGTAGAAGCAATGGAATTGCCCAGACAAGGAGAAAGGTGGTTCAAGAATAGATAATTTCATAACGAGGCATGGAAGCAGATACTCAAGTCACCAGGTATGGATGTTATCATGTTTCCATTTTTAAAAAGGGTATCCCTAGCTCCACATTAAAGAACAAATGGAGAAACATGTTTCTTATCTTGTAAAAATTCATCACTTGTGAAGGAAGATATGGTACCTTCTATGTTTATCATATTTGGTTGATAATGCATTTCTTAGAAGAAGAACTCAATTTGCCCTTTTTCTTGCTTCATAGTTTAAAGAAAATGGCCTCAAGTGTTCAAAAGAGAGTTCAATTTCTAGAAACAACCTTATACCACCATGGTTTAGTCAAAATTTTGATTGAACATCATTTGCGAAAAATGGGAGATAATTGGGAAGAGTTCTTAGTGAGAAATCACTTTGAAGAACCCAAGGAACCTCCACCTGAAGACAAACCTACAAAAAGAAGCAGAAGATGGAAAACCTCCAAAACTGAAACTGGTAAAACAATACAAGAAGGCAGTGAAGAAATGATTTCTGAGAAATTTGCTCAGATTAGGAAGCAACTTAAGAAAGAGAGGATAATAAGAAAATTTTCCAGAGAGAAAGGAGAAGGACCATCTCAACCAAGACGGAGCCACGGACTTAGAGGGATACTAAAGAAAACAAAAGTTAAAAAAACTGGAGTCATAAACATAGAGAATGAAGAAACACCTACTGAGGAGTATTTTGATGAAGGAGCTCCTGAAATAGACCCAGCACAGCAAGAAATTTACAACTATGTTGAGACATTAGAGAAAAGAGCTTCAGAAGGTAGAGACAAAACTCCTAGTCCACCAAAATTTGCAGTTGATATCCTAAGGAGAGATAAATATGAGTTAGAAATACTCAACAGGCATATCAAGAATGAGAATGAAATTCTGAGAGAGCAGGTTAAACTGAAAACTGATATGAATTCAACTCTGTCTCTACAAATGCAAAAGTTGCATAAGGCCAGTGAAAAATTGAAGAAGAAAAATAAAAAGTTAACCAGGGTACTCACAAATTTGAGATTCAAGTTACTCATAAGGAAGCCCAGAAAGCCTTTGACTGCCAGGAAAAGCAGACGAAGAGGGTTGGATGTCCTTGCAGAGGTCTCATATTTCATGGAATAGTTGCATGAGGACATGCAAGAACCTAACAGTGGGGGTATGTTGAGCTCCAAAGATGTTCTTTCTTCCACCACATTCGACTTCATTTCCTTTGTCCATTATTAATTACAGGCTCGAATGATCAATAGAATTAATTAAAATTGCTTCAAGAATGTATATCATGACTAACTTGCTATGTTTTTATGATTTTGTCATTGTAGTACTTTTTGAACTAGATCTAGCTACAGAATGCAGAAATTCTGTAGCTAGTTGCCGATTCTGCAGCTGTCATCATGTCTACGCAGGTTCCAGGTGTCATCTCAAAGAAAAACACATATGGTCGTATTCTACATCATTCCCTCATAATTTGTTGCTCTCCACGAAGTTTGAACGAAATTCTGTAGGTGGTTATGCACGTGGGAACTAAAACTAGGAGATAGACTCCTAATAGGAAAAGGACAGTCCAGATGTCCTTAATCATATTACGAGACCACCATCAGAGTTCTAGGTTGATTTTAATTTGGAAATACAATTATCCCTAGGTTATCTCAAGACAGTTATGTAATTTTGTTATAAATATGGCTCGGGAAACCGAGGGACAAGGTTAGATTTTGTGTTTGATTGCTAGATTTCAGAAGTCCGAAAACACTCTGTTTTGAAGTAATTTCTCTTTTAATGAAAGAAGCATCACTTTATTGAAAGCACTGAGTCAATCTTGAAGTAGATTTTGCGTGCTACTCTGGTGGTAGAGGGCCCCTAATACCTGAGCAGCTTTGTTCATACAGTTTAGATAGGTATTTCAGTCTCGTTTTTCATAAGTTATGTTTCATATTTGTTTACATTAATCATCACAGCTAGACTTACTCTTATAAACTCTTCCAAAATATCATCACGATGAATAAGGCATAGCTGTGGTGTTGTAGATTTTAGTTGCATTTCCTTTCGAATTTTATGATTATGCTTGTTTACACTAAGTGTCATAGCCAGTCTTACTCCTACAAACTCTTCCAAAACATCATTAACAATGAATAAGAAATAGCTGTGGTATCTTAGATCCTAGTTGTAATTGCTTTCAAATCTTATGTTTATGTTCAATTGCATTGAATAATACAGCCATACTTGTTTTACAAACTCTTCCAAAATATCATTCATATTGAATGAGATGGGCTGTAGAATTCCATAGACTAGCTGCATGTTAATTTAGTTATAACACTCCGGAGGTTGATTGCATTTAGTTCAGCTCTGTCACTACATTTCAAGTTTGATAATGGCATTCTAGTTTAGCTCTGTTCACTGTACTTCAAGTAGATTAGTAGCACTCTAGTTCAGTCTTAGTTCATTTTGTTTCAAGAAAATATTAATGGCATTCTAGTTTAGTTGTAGTCACTGTATTTTAAGATTGATAGACCGTGTTCTAGCCTAGTGTTATCCATTGTATTTCAAGTAGTACTAGTTGTCAAAATTAGTCTCTCGACCTTCATTATTTACAACTTACTTTTGTTCTGAATTTATATTGATACATCATCACATGAACAGGGGTCAATAATATCAGTTTAAGGCTTTGATTATTCAGCAAATATTTTACAAATTCACCTATAGCCTTTTTCCCAAACATTATTCTAGAAAATCTCTAAACTTCTGAATAAGGCCTAGTAGTGATAAGTCAAGTTGCAGAATAGGGTAACTTCAGCATCATAGGTTAATCTAGAATAGAAATCTTACTGTGTTACAAATAATCATTTTTTTGTAATATTGTGAGTTGATTGTTTATTTAGGAGAACTTCATTTACACTTAACTTGTCCATTTCTCAAGCTCTTCCAACACATCTTTAATGAATGAATTGGATAAGTTCAAGCTCATGTTGTGGTTTATTTTCTTGCAATGAAGTCATTATCAAGCTTTGCATTTGTTGTTTGCCATCCATAGTTTAGGCTTTGTTCTGTTTTAATATAACCAATAGCTTCTTTTCACCAACACTTAGTTCTTTCCATTTTCAAACATAAAACCATAAAACCAAAAAAATCATAAAACACTAAACACAACATAGTGAGAAACAAATACCTAGGCACATATAGTGCACCACACTTCAGCAGTTTACTAGCCCTGGTTGACAATTAATGAACTCAATTTAGGAACACTAAGTTGAGCACAAACAATATCTACATATATACATAGATGACTAAATATCAGTCCTAGATTTCTAAAAACAAGATTCCTGAATATTTTGAGTTTTAGAAATCTCACTGCCTTCATTATCCTTATCAGAAATTTTTCATTATTCTACTATTTTATCATTCCACGGTTAACCTTCCATTCCTAAAGGGCCCCTCATGGGCTTATGCCACTCATCTATATCCCATTTTCCCACCTATAACCCCAGCACTTTTTTTTTTCTTTGCCTCACTCCTTCACTTTTCATCTAGGGTTACCAATCAACCTATTCATTCCCATATTCATCAGGTTTCTCAAACCTTGATGGTATCAAAAATACCTCTATAGGCTCTTTAGACCAATCAAGTACATGAATTTCTATATATTCAAATACACCAACCAGTCAAAAAACTTTGTTTTTACACTATTAAGATCCCAAGCCTAATTTCAGTCAAAAGACCAAGTTAAAACCCTCCCACTAGATCATTAGGGGTTTAGTAGGTTGTAGGGTCTCCATTGGTATTTTAAGCTCTGTCCTTATTATGTTAAGACCTAGTTCAAATGAAAAAGAAAAGCAACACATGATTGCCCAAGAAGGAGTAGAAAACCTCCAAAGAGGGCTACTTTGTCAATTTCATGTTTAACAAAAAGTAAATGTGCTTTACATTTTTGTAGGGGTGTCATGAGGTAAATAGGCAAAGGAAATTGATAGAGTAACTGATGAGTTTTTGAAGGAAAGTGGGGAGCGCCGAGTCTAGAGGAGAAATCAAGGTTTCTAAACCTGATTGAATCAACAGTATGCAAAAAAGAGATCTAATGCAACAAAATAGATAAAGAAGGGTCAAGCTCTCATTTCAGTCATTTACACTCAATGGTTGAAATATAGAAGAACATGCTATAAGCTCCAAGGTAAATATAAATTTTTTTGAAGATACTGCAACGGTGTAAATGTCTAAGGTTGTCAAAATGAATTCAACATTTTCAAGGATCAGAGGGGGAAATTCAAATCAGGGTTTCATAACACTTTCTAAAGTGAAAAATGTTCAAGGAAATAGACCAACCAAAGAAGTTAAGCCTTGTCACTCAAACAAAATATGCAGAACAAGGAGGTGAAGAATATCAATGGGAAAGTTTCAAATTATAAACTCAGACACCTGCAAAATAGAAGTGGTCAAAAAAGGTAATAAGCCTTATTTTTAATTTCATAAATTCTTGTAAAATGGTGATTTTATCATGCCTAATGATCAGTAAGAAAGTTCAGGATAGGGTTCTCATAGTCACCTGTCAAGAAAATGTTAAAAGGCAATAATAGGCCAAAAGGAAGTCGAAATTCACCAAATGGAGAAAATTTGATTACAAACATTGAAAGGAGGCCTGTGAAAATCAAAGGGTTAAACTGAGTTTTATAGTAGAGGTTTCACATCAAATTGAAGAGGTTGCTATATGGCCAAATTCACCAAAGTGAAGGAATAAGATCTTCATGCCTCAAGGAACCAAAAGTAAGTTTTGTTCACCTGTGGAAAAAAGGTCAAAGAAATATTAGTGAAATGTTAAAGGGCATGAAAAAATTAGAAAGGTGGGTTTTAAGTTTGAACTTAAGTTTCTACACCTTTAAAGGTATTTTTCACCCTTCAGGAACTCATTTTTCTTTTATAAAGATCATCAAAGGAAGTAAAAGAGGAAATTTTGAGTTTCTGGAAAAATTGGGCAAGTTACCATGTGTTTCGCACCTGGAGTCATGTGCTACGCTCCTAGAGGTTTTTTCTATGAAACATTACTCTGTGTTGTGTGCCTGTAAGTTGGCGCTATGCATTTACCCATTCTTTGTATGCAGCGTTCACCCGGTAGGTCCGTGCAGTTCTCACCCGACGTTCACCCATTCAGACTTTGCATGCAACCTTGCCCGGCATGCTGCGCGTTTTCACAAAGGCTCGACTGTCCCCGTGCTGCACATTCATAATGGCCTGACTGGCCCAGTGTTGCACGTTCAGCACTGCATGGAAGCCCACCCGACTACTTGACTGGCCCGGTGCTACGCGTTCAACGCTACACCCTCAGCCAACATGACAACGTGTTCAACCACCCGCCAACATGTTTAGGTGTTGCACGCTTGGCCAGGAGGGCCTTTGCACTAGTTCAAGCCCTAAATCTACTCAAGGCCTCCTCAAAACCACTTCAGGGTTTCAAAACACCTTTTAGGGGTAAGTACAAAACACCACCTCATTTCCAAGGTTCTTGTCAGTTGATTAAAGGAATAAACCCTAGGAAAGTGAACTAAATGACATTAATGTAGGTTTTAACCCTGTACAGAAATTATCTACAAATGAATCTTAAAAATAGAAAATAAACAATAGAAAGAGAATAAAACATAAAACCGATAAACACAGATATTTTCCCCTGGATCCCAAATTGGGATGACCAGCTTGATTTTTCATTATATTCATTTTAGTGTTACAACACATATGTACATGCCGAAGCATACATAAACCCCAATCCATTAACCCTGGATTAGAACATAACTGTAGTTTCCTTGACCATATCCACAAAATACCAAGGGCTGAAAACCATCACGCCCCAAAACCATGTGCAAACCCATGCACAAAACCATGGGCAAGTCTGCCCACCGGAAAACAAGGACCAAATTTTTTTTCTAGGGTGCTACCGCGGACCCCGATAGGGGGGGCTACCGCCCCCCTGTAACCCCCCTGACTCCGCACCCAGCGCAACGTATAGGGGGGGCTATCACCCCCCCTGTAACCCCCCTGACTCCGCACCCAGCGCAACGTACAGGGGGGGCTATCGCCCCCCCTGTAACCCCGCGCGCATGTGATTATTCGTGGAAAGAATATAACACAAACCCAACATTATCCCACTTATTGTTTTCTTTCCGAAAGGGGCCATAGGAGAGCGGAGTCATTAGCCCAGCTTTGCAACACCCATTGTTTCTCTACACCAAGAGAACTTCTGAGTGCTCACATACTTTGTCAATGCATCTGCAACATTCTTCAAAGTGTCCACCTTTACCAACAACACCCTTTTAGCTTCAACCATATATCTCACAAAGTGATATTGAACATCAATGTGCTTTGTCTTTGAATGATAAGCAGGGTTCTTAGCCAAGAAAATTGCACTTTGGCTATCACAGTCTATCCTTATAGCTTGCTACACCAACCCCATACTTGAACACAATCTATGCAACCAAACTGCTTCCTTGCTTGCATGAGTGGCTGCCATGTATTCTGCCTCTATAGTTGAAAGAGCCACTACAGACTATCTTTTACTCATCCAACTGACTGCACCTCCAAATAGGCTAAACACATACCCACTTTTAGATCTTCTTTGGTCCAGATCTCCAGCCCAGTCTGCATCAACAAAGCCATGAATGTCAAACACTCTTTCTAATATTGGTCTTCCCTAGTAGCACAAGCCATAATCACTAGTACCAACAAATATCTAAAAACCCGCTTCACTGTAGTCCAATGCTCCTTCCCTGGGTTTGTCATAAACCTGCTCAATAATCCCACTGCATGTGAAATGTCTGGTCTAGTAAAGACCATTGCATACACCAGGCTACCCATTGCATTTGCATATGTAACACGGGACATATAAACCTCTTCTTCTTATGTCTTAGGACATTGTTCAGTAGACAACTTTGTACCTATAAGAATCAGAACATTCACTAGTTTACTATCCTGCATATTTAACCTCTGCAATATAGTCTTGACATACTTCCTCTAGTTTAACCAGAGCTTCCTCTTTGCCCGATCTCTCTTAATTTCCTTCCCCAAAATATAGTTTGCAACACCAAGATCCTTCATGTCAAATTTGGAGAACAAATGGGTCTTCAAATCTTGGATAATTTCTTTGTCATTTCCAATCAACAACATATCATCCACATACAAGACCAAATAAATAACACGGTCACCAATTAATTTAAAATAAACACAGTGATCCTCCTTGCTTCTAGTGAAGCCAAGTCCTTGTATATAGGTATCAAATTTATGATACCACATCCTTGGTGATTGTTTTAACCCATACAAAGACTTCTTTAACATGCATACCATAATTTTCTTCTCCTTCACCGTAAAGCCTTCAAGTTGTTTCATGTAGATCTCTTCTTCCAGATCCCTGTGAAGAAATGTTGTCTTCACATCCATCTATTCTACCTCAAAATCAAATGCAGCAGCAACAGATAAAAGTAATCGAATAGAAGTAACTTTGGCAACAGGAGAAAAAATATAACCAAAATTAATTCCTGGCACCTAGGAATAACCTTTTGCTACCAACTGAACTTTTTATTTCTCCACCTTGCCTTCTACATTCATCTTCTTCTTAAACACCCATTTTCTCCCGATGGGCTTTCTTCTAGCTGGCAACTCCACTAGATCCCATGCCTCATTTTTATGCAAGGATGCCATTTCATCAACCATGGCCTCCTTCCTGAGTTTTCCATCCTCTGAATCTACTACCTCCCTGACAGTTCTGGGATCATCATCAGTTATAGTTAAAGCAAAATTTGAATAGAAAGCAGATGGACTATACCTTTATGGTTGTCTTCTTTCCCGAAATGATCTTCTCACAGCTGGAGTTTGTGGCTCTTCCTATTCTAAGTCTTCTTCTATTGTAGAATCTGATTCATCCTCCTTTAGCTCAAACTCTATCTTCTCAGGTTCCTTTGGTAGGACTTCATGTTTAACAATATCTTTCACCTCTCTAAACACCACATCTCGGCTATACACAACCTTCCTTGTTTTCGGGTTCCAAAGCTTGTAACCCTTTAAACCATCCTTATACCCAATCAATATGCACCTTTTAGATTTATTATCCAACTTGATCCTTTTCTCCTTTGGAACATGTAAATATGCATCACATCCAAATACCCTCAGATGTGAAAGAGAGGGTCTCTTACCAGTCCATACCCCATGTTGTAATGTTCCAAATGGGGAAAAATAGGCTCAGTAGGGAACACATTAAGATATTACACTATGTAATCATAGAAATATGGAATCACACCAATAGAATAAACCAGAGATAGATTAGTAGGGCATTTACTGGTTATATCACCTCTAAAGAGAGGGTGAAAACCAAAGGCTTCCTGACCTGTTCCAGACTCTGTCTATAGAAGATTGGTGTAACACAGCAAGTGTGGGAATGACACACTCCTCCTAGAGTTTTCTACCCTTAGGAACCTTAGATATACAGATCTAAATAATGGATCCAAGAGAGAAGAAAAAACCAAACAAGGAAGAAGCGGGAAATTCTACTCTCAGGAAAATTTGCAATAGGCTTAAGGAGGTCGATGTATAAGCAAGCCAGTGTTAAAATAACATAGAACAGGGCTGGGTTCCCTTATTTTAGGCTGTGTGGGACCTCCATACATAGTTTTAACAAAAAAAATGGGTTTAGAGGGCTTAAATAGATCTCCCACAATCAACACTAGTTGAAAATCAGCTAAAGGAGAGGTCTGAGTTAATAGAGAAACCCTCCTTCAAGAATTGCGCAGTTTCTGCTAGAAGTCACTAGAAATCAGAAATTAAGCTCATATTATAGTATTACAGAAAGAAATCAGATCCATAATGATGTTCCTTTGTATAAGCATTGAATTTACATGAACCAAGAGCAAGAATCCTTCAGAAGTTATAGGAGTAACACATGGAAAAGATGCATAAAAGACTTGAAAACGTTCTATATGAGGAGCTTCAACTACTATAGGTTAAAACTCAGATATACAACTGATATGTGACTGAAACATCAGATCCATACCAGATCTAGAAACTACTCAGCCTTCTTAATAAGATCCCCTTGGGGTTTTATCAAAATATTGCATAATAAAGTGTAGATCTAGCTTTTAATACACTGGACATCAGAAAAATTCAGAGATTTTTGAAGATGGCTTTCATTACATTACATATAATATTTGAGCATGAATATATTAGCAAGATACTTTACAAATCTTCAAAGCGAGAGGCAAGCCTCAATCACCAGAAAGCTAGTACAATGAGAAATATAGACAGTAGTGAAACATGTACATGAAAATAATGCAGTTCATGGAAGGGACTGCGCAGTAGCTGGAATGAATTGATAAAGCAGATAAAAATTACATATCTAAAAATAAATTGAGAGTAATATCCTCTTCTGGGTGGTCACAAGACACCCTCCCTGAGACAAATCTCCTCTAAACAACTAGATCTTGAAAATCTAGTTCACCCACTTGCTGCAACTCACAAGCAGCTGCAAAACCCTCAATAGGACCATCACTGCTATAGAGATGAATCTTGGCCATAATTCCGGATAGTGGAGAGATGCATCACAATCTCCTCCAAATATCTACTCCATGGAAGGAGAGAGGATTCGTAAATAGGAAATCCTCTTCCCTTAGGCTAAACAGCCAAGAGACTAGAGTTGCTGCAGCAACTTCTAAAATTATTCAACAACCTTTTCTTGCTGCCTCTCCTTGTTTTTATAACATGAGGGCCTGCCAAAACCCTAAACCATCTTCTTCAACTTATCCTCTTTCATGCTATATATCCTCTTCTAGAAGTACGTTGTGCTTCATGGATAAGCTTCCCTCCAAAATGCATTGTAGGTGCAGCCAGATTGACCCATTTAAATGAATTTCCCCTTTTCACACTTAGGGGTGTTTAATATAATAGCGCATATTTATCTCCTTTCACATTGGGCATGTATTTATTCTCAACTTAGGAGTTTATTAAACATCCTTCCCATACTTTATTCATGAATAAAGCGAACTGAAAATAAAATGCAATATTCCCATGAGCTGCAAAAATTGGGAATATTACAATCTCCCCTGGCAAAATGTTGCTTGCCCTCAAGCAACTCTTATTGTAGATGCAAACTATCTATTCCCTCCAAATGCAATCCTCATAACGAAGGCTTCCTCCATTTGCTGCAATAGGTTATGTATGTTTGGTTCCAAAGTTGTCTTCTACCCATGCATGAGATGACTTCCAACTGTGAGGTTAGATGTCCTCTTCTCACCATGAAGCAGAAGATGACAAATACATGATGTCCAACACCATTACAAATGTTGGCAATATGATGCAGAGTGTTGTCCTTGATGGCAACCCACTGAATGAAGATGAAGATATGAGATTGTTGACATGTGTTGTCCTTGATGGCAACCCACCTGATGAAGTTATTCTTGACCTGATGGACTTGGTAAATGATGTAAATCTGATGTGAAATGATGTTTGTTAAACAATATGATGCTGAGTGTTGTCCTTGAATGGCAACCCACTTGATGAAGATGATGGCAACTTACTTGATGAAGTTATGCTTGATAGAATATGTTCTTGATGAAGTAAATCTGATTTATCTTCAGTGAGTACAGAAGAGAATGAAGAAAAGAATTCAATATATGCTAGATCTATGATGAAAAGAGTATGTCTCAAGGCATACACGGATCTGTCTAAGGGAAGTCGCGTATGCACGCGGGAAACAACGTTCCAAGTCGCGTATGGGAAAAAGCGCTCATAAAGTGCAACACTAGGGGTAACCACCATGGTATTGACCCATTGTATTGGGTAATGATTCGTCTAAATGACCCCGTCCAGGAATACCATCGGAAGTAATGTAGTTTTGAGCTCATGGTATTGTTTTGGCTCATGGTATTGAAAAATGGGCTCATGGTATTGTTTTGGCTCATGGTATTGAAAAATGGGCTCATGGTATTGTTTTGGCTCATGGTATTGAAAAGGGGAAAACCTATATAAAGAGAAGAAATTCATTGTGAAAATCATGAGCGTGGGTGCAAGATGTCTGAGCTTGAATGAATACTTCTCTCTGGAGTATATCTGAATGAAAAGGGTTACAGTTGAATGAAAGATTTGAATGTATGATGCACCAATGAAGGAGTGATGAAGAAAGGGATCTAGATCTGTATTGTACTTGTATTTTCTAGATCTGTTTATGGAATGATTAGATCTGTGATGAGGCGAACATGTAGGCGAACATCTGTCTGAGGTAAAGGGTAAAATCTGAAGTGATGTATCTGTTGTGAAGAATTGCAATGACATTTAAGTTTGAAGAACCATACGCTAGTTCGCCGAAGAGGAAGCGCGTATATACGCGGCTTCGCTGAAGAAAAGGCGCGTATGCGCAATAAAATTAGCTCTGTAATATGTACAAAAGTATACGCTGGTTTATGTGAACGGAAGCGCGTATATACGCGACATCAGAGAAAGGAAAGCGCGTATGCAAACTAGGGTTTGCTGAAGTCTATGGTAAGAAATGTCTGATCTGTTTTGCTGGTTTACTGATATCTAACAGTAAGTTATATGTATCTGTTTCATGGTTGACTGTGCTTAAAAGTATGTAAAGGGTCTAGTCTGAAAATATGATGAAACGTGGCCTACAAGTAGTGTTCTAAAGGAAGCTTTGGATCCAGTGTGAAAATTGATGAAACGTGGTCCATAGAGGTGCTGAGGGTTGTAGCCTTCAGTCAGGGGGTTGTAGCTCCCTTCCAGGTGAGGCTGGTAAACGAGATCAGGGGGTCGTAGCTCCCTTCCAGGAGAGGCTGGTAAACGAGTGAGGGGGTTGGAGCTCCCTTCCAGGAGAGGTTGGTAAACGAGCGCAGGTGGGTGCCTGCGTGCTGGTAGGAGTCTACACCAGCACATATGTTGTAAGATGTTTTCTCTATAATAAAATATTGAAGGCTGAGCAACTGCAGCGGTGGTTTTCTCCCGACTTGGGTTTCCACCTAAAATTCCCGGTGTTCATGTGTGATGCTTTGTGTGATGGTTTATTCTGTTCTTACTGCACATGTTTATTGTTTATAGAACATCTAATGAATGAATGATGGAATGATATAAGTGAAGAACTAATGGCATAATTAGATCTCTGTGTATACGTGAGTTTTATGAAGGATATCCGCGTGTATACGCTAGTTGGCTTCAGCAAAGTAGTGTATGGGTTTTAAAGGAATGAAAAAGTAAAAATTTTTGAATATGCAGTAAATACTGATTCACCCCCCCCTCTCAGTATTTTTCCCAACAATTGGTATCAGAGCAGGTCCTTCTGCAGAAGCTTGATCGCTTGAAGGAGATCCGTCGCAATGGGAAGTCAAGAAGGAGTAATGTCTATAAAGCCACCTCTATTCAATGGAAGCAATATGATATTCTGGAAGGTACGAACAAAAGCATATCCGTAAAGTCTTGGTGCAGATGTATGGGAAATCGTGGAAGAAGGTTATCAATACCCGGCAAGTATTCCTACTGATGCAGCAGAAAGGAAGAAGTATGAAATCAATGCAAAAGCAGTGAATGTCTTATTAGGAAGCATGTCTGAATCAGAATTTGCTAAAGTGATGCAGCTACATTCAGCAAAAGAAATATGGGACAAAATCATTCTGAGCTATGAAGGAGATACAAAGGTAAAAATTGCAAAACTCCAAACTCTTAGAATCGAATATGAAAATTTGAAGATGCATAGTGATGAAAGTGTTGCCAGTTTCTTTCTTCGTCTAGATGATATTGTAAATCGGATGAGAAATTTGGGTGAAACCATAACCGATACTACTATGGTGGAAAAAGTCTTAAGATCCTTGACTTCAAAATTTGACTCTAAAGTTTCAACTATTGAAGAAAGGAAAGATCTGCAAACTCTTACTATTGTTCAATTACATGGTATTCTGACTGCTTTTGAAATGAGGCAAGGAGGCCCTTCTCAAATCAAAGAAGCTGCTTTTAAGGCATCAGAAAAAGGAAAAGAAAAGGAAGTTGTCAAAGAATCCAGCTATATATCTGACGAAGAAGAAGAAGCAAATTTTGTGAGAAGACTTCAACTAGGTACCGGAAAGTTCAAAGGTAAGCTTCCTTTCAAATGTTTCAATTGTGGAAGAGTTGGTCATTATGCTGCAAAGTGTCCTTACAAAGAAACTTCGGCTAAAGGAAAGGAAGTAGCAAGAAGGAATAAGAGTCGATCTAGCACAAGAAAAAGTTATTATACTAATGAAGATAGTGATGGATCATCTAATAGTGAGGAAGAATGTGAAGAAGACTTTAGACTTCTCATGGCATTTGAACAAAGAGAAGAAAAGGATACTTTTGTGGATGCTCTAGAGGACAATGATTTTCTTGAAGAAAACAATCAACTCAAAGTAATCCTAGAAGAAAAGAACATAATCATAGAGACTCTTGAAAATCAGCTTGAAGCAAAAGAAAAACGCATTGAGGAATTGGAGTGTGAAGTAGTAAGTCTAAGGAAAGATAATGAGAAAGTGAAGACTCTCAATCTTAGATTTGCTAAAGGTTAAGAAACCTTAGATGAGATTATCAAGACACAATGGTCTCCTCTTATAAAAACAGGTCTTGGATATATTGGGGAATCTTCCCAGACTTCAGCACCAAATTATCTGAAAGCAGTCACAACTGGTTCTCTTCATTCAGCCACTCAGCAAGGGAACAAAGGATCTTCACAGGTAAAGCATGATCATCTCAAATCAAGGATCACTAACAGGGAGATCCCTCAAAGAAGCAACAACCAACAAGTAAATTCAAATAGAAGATTTCATGATCGCAGAAATTTCTACTTCAATGGACAATGTTTCTCATGTCACAATTTTGGTCATAAAGCTGTTCAATGTGTTGCATATAAAACCATCATGACAAGAGAAGCAAGAAAGAAAAGGATGAATATTGAACCAAAGAAGAACACCTATAACAAATTTTCTCCTCTTCAAAATGAAGTTGAATGTACTTATTGCAATAACTTTGGTCATGAAGAATGTGAATGCAGGAGCAAGTTCCAGCCAAAAGAACATGTTCCCTCAAGCTCTAAAGTATGGAAAAAGAAAGAAATACAGGTTGAAAATTGTGGGATAGCATTATTTGCAGAAGGTGAAGAAAATCAATGGTACATTGATAGTGGGTGCTCAAGACACATGACAGGTGACAAAAGCAAACTTCTTACATATAATGCTCTAGAAAAGGAAAAGAAAGTTACATTTAGAAATGATACTCCTGTTGTGATTAAAGGAAAAGGGTCAGTATTTCTAAAAGAAAAGGTGAAGACTAATGATGTCATGTATGTGGATGGATTAAGGCATAATCTGTTAAGTGTAAGCCAAATGTGTGATCAAGGAACAGAAGTGGTCTTTAGTTCAAAAGAATGTGTGGTTCGTGATCTTGATACGGGTAAAATCATTATAAAAGGAAAAAGAAATCCAAGCAACCTGTATGTACTGAATGGCATAGATCAATGTTACTTGAGCAAGTCTTCAGAAAATTGGCTATGGCATAGAAGGCTGGGGCATCTGAGCTTCTCTCAAATCAACAAAGCAAGCAGACTTCAAGCTGTTCGTGGTCTTCCCAATATTAATCTACCAGAAAGTATCATATGCAAGTCTTGTCAATTCGGTAAGCAGACCAGAGTACGATTTAATGCCAAAGAAGGATCATCAAGTGAGCCTCTTGAACTCATTCATACTGACATATGTGGACCTATGAGGAAAAAGTCACCACGTGGGGAAGAATACTATATCTTGTTTATTGATGATTACTCTAGAATGTGTTGGATCGGGCTCATTAAACACAAAGATGAAGCATTTGAAAAATTTCAGATCTTCAAAGCTTTAGTTGAAAATGAACTAGATCTAAAAATCAAGTGTCTTAGATCTGATCGAGGAGGAGAATATACATCAAATGAATTCTTTGAATTTTGTGAACAACATGGCATAAAAAGACAATTCTCTGTAGCAGGTACTCCACAACAAAATGGCGTAGCAGAAAGAATGAATAGAAAAATTCAACAAATGGCTAGAGCTATGCTCAATGATTCTAGAACTCCTGACATGTTCTGGGGAGAAGCAGCACATACAGCAGCTAACATTCTCAACAAGGCTCATGTTCGGGTAAATAGTGACAAAACTCCATATGAACTCTGGTATGGTAATTCTCCATCTGTGAAGCATTTTAGAGTTTTTGGAAGTAAATGCTTTATCAAAAATAATGATGAAAAGCTTGGAAAGTTTGAACCTAGATCAGATGAAGGGATATTTCTTGGTTACTCATCTTCAAGCAAAGCATACAAATGTTACAATAAAAGGCTTCGAAAGATTGTTGAATGTATTGATATTGTTATTGATGAGTCTCCTGCAGCTCCTAAAGAAGAAAAACAAACAACAAAAGAAGATGATGGTGACCTATGTCCTTCTACATCAAATAGAAATGATATAGATAGTGGATCCAATGAAGAACCTAAAGATGATCTATCTAAAAAAGCTCCATCTAGATATGTTCAAAAGAATCATCCTGAATCTCAAATTTTGGGTGACAAGGAATCAGGTGTACGAACAAGGAGAACTCTTGTGGGATCTTCTAATCATCTGGCACTTCTATCCACAATTGAACCACACAATATCAATCAAGCTAGCAAAGATGAATGTTGGAAGCAAGCCATGAATGAAGAGCTTGATCAAATTGAAAAGAATGACACTTGGGAATTGGTACCAAGACCACATGATAAAAATGTCATTGGAACTAAATGGATTTTTAAGAACAAGTTAAATGAGAATGGGGATGTTGTAAGAAACAAAGCTAGACTGGTTTGCAAAGGGTATACTCAACAAGAAGGTATAGACTTTGAAGAAACTTTCGCTCCTGTAGCTAGACTTGAAGCCATAAGAATGTTTCTTGCTTTTTCAAGTTTTCAACAAATCAAAGTTTATCAAATGGATGTTAAATCTGCCTTTCTCAATGGTGATCTAGAAGAAGAAGTTTATATAGAACAACTGGAAGGATTCATTTTGGGAAATGATGAAAATCTTGTTTGTAGACTTAAAAAAGCTCTATATGGTCTCAAACAAGCTCCAAGGGCATGGTATTATCGTCTTGACAAATATCTTCATCAACAAGGATTTTCAAAGGGGTCTGTTGATAGTAACTTATACACAAAAATTGAAAATGATAAACTATTGATTGTGATTGTATATGTTGATGATATCATTTTTGGAAGTAATGAAGAATCTATGAGTCAGAAATTTGCTTCTGTCATGCAGCAAGAATTTGAAATGTCTTTACTTGGGGAACTAACATTCTTTCTTGGCTTACAAGTGCATCAAACTGCAGATGGTATATTCCTATCACAAGCGAAATATCTTAAGCAAATTCTGAAGAAGTATGGCATGGAAGAATGCAAACTTGTAAGTACACCAATGATAACCGGATGCAATCTCAGTTCTCATGATGATTCTCCCACGGTGAATCAACCATAATACAGATCAATGATAGGAAGTCTACTTTATCTCACTGGAACTAGACCAGACATTATGCATGCAGTTGGGATTGTTGGACGATTCCAAGCTAATCCAAAAGAATCTCACCTTCAGGCTGTTAAAAGAATTTTCAAATATCTTCAAGGAACTCAAGACCTTGGTCTATGGTATCCAAAGAATGGTGATCTTACTCTTCATGCTTACACTGATGCAGATTGGGCTGGAAGTGTTGATGATCGGAAAAGCACTAGTGGTGTTGCATTCTATATGGGACCCCGGTTAGTATCTTGGTTCAGCAAGAAGCAAAATTCTATTGCCTTATCTATAGCAAAAGCAGAATATGTGGCTGCCGCATCCTGTTGCACTCAACTCCTTTGGATGATGCAAACCTTACGAGATTTTCAAATCAAATGTACACCTCCTGTCCCCATTAAGTGTGACAATACAAGTGCCATCAGTATTTCAAAGAATCCTGTTATGCATTCGAAGACCAAGCACATTCCCATCAAGTATCACTTCTTACGTGAACAAGTGCTTGAACAAAAAGTGAAGTTGGAGTATGTTCCCTCCAAAGAACAAGTTGCTGATATCTTTACCAAAACTCTGCCTAGGGAAGCATTCGAGTATCTAAGACAGAAGCTGGGAGTGTTCTCTGCCAGTCAAAAGAACAAATCTGCATAAATTTAGAAGATGACATTGGATACGCGGGTTTCCTGAAACACAGTCGCGTATATACGCGAGTTCCTGCACATAAAACCGCGTATGTCTGATTGCTGACATTTTTCGTTGGAGTCAGCTCTGTTCAGCACAGCTGCAGTGCTGTTTGGTGTCTCTGGTGGTGTTCCAGTTCTCATAATTCTATTCCTAATGTTTTGATAAAGATGCCTTGATGATTTGTTGGTGAAAGTGTTCAGGATGCACAAACTAAGGGGGAGCCTTAGTCATATGGAAAGAATGTTCGGATGCACATTTTCAGGGGGAGCCCTAGCCTTGCTGAGTATAATGCATTGTTGGCATTATGGTGGTTCTGATATATGATATCTCTTGAGATTTTTCTGGTATTGGTCACGTAAAGTCATATTTGTAATTTGATGAAAAGGTCTTGTTAAGACCCATGATGTAAAATTGTAATATTCAGTCATGTAAGGACTTGTCAAATTTGTAAACCCACTTGGTTGGGTAGCTGAGTCAAAGTTGTAAACCCACTTGGTTGGGTAGTTTAGTCTCATATGTAAATCCACTTGGATGGATAATTGATGTAAGTATGAGTCTTTGGTGATAGGAAGTTCATAGAGTCATATACTTCATTGAAAAATATGTTTGAAGATTCAGCATGAACTCAGGGGGAGCTTGGTCACTTCAGTATATATCAGATCTGCAGAACGCTTCTTCTACATGAGGAGAAAAGGGGAGAGTGTGTTGGTTTTGATCCGCCCTTTGCCCTTGATGTCAAAGGGGGAGAATGACATGGTGTTTGAATGAAGAAAAAGAATGGTGTCAAAAATGGAGAGAGTGACATGGTGTCATTGTATTCTTAATGTACCTATCTGTTGTGGTAACCAAACACCATCGTGGTTGCCATCAAGTCCAAAGGGGGAGATTGTTGGCAATATGATGCAGAATGTTGTCCTTGATGGCAACCCACTGAATGAAGATGAAGATATGAGATTGTTGACATGTGTTGTCCTTGATGGCAACCCACCTGATGAAGTTATTCTTGACCTGATGGACTTGGTAAATGATGTAAATCTGATGTGAAATGATGTTTGTTAAACAATATGATGCTAAGTGTTTTCCTTGAATGGAAACCCACTTGATGAAGATGATGGCAACTTACTTGATGAAGTTATGCTTGATAGAATATGTTCTTAATGAAGTAAATCTGATGTATCTTCAGTGAGTACAGAAGAGAATGAAGAAAGGAATTCAATATATGCTAGATCTATGATGAAAAGAGTATGTCTCAAGGCATATGCGGATCTGTCTAAGGGAAGTTGCGTATGCACGCGGGAAACAACGTTCCAAGTCGCGTATGGGAAAAAGCGCTCATAAAGTGCAACACCAGGGGTAACCACCATGGTATTGACCCATTGTATTGGGTAATGATTCGTCTAAATGACCCCGTCCAGGAATACCATCAGAAGTAATGTAGTTTTGGGCTCATGGTATTGTTTTGGCTCATGGTATTGAAAAATGGGCTCATGGTATTGTTTTGGCTCATGGTATTGAAAAAGGGGCTCATGGTATTGAAAAAGGGAAAACCTATATAAAGAGAAGAAATTCATTGTGTAAATCATGAGCGTGGGTGCAAGATTTCTGAGCTTGAATGAATACTTCTCTCTGGAGTATATCTGAATGAAAAGGGTTATAGTTGAATGAAAGATCTGAATGTATGATGCACCAATGAAGGAGTGATGAAGAAAGGGATCTAGATCTGTATTGTACTTGTATTTGCTAGATCTGTTTATGGAATGATTAGATCTGTGATGAGGCGAACATCTAGGCGAACATCTGTCTGAGGTAAAGGGTAAAATCTGAAGTGATGTATCTGTTGTGAAGAATTGCAATGCCATTTAAGTTTGAAGAACCATACGCTAGTCTCCGAAGAGGAAGCGCGTATATACGCGGCTTCGCTAAAGAAAAGGCGCGTATGCGCAATAAAATTAGCTCTGTAATATGTACAGAAGTATACGCTGGTTTATGTGAACGTAAGGGCGTATATACGTGACATCATAGAAAGGAAAGCGCGTATGCAAACTAGGGTTTGCTGAAGTCTATGGTAAGAAATGTCTGATCTGTTCTGCTGGTTTACTGATATCTGTCAGTAAGTTATATGTATCTGTTTCATGGTTGACTATGCTTAAAAGTATGGAAAGGGTCCAGTCTGAAAATATGATGAAACGTGGCCTGCAAGTGGTGTCCTAAAGGAAGCTTTGGATCCAGTGTGAAAATTGATGAAACGTGGTCCATAGAGGTGCGGAGGGTTGTAGCCTTCAGTCAGGGGGTTGTAGCTCCCTTCCAGGTGAGGCTGGTAAACGAGAGCAGGGGGTCGTAGCTCCCTTCCAGGAGAGGCTGGTAAACGATTCAGGGGGTTGGAGCTCCCTTCCAGGAGAGGCTGGTAAACGAGCGCAGGTGGGTGCCTGCGTGCTAGTAGGAGTCTGCACCAGCACATATGTTGTAAGATGTTTTCTCTATAATAAAATATTGAAGGCTGAGCAACTGCAGCGGTGGTTTTCTCCCGACTTGGGTTTCCACCTAAAATCCTGATGTTCATGTGTGATGCTTATGTGTGATGGTTTATTCTGTTCTTACTGCACATGTTTACTGTTTATAGAACATCTAATGAATGAATGATGGAATGATATAAGTGAAGAATTAATGGCATAATTAAATCTCTGTGTATACGCGAGTTTTATGAAGGATATCCGCGTACATACGCTAGTTGGCTTCAGCAAAGTAGCGTATGGGTTTTAGAGCATGAAAAAGTAAAAATTTTTGAATATGCAGTAAATACTGATTCACCCCCCCCCCTCTCAGTATTTTTCCCAACAACAAAAACATGAGAGACATAAAGTAAGGTAGCTCCTCCAATAAAGGAAAAGCTTCATCATGCAGAAAATTCCTCCATCCCATGTTTGTGAACTTGAATAAGCATTGCTATGCCTCCATTCTTAGCCCTGTTGGCCTTGTTGGATCCAAACTCCATCATTTCAGCGTTATGAAAAGAAAAAGGAAAGGAGTAATATGGGTAAACAAAATATGTCAAACCATATTCTCCCAAAATCAACCACTAGATCAAGGCCCTTTGTAACTGTCCTCCATCTCCTCCATGTAAGATGGACAAGCCATGCTTCCCAAAAGATGATGTGCATGCCTTTTCTTGTTGCAAGTTATCTTTGATACATAAGGCATGAACCAGAAAATTATGAGTCATGGGGTGGTCACCATACTCATTGAAAAGCATCAAAGCGGCAAGGGATCTTGCTGCCCTCTTTCCTCCTCATGTGCATCATGAAACCAAACCATGTTCATGGACATATGATATGTCACATCAGCCCAATACAGAGTACCATCATCAATGCACATCTTGAGATGATCATGCCAAATTTCTCACCATGCAAAACACATAGACATAGGAGGTGTCATGTGGTGGCCATACCTTCTCAAGTGAAAAAAAATTGTACATGCCCTCTCTTTCTGCAACATAACATTGAAATCCAAGGCATGATTCAGAAAATAATATGCTATTGTGTAGCAAACATACCCAACCAAAAGCAGTGATAGTAACAAGGACTTTGCAGCCTTCTTGCTTCATCAGCATGTGGGTCTTAGAGCAACAACACAATGATGAAAATGTAAAATGCCTCATCAACATAGTACAATCAAGCTCCTCATACCACATCATGTGGGAGTCACTCCCCCTCCCAAGCCAAAGTTCATGCATGTAATATACCTCCAACAGAAATGCATGTGGACATATGAGACATAATTCAAGCATAAGTGAATACATGGACATAAGATTTAACTTGTGATGTTCAACTCTCCCTGTAACAATCATATCATCCATGCTTCCTCTTCATATAATCTACTAATGATGTACCAAGCATGAGATAAGAGAATGAGAATCCTTGGGTAGAGATCATGTTTACCCCATGGTAACTAGCGCTTCCATGCCTCCTTATACATTTTATACTGCTCTTGAAGGCATAGATCGGAAAAAATAGGTACCTTTGGAGAGTGATAGGAGTCTCCCAAGGGCAACCAGCGTAACCAAGCTTGCTGGTCCATGTATGTCTGCAAGTGATCATGTCACCCCTTGCTCACCATCCTCATCCACTCACCCAAATATGGAAGTTGAGTGATGTGCTGCAAAATCATGGCATTCTCCATTTGTAGAATACCATCTCCTTTAACCCACTGAAGAAATTTTCATCTCATGGAATACTAAAATGCATCTCTATTGTGATCTATTAGTGAGATATTATTCTCATGTATGGTCTTCCAAAACCAGTGAAGCTTTGAATCTGCATCAATACCTCCAACATGCTCCAAAAATGATGAAGCCTCTTTGTCACAGCCACTATGTGACAGTGCTATGATATACCTTTGCTTCAAATCAGAACTTTGATCTAACCCTTGGCTATGCATAGATCTTGAAATAATATGTGCTGAAATCTTATGCATACCTTGGATCAACTAATATGTGGGAACCTCTTGACAGAGCACAAGAGTTCCTCCATCCGTATCAATGATGCCTCTAATTTCTGGTAAGAATGATGGCCTCCTTTCTTCAAGTATACCAGCGCTGGAATCTTCCTCCTCCTCCTCATGCATCTCCTGATTCATGCATGGGACCCCATATGATAAGAACTCAAGACTACCTTGCAAATATGCAAGTGCCTCTTCTCTAGATGCAAGGTCCATAGCAGCAGGTAGTGAAAATGGAGATCTCTCGCCCAAAGTGACAAGATTGACATTCTCCATTGTTTCCTTGAGAGATGTCTCTTTGTAGCTCATCATCTTCCTCTCCTCCTCAAACTTCTTGAGATTTCCTTCAATACTTTTTAATGTTTGAAAAAAAAGCAATGAGATCTCTTCTTCAATCATTCTCCCTACCTTGTGATGACAGGAAGTGTATAGTTCTTCCTCTTCCTCTTGAAATCCTTTAGGAGTTTCTTTGCATCTCTTTTCTTCATTTCTACACCTCTCACCTTCTTCACAGAAAGTGGACATAGTGGATCTATGAGGAGATCTAGGACTCTCCAGTTTTCTACTTTGCTAATAGGAAGTGTTAGGGCTTCCTTCTTCTTCTTGAAATCTCATGCAGCTCTTACTGCAACTTGCTTCTTCTCGAAACCCTTTAGGAGTCTTGGTGCTTCTTATTTCTCTCTTTTGATTGACCTCTTGGGAGAGGCCATTCTTAGTTCTGAAAAATGATGAGAATAATCTCACCTGCTCCATCAATCTGATGTCTTCCTTTGCTCTTTAATCCACTGGTAGCTTGATCTCACAGGCTGTGCCAGAGATCATGCTCTGATACCACTGTAATGTTCCAAATGGGGAAAAATAGGCTCAATAGGGAATATCTTAAGATATTACACTATGGAATCACAACAATATGGAATCACACCAATAGATCTAAACCAAAGATAGACTAGTAGGGCATTTACTAGTTATATCACCTCTAAAGAGAGGGTGAAAACCAGAGGCTTCCTGACCTGTTCCAGAATCTGTCTATAGAATATTGGTGTAACACAAAAAGTGTGGGAAATACACACTCTTATTAGATTTTTATTCCCTTAGGAACCTTAGATCTACATATCTAAATAATGGATCCAAGAGAGAAGAAAAAACCAAATAAGGAAGAAGCGGGAAATTCCACTTTGAGGAAAATATGCAATAGGCTCAAGGAGGACGTTGTATAAGAAATCCAATGTTAAAATAATGCAGAATAGGGCTGGATTCCCTTATTTTAGGCTATGTGGGACCTCCATTCAGAGTTTCAGAAAAAAAAAATGGGTTTAGAGGGCTTAAACAGATCTCCCACAATCAACACTAGCTGAAAATTAGCGAAAGGAGAGGGTTGAGTTAATAGAGAAACCCTCCTTCAGGAATTGCTCAGTTTCTGCTGGAAGTCACTGGAAATCAGCCATTAAAGTCATATTATAGTATGACATCAGGAAACCAGATCCATAATGATGTTCATTTGTATAATCATTGAATTTACATGAAGCAAGAGCAAGAATCCTTCAGAAATTATAGTAGTAACACATGGAAAAGCTGCAGAAAAGACTTCAAAGCGTTCTATATGAGGAGCTTCAGCTACTGTAGGTTAAAACTCAGATCTACAACTGATATGTTACTGAAACATCAGATCCATACCAGATATGGAAACTACTCAGCCTTCTTAACAAGATCCCCTTGGGGTTTTATCAAAATATTGCATAATAAAGTGTAGATCTAGCTTTTAATACACTGGACTGCAGAAAACTTCAGAGATTTATGAAGATGGCTTTCATTACATTACATATCATATCTGAGCATGAATAGATCGGCAAACTACTTTACAAATCTTCAAAGTGAGAGGCAAGCCTCAATGACCAGAAAGCTAGTACAATGAGAAATCTAGACAACAGTGAAACATGTACATGAAAATAACGTAGTTCATGGAAGGGACTGCGTAGTAGATGGAATGAATTGATATAGCAGATAATAATTACATATCTGAAAGTAAAATGAGAGTAAGATCCTCTTCTGGGTGGTCACAAGACACCCTCCCTGAGAAAAAATCTCCTCTAAAAAACTAGATCTTGCAAATCTAGTTCACCCACTTATTGCAACAACACTGTTACCGATGAAATAGGTAACCGCACTGTTACCTACTTTTTTTGGTGGCATAAAAAGCACCCGATTTTGAAAAGTGGTGATGCATAATCACCTTTTTTTTTTTGGAGCACATTTTTGACACTCTAATATTTTTATTTATGAATTATGAATATTTGTTTTAAAATGTTAGTGATTTTCATGCTAATTTTGAAACGTATTGATGCAGCATCAACTTTTTTTTTTAGAGCAGTGATTTTCATGCTAATTTTCAAACGTATTGATGCAGCATCAACCTTTTTTTTTTAGAGTGGTGATTTTCATGTCAGTAATAAAACACAAAACTTAGAATAAAAAATATATATATAAACAATAAAAAAACCAATAAAAATGTTAGAAGAAAACAAAATTAACTCGTAAAAATAAAAAATTTAAACAAAAATAAATAAATAGAAAAAAAAATATTCGAAAATTATATCAAAAGAAATGACAAAATTTGAAAAAAAAACACATAATTTAAAGAAAAAAAACAAAAATTAACCAAAAAAATTAAAAAAAACATCAAAAACATTTTTTTCTAAGTTATTAAAAAAAACCCATATAATTAAAAAAATAATAATAATTTAAATAGAAAATTTAAAAATATTTTAAATTACAAAATTAAAATTTAGATAAAAAAAAAAAAAAAAAAAAAAAAAAAAAAAAAATTTAAATTAAAAAAATAGTACTAAGAAGAAAAAAAAATACAAATTTTAAAATTAACAAAAAAAACAAATTAAAAAAAAAACAAAATTTAAAATTGAAAAAGAAAATTAAAATAAAAGAATTAAAATAAAAAAACTATCATTAAAAAAAAAAAAAAAAATATACAAATAATTAAAAAACAAATATCCATAAATTTACTGTTTTTTTTTAAATGAAACAATTTATAAATTTTAAAAATGAAAAACTACATAAACCAAAAGATTAAAAAAAAAAAATTAAATTAAAATTTAATAAACAAATTTTAAATTTTAAAAAATATTTAATCTAAAATATTAAATTTTAAAACAAAAAAAAATAAAAAAATAAGAAAAATAAAAAAAATTAAAAGAAAATAAATTTAAAATAAAAAATTTGAATTAAAAAAAAAATATTTTTAAATTTTTTGAATTTAAAAAAAAAATATTAAAAATTAAAAAAAATTAGAAAAAAAGAATTTTTTGATCGTGGTAGCACCGCCAATCGGCCTCCTACCCAGCGGCCAGCCTCTGTTGCCACCTGGGCTGGAGGCCGATTCCGGGAATCGCCCTCCCGCCGCAGGAGGCCAATTCCGAGAATCGGCCCCCCTACCACGGGGGGGCGATTCTCGGAATCGGCCTCCCGCGGCTGGAGGGCGATTCTCGGAATCTTCCTCCTTCAGCGAGAGGGCGATTCCTGGAATTGGCCTTAGCACGATTCCCAGAATCGGCCTCCTGGAAATTCTTAGAATCGGCCTCCCAGCGTGGGAGGGTGATTCCCGGAATCGGCCTCCCGTCGTAGAAGGGTGATTCCCGGAATCGACCTCAGGGCGATTCCCGGAATCGGTCTCCCGGCGCGGGAGGGTGATTCCCGAAATCGGCCTCAGGGTGATTCCCGGAATCGGCCTCCCAGCGCGGGAGGGTGATTCCCGGAATCGGTCTCCCGGCGCGGGAGGGCGATTCCCAGAATTGGCCTCCCGCTGCGGGAGGTTGATTCTCAGAATCGGCCTCATGCCCAGCGGCAGGCCTCTGCCACCACCTGGGTGGGAGGCCGATTGGCGGCGCCACCATGATCAAAAATTTTTTTTTTTTTTAATTTTTAATATTTTTTTTTAATTTGATTTTTTTTTAAATTAATTTTTTTTTTTTTAAATTTAATTTTTATATTTGAAATTTAATTTGTTTTAATTTGTTTTGTTTTTTTTTTATTTTTTTTTTTTTCATTTTTTTGTTTTTAATTTTCTAAATTTTCTTAATAATTTTATTAAATTTTGCCCATTTTTTAATTTAATTGATTTTTTTTTCAATTTTTTATTGTGTAAATTTTATGTTTGGATTTTTTTCATTTAATTTTAAAATTTAGTAAATTTTGTATTTTTTAATTTATTTGAATTTAATACTTTTTAAAATTTTTATTTTTTTATTATTATTTTTTTTAATTACATAAAATTTTTATATTTTTTTTATTTCAATTAAAATTGTGTATTTAAAATTAGATTTTTTTTTAATTAAACTTAATATTTTCAAATTAATTTGTTTTTTGTTTTATTTTTTATTTAATATATTTTATTTAATTTATTTTTTTCAAACTTTCAATTTTAATTGATTCTTAAAGTTTTTTAACTTTTTATTTTAACAATGTGTTTTTTTTTTTCTTTATATTTAAAATTTATTTGTTTATTCATTTATTTATTAAAATTTAATATTTTTTTTTAATTTAATTTGTTATTTTAATACTAACATTTTTTTTATATTTAATAAAATCTAATATATATATTTTTAATTTAAGTTCATATATATATATATATATTTTATTTTTTATAATTTAAATTTAATTTATTACGAATTAGGCTTTTGTGATCCATAAAATGTGTGTAAATTTTTTTTGGTGAAAATCACATAAAAGAAATTTGTGTCGACGCGTTTCGAACCAGCCAGTGGGGTTCATCATCAAGACAAGATGAGAAATCTGATCAGGAAACCTGTTTAAGTACAATAGGACTGCTCCAACTAGCCATTGGAAAAATGGCTAGTTTGACTAGAATAGGAAAAATATTATTTATTTATTTATTTAATTAATTAATTTTTTTTTAATTTTTTTTAATTTTAAATTTGATTATGTTTTTATTATAAATTCTATATAAATAAAAATAAAATATAAAATCAAATCAAATATAAAATCAAATCAAATAAATAAATAAGTAATAATAATAATAATATTACTAATTAATCAAATAATTTAATATTACTAAAGAGCTAAGATTTAAAAAAATAAAAAAAATAAAATAAAATAATAATAATAATAATAAATTAAATTAAATAAATAAATTAATTAAAAATTAAAAATTAAAAAATTAAAAAATTAAAAATAAAAAGTAAAATTAAAATAAAAGTTCAAATAAAAATTAAAAATAAATAAATAAATAAAACAAAAATATAAATATAAATATAAATATAAATATATAAATATATAAATATATATATATATATATATATATATATATATATATATATATATATATATATATAATAAAATAAAATAAAAACAAAACAAAAATCCTAAAGGAGCACATCTAGAAAGAGGAATCAAGATCGACGAAGAGTGAAGAGCCAGAATCCAGCATCTGCTAACATTCCACCCATCATCCCTATTAAGGTTAACCGGCATCTTTTCTATTTCCAAGGCTTCCCTTAACTTTCGGTGGTGGAAGTGGTCAATGGTTGCAATAACCTTAGTATCTTCAATACAAATATGGTGATTTGTTTTTTCAGCATGCTCTGCCAAGGCAGAGGACAGAGATCTACGATGTATAAGGTCAGCGACATGTTCATGAATTCTTTGGTTGATAGATCAACCCGTTTCACCAATGTAAGGGGTCCCACAGGAACATGGAATCAAATAAACACCCTTACCATCCATCGGGTAAATCGAGTCTTTAACCGATCTAAGAGAACCACAGATAGTGCGGAGAGGCTTGAAAGTTGAAGAGACATTGTGTTTCTTCAATATCCTTGTGATTTTATCAGTAGTACCTTTGATAAAAGGAAGGTGAACTCCAGATAACCGATTGTAAGGATCTTTCTTAACCTTTGGACCTTTCTCAGCTTTTTGAAAAGCTCTAAGACACTGAGCCCTGCTATAACCGTTCTTACAGAAGACATTAAGGAGATGCGATTTTTCACCTTCAAAGTGGTTCACATCTGAGATTCTAAAGGCTCTGGTTGCTAGGGTACTGAGAACCCCAAGCTTCTGAGCCAGGAAATGATGAGAACTAGCATGTAAACACTATTCAGTATGGGTCTTCTTTCTAAAAACTTGATGAGAGGAGGAACCATCATCATTTCTTGCAAGAAGGACATCCAGAAAGGGCAGGATACCATCAACTTCGAATTCCATGGTAAACTTAATGAAGTCAGATTGATCATTAAGATGCTGGAAGAAAAGGTCTAATTTCTCTTTACCATGGGGCCACATTACACAGGTGTCATCAACAAACCTTTTCCAAAGCTTCGGTTGAAAAAGGGAAGAGGAAAGGGCCCTCGATTCAAAGTTTTCCATGAAAATATTAGCAACAACAGGGGAAAGGGGGGAACCCATGGCCACACCACAGGTCTGCTCAAAGAAAACACCCTCGAAACTAAAGAAGGTCGAGGTAAGACAAATCTCTACAAGATGAGCAGTATCAGGATCCGTGATACGAGAGATGACATCAATGGCTTCCTTAATGGGAATGCAAGTATATAATGATACAACATCAAAGCTCACAAACCTATCATCTAGATCCAACTTAATGTCTTTCAATTCATTAATGAAGGAGGAAGAATCTTTGACAAAGGAGTCGGTGCGACCCACAAGGGGCTTCAACTTACTAGCTAAAAATTTTGCGAGCAGATAAGTCGGACCACCTATGGTGTTGACAATGGGGTGAAGGGGAACACCTTCCTTATGAATCTTAGGAAGACCATAAATCCTCGAGGTAAGGGGATTACTTTCAATAAGCTTTTTACTAAGGGAGCCAACAGTGCTACTGGATTTTATCGCCAGAGCAATAGCTTTAGACACTTTTTTAAGGGGATTTTTGTCAAGCTTCTTGTAGCTACCGCTATTTTGAAGGTGATCCAACATCTTATTCCGATAATCATCCTTGTTTAAAATAACCATAGCACCTCCCTTATCAGCCTTAAGAACGACAATGTCTTGGTTATTGTTTAAGGATTTTAGAGCCTCAAACTCATGCTTGCTAATGTTGCTCTTAGGAGGCTTAGCTTTTCTAAGGATCACAGAACAGTCTTGCCTAATGATGTCTTTAGTCGCATCTGGAAAATCTCTAATCATGTATTCTATATCACAAATGATGTCATGAATAGGAATTTTTTTAGGAGCAAGAGCAAAATTAAGGCCCCTCTCCAATAAACTATAGACATGACGATCGAAGGAAAAAGAAGAAAGATTAATAACAGTCCTCTTTAAAGGAGAATTGGTATTAATGCTATTTATAATATTATTACCACTAATAATGCTATTATTATTGCTATTATTAATATTATTATTGCTAATAAACTCAATACTATTATTATTGCTGCCATAGTTCCACCTAATCATATTATTACTATTACTACTGTTAATAATATCAATCTTATTATTGTTAATAATGTCAATATTATTATTAATAATGTTATGCTTACTTTTAATAATATTATCAATATTATTATCATTAATAATATCAATGTTATTATTAATAATATTATGGCTACCATTAATGTTAAAATTATTATTCAAAATTTTATTATTATTAGACGGCATCAAATTGCTATTAATATTGATATTTAAAGCGTTATCTTTACTACAAAGACAAATATTTAAAGCATTTACTTTACTATTAACACCATCTAACGCAGGCCTGCCCGGAATAAAATTCGAGGGATCCTGGCAAGACGGTAACACCGAGGAAACAGAAGGAGAATCAATAAAATCCAAGCGTAAATCAGAGAGGCACGGAATCAATAAAATCTATTTGTTTTCTTAATATATATATATTTTTAAATTTAATATTTTTATTGTATTTTATTTTTCATTTTTCATTTTTAATTAATTTTTCATTTTTTTACTTTTAATTTCAATAACGTTTTTTTTTTTAAATTTTAATTTTAAAGTTTTAAATTTATTAAAATTTAATATATTTCTTTAAATTTAATCTTTTATTTTAAATTTTTTTTTTTAATTTAATAAACCTTTTCTTTTTCTTTTTTAAATTTAATTTCTATATTTTATTTTTTATAATTTCTTTCTTTTTTTAACTTGTTTTTTTTTTAGTTTAATATTTTTATTTTGTTTTTATTTTTATTTTTTTTATTTCTATATATTTTGAAATTTTAATCTTTAATTTTTTTTATTTAATTTTATTTTATTTTTTTCTTAAATTTTAGGTCTTTTTAATGTTTGAATTTTAAAAATTAAAAAATGTTGTTTCTATTTTTAAAAATGTCAAAAATATGACACAATTTTTTTTTTTGTTATTCCAACATCAACTGGTTTTGTTTTGAGGGTGTTTTTTCAATCCTTTTTTCAAGAAACAATTTTGCTTTTAGCATAATTTTATAAAATGTTGAAATTTGACCTTAAAAAAAAACCAAGTGCATTCTGGAATACACTTTTTTTTTGTTTTTGGTGTGTTTTTTCGTGTTTTTTGAGTCTTTTTGGGCTAGAGTTCCCATTTTGAGGTCAGGTTACCTATTTCATCGGTAATAGTGTTCAACTCACAAGCAGCTGCAAAACCCTCAACAGGACCAGCGCTGCTATAGAGATGAAGCTTGGCCATAATGCCGGATAGTGGAGAGATGCATCACAATCTCCTCCAAAGAGCTACTCCATGGAAGGAGAGAGGATTCCTAAATATGAAATCCTCTTCCCTTAGGCTAAACAGCCAAGAGACTAGAGTTGCTGCAGCAACTTCTAAAATTCTTCAACAACCTTTGCCTCTCCTTATTTTTATAACATGAGGGCTTGCCAAAACCGTAAACCATCTTCTTCAACTTATCCTTTTTCACACTAGAGATCCTCTTCTAGAAGCACGTTGTGTTTGATGGATAAGCTTTCCTCCAAACTGCACTGTAGGTGGGGCAAGATTGACCCATTTAAATGAATTTCCCCTTTTCACACTTAGGGGTGTTTAATATAATATCCCAGATTTATCCCCTTTCACATTGGGCATGTATTTATTCCCAACTTAGGATTTTATTAAACCTCCTTCCCATACTTTATTCATGAATAAATCAAACTAAAAATAAAATGCAATATTCCCATGAGCTGCAAAAATTGGGAATATTACACATGTGGAGTCTTATCCTCCAACGCTAATGAAGGTGATCTACTAACCAAGTAACATGTAGTCTCCACTACCTCTGCCTAGAATTCTTGTCCTAACCTGGTACCACTAAGCATGCTTCTTTCCTTTTCCATCAGCGTTCTATTCATTCTTTCTGCAACTCCATTTTTCCAATGGGTGTATGGAGTAGTCTTTTTCCGTGCTATACCACACTTCTTACAGAACTCTTCAAATTCCTTCTTGCAGAACTACCCACCATTATCTGTCCTCAGCATGTTTATCTTCTTCTCTATTTGGTTTTCCACCAGAGCCTTAAATTCTTTAAATCTGTCAAAGACTTCAGATTTCTTCCTCAAGAAATATATCCCTGTATTCCTTGAGAAGTCATCTATGAATGAAACATAGTACATAGACTTACCCAGTGATGGAACCGACACAGGTCCAAACACATCACTGTGCATAAGCTCCAATATATTGTTCGCCCTCTTAGCACCAGAAGGAAAACTCACCCGATTCTTCTTCCCATATACACAATGTTCATAGAAATCGAAATCCAGAGAGCTATTAGACATACCTTCTACCATACCATTTCCATGCAATATCTGAAGGCCCTTGTCTCCAATATGTCCAAGCCTTTGATGCCATAACATGGTCTTTTCTCTAGAGACTGCTAGGCTTTCCGCTCCACTTTAGGGAACCACAGAACTGTTGCACCTAGCAATAACAGTGCTACCCTGAAGCTTGTATAGAGTTCCAATCCAAAATCCCCACATTAATACTAGTGCTCCCCAAACCATCTTACATGTATCTTTCTCGAACACTGTTTTTACACCTGCATCATCCATCTTGCTTACAGAAATTAGATTTCTGGCCAATGCAGGAATGTGTAGAACACTAGGAAGTGTTCTAATCCTTCCACCTTGTAGCTTAAGCTTGGCTTTTCCACGTTTGACGATTATGGCCTTCCTATCATCCCCTAGGAAGACATCACTGCCATCATATTTCTCATACTCACAGAACCACTCCCTATGGGGAGTGAAGTGAAAAGATGCACCCGAGTCAATCAACCATGACTCATGATCTACATGTGTATTTGAAGAAGAAGCCAAATACACATCCCCACCTTCATCTATTATGGTTTTTTCCTCTGCAAAAGGAGCATCATCAGATCCCTTTCCTTTCTCAAGAGCTTTAGATATGTAGCCCTTTTTGTAGTGCCCTTCCTTTCTGCATTTCCAGCACACCTTTAAAAAATTTCCAGGAGATTTATATCTCCCTCTAGATTTAGATCTCCCACTCAAAACCTTATTCTTGTTTTTGTTCTAGGAGCTTCCTCATACAGATAAGGCATCTCCATTCTGACCCTCCATATTTCTCCGTCTCATTTCCTCTAACAGCAAGGCTGAGACAATGTCATCAAAATTCAAGGTAGTTGTATTGCTACCTATTGCAATAACCAGACTGTCCCACGAATCTGATAGAGAAAAAAGAAAAATAATGCACTTATCTTCATCTGAGATTTTAATATCAACAGATGATAGCTGACTTACCACAGTATTGAAGTCGTTTAGATGCTCTGTCACCGAGTCTCCATCCTTCATCCTCAGGTTATAAAGATTTTTCCGTAGGAACAATTTATTCACCAGAGATTTAGATTGGTAAAAAGTCCCTAGCTTGTCCCACAAGGTCTTCGCCGTAGCTTCTCCAGATACATTCAACAATACTGATTCTGAGACACACAATCGTATTGTGCTCTTTGCCTTCTAATATAGTTTCTTCCAATCTTATCTGACATTGCCGTTGATTTAGTAGCCAGATCTACTGTGATCCACTGATCTTTATCCACCAGCAGATCCTCCATCTTGAGCTTCCACAACTCAAAACTCTGACCATTAAATTTCTTGATCTCTATCTTCTTGTTGCTTGACATCTTCTTTCACCGCAAGAATTGATCTCGCAAATCTCCCACTAAACAGGGTCTAGCTCAGGGCAGAGAAAAAAACCCCTAAGTAGTAAAGGTGTCCCCTTGAAGCTGAAACTGCTCTAATACCAAATGTAGGTTTTAACCCTGTACAGAAATTATCTACAAACGAATCTTAAAAATAGAAAATAAACAATAGCAAGAGCATAAAACATAAAACAGATAAACACAGATATTTTTCCCTGGATCCCAAATTGGGACGACCAGCTTGATTTTTCATTGTATTCCTTTTAGTGTTACAACACATATATATAAATTCTGAAGCATACATAAACCCCAATACATTAACCCTGTATTAGAACATAACCATAGTTCCCTTGACTAGATCTACAAAATACCAGGGGCTAAAAACCGTCATGCCCAAAAACCATTTGCAAACCCATGCACAAAACCATGGGCAGGTCCTCCCACCAGAAAATAAGGACCAAATTTTGTTTCCGGGGCGCTGCTCTAGACCTTGACAGGGGGGGATACCACCCCCCCTATGACCCCCCAGACGTTGCGCCTAGCACAACGTATAGGGGGGACTATCACCCCCCCTATAACCGCCCTGCACGTGATTAGTTGTGGAAATAATATAACACAAATCCAACAGTTAAAACCTCCCTCATCTACAAAACTAGAAAGGAACAGTTAAGGCAAAGTGATCATCAAGTTTGTCTCCCTTTACCTCTCACTCACAGTCATACACCCTAATCTCACTCATTTACTACTCCATTTGCAAAAAACTGCCTTTCTCATCACCATCTCATTTACCCTCTTCATATAATCTCACAAGCAGAGTTAGGGTTTTAGTTTTCAAGGCAACAGTGAAATCAAAATGTTAAGGGAAGGTAATAGTGACAGTCATGAGGGAGGCCAAGGACCTAGAATACATCAGCGCAAGGGTGGAATAATAAATAGGTTTGAGCCACTGAATACTGTGGAGTTGAAGGCCTCCCCTATGATAGTTTCATATTTCCATAATGTGGGTTGTTTTGAATTTTGTGAAAAAGTACAACAGGTATAGATTCAGCCTGAGCTGACCAGGATTTTTATCCTTAAACTTTATGACAATCAAGTAAATTTAGCTGGGGTAAATTTTGATCTATCTTAAAATACCATTTTTATGGTCATTGGGATAACTAGTGTGGGAGAAAGGTGTTTAAAGCAACCTAATTTGGACCTGAGCCATTATGAACCATTCCTAAAACCTAGATATAAAGCTGGCTGAAAATCCATTTTTCCCTTTTCACGTTTTTTGGAGTGATATGCACCCTTGATGAGAGTCATCATGAAATATTTTACATGTGAGGGGAGGATTTCTAGGTTTTATTCATACCACATAAGATTTCTCATGCACTTCACTTGGGTAAAGATGCTACATTTTCCCTAGTAACTCTATAGGAGTATTGATAAGATGTGTTATATTGTGAAAAAGAGACACCCTTCACAACAAGTGCAGAGCCCTTTTCACCATTATCTCATAAACAAAGTTGTGTTGCATTAATTAGAGCAAAATGGTATTCCATGGGAGGTGTTCATCACCCATGAAGTTTTCACAAACCCACAGCCCCATCCAACAAGATTTTCCCTCATCATCTTATCCTCCCCCCTCTACTCCCCCATCATCTTCTACTGATCATACTTCACCATCTACCCATATACCCTCACCTCATGTAATATTCCCAATTAGCCTCAAGCTAATTGGAATATTAAACTTTTATTTACTTTTCTGTTCATGAATAAATGTAAATGGGAGGACCATAAAAACTCCTAAAAGCAGTGAATAAATCAATGCCCCATGCGAACAAGGATAAATATGGGCTACTACAATAAAACACCCTTATGTGTGAAATGGGTTAAGACTTTTGACTGGGTCAACAGGACCAAATAAACAGTGCTGTCCAGATTCAATGAACCTCCTATATGCACAACGCAGTTTTAGATGGAGGCCACACATGTGAAAGGAGCTAAATCATTGAGATGGTTTAGGGTTTTGCAAGATCTCAATCTTATAAAAGGAGGAGGAGGACAACAAGAGAAGGGTTGTTGATTACCATATTATTTCTGAAGAATATGTTTGTTTAGACATTTCTGATTCTCTTGGCTGTTTAGCAGAGAATAGTGTTGTTTAGCACAAGGATCTCCTATTTAGGAATCCTTTTCTTTCCTTGAGTAGCTCTTGGGAGATTCTTGTATTACTTGTCCACTATCAAGATTAAGGCCAAGCTTCTCCTTTCATATAAAACTTAGATATTGTTGAGGGTGTGGTTGTCTTTGAAAGCTGTAGCAAGTGGAGGCTAGATCTATTCAGATCTATGTCAATATAGTGCCCCTTTTCATTTGGAGAGGCTTATATCCAATTGGCAAGAGTGTTTTGGATAATTTGAGCTTTAGATCTACATCTTGGCATTAGGCCAAACTATTCTTCAAGCCTACAATGCAGTCCCCCTTTCAATACTGCGTTATCTGGAAAGAGGAAAGTTGCAGGGAGTTTTGGAAAATTTTGAGGAGTGATCTCTAGTGATGGGAATCTGCCTCTTACTGTGGTGATCCATGGATTTTTGTTCTTATCCATGTCATATTCAGATATGATATGAATACTCCTATATATGCTTCAGAAATTATGAATAGATCTGCAAATCTGCTGCATACAATCTCAGATCTACTTGATGTGCTTCATGATTTGCTGAAAGCCCCAAGGGGGATGTAAAGTAGAGACACTATAGTGTATGGATCTGTCATATATCTTACTGTTCATGCATTATTTTTCTATAGATCTAATTTTTAATCTATTTCTATAGTACACTCAATAAAATAACGTTGTCAAGCCTTTGCAGTCAATTCTATGTGTTGCAGTACCTCTTTTTGAGGGTTTCTCTCTGTATAAGTCTTCTATTTTCTGTTCTAAGACTCATGGGCTTCAATATAATTCTAATTTTCTGATGTACATGGAATTATCGAGCCTCCATATTGGCCTACTACTGCTACCTTGCTGAACTGCGTTATTTATGAAGAAGTGCTATTTAATCTTGTTGCAGTCCCATTCTAGGGAATTTTCCAAGTTGTACTAGGTGTGGGAGACCTGTTTAACCCACCTAGAAGGATTTTTTTCTAATATCCTCTTCGATTAAGGTCTTATATTTTCAAATCTAAGGGATCCAAAGGTTGGTTTCCAATACTATAGCATACATTCCTGAAAAATGTGGTTTTCAAACATGCCTTGCTAAGCAGTCCCTTTTGGGGATATTATAGTGGTGTCAAAGAAACTTTCTTGGCACAGCCTGTGCTTTCTTTAAAAAGAGCCAATATGTATTTTCATGAAAAGAAAGAGACTGAAGAAGATGTATGATTACATTGAAGACACAGAAGAAAAGGGTAAAACCCCTTTTTCTGGAAGAATGAAAGGGAAAGATTTCTCAAAAGCTCTATTCCAAATTCTGTATGAGCTTAAAAGAGAAATCAAAGAAATGAAGAGGGAAATACATGAAGCTCCCTCAATAATATATTTACATTAAGAAAGCACCAGTTCTTCATCTTATATGTGCAAGCACTCAGCTACACAATCAGATCCACAACGTTATTCTATGCCTAGATTTACTGCAAGAGAGATGAAGGAAGTAGATGCACCAAAGGAAGAGACTTTGAGTGATTATCTTTAGGAGTATGAATCTAAATATTGGAAAATCAAGGAGCACTTGAGATTCCAAGAGTTCTACCAGCTCAAGGAGGAAAGGAGATCTAGCATGTACACTATAAGAAGAAGAGGTAGATTCTTTCTACCAAATTTTGATGGATCCTCCACATGCACAGCCAAAGAATGGATAGATCAGCTAGACTGATATTTGGATCTACATCAAGTTTTAGAGAAATAAGCCCTTAAGGTAGCAGTGCTACATCTTAAAGGTAAAGCTTATGCTTGGTGGATGTTTGAATCTTTCTCATTAAAGAATGAAAAAATATCTACTTATGCAAAGTTCAATAGGATAATGGTGAAGAGATTTGATGTAAAACAAACTAAATATATTTTATTGAGCTGGAAAATAATGAGCATGAAAAACCTTTGCACGAGTTGGAAAGATCTGTTGTGCAAACTCCACTTCAGATTTCCGTTGAAGGGGATAAAAACTTTTGTGATACCTTGTCGAAGGCAAGATACCCATTGCATGAAGAGATTTCTTCTCAAAAGGAAATAATGGAGATTCCTCTTTCAAAGGAAGCCCAAGATCTAAGGTCTCTCATTGATATTGAGGCATTCTAAAATATTGATGAGAAGGAAGAACAAGAGGTCAGTAGCAATGTTGTCACTTCAGAAGAAGACCCATCACCACATGGGGATGGACATGAAGTTATTGTTTCAAGGGGAAGTTCTTTTTCATCTTTGCAAATGATTCCCAAGGAGAAGTATGTGACAACATTATTGGGCAGTGATACCTTGCTTCAAGCAAGAGGAAGAAGGATGGATCAAAATCCAATGATGAGGAGCCAGCACCCTTGTTTATTTCAAGGGGTTTTTATTGATGAGAAAGAGACTAATATATGAAGCAAGGAAAGGGACACATCATTCCAACCATTCATACAGTCTACTTCAGATCTTGATGTCTCTTTAAATAGAGGCATTCTACCAGGGAGACCCCTTGATGGGAAGAAGAATAAAGTGTTCTCTCAGCCTTGTGCAACAGTGACATATTTGGCTACCACAACGCTAAGATTTATTGATGGATTCCAAGAAGGGATAAACATTTTTCTGAAATTTTTTTTTCTATTCCTCACTCATCTGTTTGCGCTAAAAAAGAAGAACTCGGAGATCTATGATGACATTAGCATGATGTTAAATTAAAACTCCATATATTTTGGGTAGCAGATAATATCTCCACATACAAAGAATATTTCTGAAGAAGACAAGAGGGGGTCAACACTCTTATATGCATGGGCCAAACTATGGAATTTTTAGAAAAGAGAAATATTTCAAAAGAAGTTTGATCTTCCTATTCTTCAATCTTGTCTTGAACAAGATTAGTTGCAAGAGATGCAACAAATATGGAGCTACAATACTCCAACATGTGACTTTTGCATTGAGCATGTCAAATAGGAGAACCATGATATGAAAGAATCTTCATTTCAGATTTCTATAGCACTGTAATGGTTGGGGAGATTGGATCCATATTAGAAATCACAACTGTTGGTGGAATATTCCAAGGATATTCACACATGCATGATTCTTGATGACCAGCTACAAGATGAGGCCTATTTAGTCCAAGATGGAGTCATCTATGATCATGGTAGGATCTTCTTATCTATAGCTTCCAAGCTCAAGGAGAAGTTACTACAAGGAGCCTATGAAGAGTTATATTTCAGCCACACATATTATATGAAGCTCAACGACATCATCTTGAGGAGCTATTATTGGGAGGGATTTGAAAAATAACTATATCAACATTGTCAAAGATGCATGAACCTTGTGGAGTTGGAGCAGCAACAAGACTCTAAGATAGAGTTATTTCAACCAACTCTTCCTACCTTGGGAGGAGGAGAAAGATCCATACACCACTTCACTTGTATAAGGAGAACTATTGGTGAAGAGCATACTTATGTAAATCATGTTTTATTTTATGATTGTATACATTATTTTACTATGTATATGTAGACCATGACTCCTAAGAGGAGTATTATACCCTATCAAATTCATGGCAAAATTTGGGCCAAAACTATTTCTGATGATGGCCACTACCTTGGTGAACAAAGGGATATTTTGCAACATGATGGGTGCTTCACTAAGGCACAAAATATATCTTCCACTTTCAGCCATGGAGATATGTTATGGGAAACAAGTAAGTGGTGGGAAAACCACTTACCACATCTAGATCTGAGGTAGGAAGGAGATGCACTATGCTGGTTGCTCTTGGGTGAGTGTGGGTACTCCCCAAAGATTCATATTTTCTTGTCTCATGCCTTGTGTGTCAATGGGAGGATGCATAAGAAGAAGGCATGGTTGATTTGGTTTACAAGAAGAGAGTTTTTACATCACATGTTAAATCTCATGTCCATGTATTTACTTTTGGTTGGGATGTATCTCATGTATTTACATGTATTTCTGTTTGGAATGTACCTCATGATCATGTATGTACTTGGGTTTGGGATAAGATGTAACTCTCACATGAGGAGGCATAAGGGATATTGTTTGAATCATGATGATAAGGATGCTCTAATCCTTGTTGAGAACATGATAGGAGGAATGATAGATGCATTGGATGTGTCCATTGGAAATGAAAATTCCCATACTTATGCATACTTCAAGAAGAGGATGGAACATTGTATGGATGCTACACTATGTCTTTTGTTTCCTTTTGTAAGAAGCCATATGATTGACTTATGTTTTTGGGAAAAGTCTCTCACATAGGAAGATTTTTGGCAAGACATGTGTTACTTCAAAGTCACATTCAACTAACACCTCTTATCGTCTATTATTTTCAAGCTTTTGATAAGCTTATGGCAGCAAGACGGTGGTGGGATGGCAACTTATTGTACTATGTTTTGAGGCAGCAAGAAGAAGAACAACACTGGTCTCAATGGAGGGACTATTGTCACCATCCAATATATCATATGAAACTTAGTCCATGTTTCTTTTGGAGCACATATGGTGATGATACTTTATTCACTATATGCATGGAATATTGGGCAAGGAGGTTCCCTAGAATCAATGGAGGGAATCATGAGGTTCCAAGTATCTTTTGACTTCATGAGGACTATATTATTGCAGTCCAGGATAAACAGCTCCACATTTTTCATAAATGGAGGGAGAGACAACGTAATTTGAACATTATTACCTCTCATTTCCAGCCATTCAGCCCCTATACATTGCATAAGGAGGGGATTGGTGACTATTTCTGTGAGCTACTAAGGATGGCTCACTTTGTTTGGATGATAGCATGGAGATTGAATTTCCTCATGAGGGTTGAAGCACCCACTTTTCATCATCTCCCATGCCTTGAGAAGACCAATGGACAACATATGTTTCTTTCTATGTATATTCTACTTCTTCATGATGACAACCATTTGGGCTATTCACCAAAGGAAAAATTGTATTCTTGGGAGGAGACAAATCCATTGGAGATTTTGTAAATTCCTTGTAAGTTGCTTAAGGACAAGAAACATTTTGAAGGGGAGGAATGTAATATTCCCAATTAGCCTCAAGCTAATTGAAATATTAAATTTTTCTTTACTTGTCTATTCATGAATAAATGTAAAAGGGAGGAACATAAAAACTCCTACAAACAATGAAGAAATCAATGCCCCATGTGAATAAGGCTAAATCTGGGCTAGTACAATAAAACACCCTTATGTGTGAAAGGGGTTAAGACTTTTGACTGGGTCGATAAGACCAAATCAACAGCATTTTCTAGATTCAATGAACCTCCTAGATGCACAACACAGGTTTAGATGGAGGCCACACATGTGAAAGGAGCTAAATAATTGAGATGGTTTAGGGTTTTGCAAGATCTCAATCTTATAAAAGGAGGAGGAGGAAAACAAGAGAAGGGTTGTTGATGACCATATTATTTATGAAGAATACCATTCTCTTGGCTATTTAGGAGAGAATAGTGTTGTTTAGCACAAGGATATCTTGTTTAGGAATCCTTCTCTTTCCTTGAGTAGATATTGGGAGAGACTTGTATTACTTGTCCACTATCAGGCTTAAGGCCAAGCTTATCCTTTCAACTACAACTCAGATCATGTTGAGGGTTTGGTTTTCTTTGCAAGCTGTACCAAGTGGAGGATAGATCTATTAAAATCTAGGCCAATCTAGTGCCCCTTTTCAATGGGAGAGGCTTCTATCCCATAGGCAAGAGTATTCTGAATCATTTGAGCTTCAGATCTACATCTTGGCATCAGTCCAAACTATTCTTCAAGCCTACAATGTAGTCCCTCTTCCAGTACTGCGTTATCTACAAAGAGGAAAGTTGCAGGAAGGTTTGGCAACTTTTGAGGAGTGATCTCTAGTGATGGGAATCTATCTCTCACTGTGGTGATGCATGGATTTATGTTCTTATCCATGTCATATTCTGATATGATCTAAATAATCTTGTATATGCTTCAGAAATTTTGAATATATATACAGATCTGCTACATAGAATCTCAGATCTACTTGATGTGCTTCATGATTTGCTGAAATCCCCAAGGGGAATGTAAAGTAGAGACACTATAGTGTATGGGTCTGTCATAGATCTGACTGTTCATGCATTACTTTTCTCTAGATCTAATTTTTAATATACTTCTACAATACAGTCAATAAAATAACGTTTTCAATCCTTTGCAATCAATTCTATGTGTTGCAATCCTCTTTTTGAGGGTTTCTTTTTGTATAAGTCTTCTATTTTCTATTCTAAGACTCATGGGCTTCAATATAATTCTGATTTTCTGATGTATATGACATTATTGAGATTCCATATTTTCCTATTGCTGCTACCTTTCTGAACTACGTTATTTTTGAAGCAGTGCTATTTAATCTTGTTGTAGTCCCATTCTGGGGCATTTTCCAAGTTGTACTAGGTGTGGGAGACCTGTTTAACCCACCTAGAAGGATTTTTTTTTAATCTCCTCTTGGATTTAGGTCTTATATTTTCAGATCTAAAGGATCCAAAGGTTGGATTCCAATCTTGTAGTATACATTCCTGAAAAATGCATTTTCTAGGCATGCCTTGCTAAGAAGTCCCTTTTGGGGATATTACACCTCAAGAAAAATCTCCTTCCTCACCCTCTCCCAATGCATAAAATCAAGAGGGAAGTGGCAGGGAACAATAAAGTGAGCATGAAGGAGATGGAAGTCATAAATGAAGCAATGATTAAGAAGAGGACAATAAAGAGAAATATGATGAAGAAGAGGAAAGTAAAGAGGAAGAAGATGAAGAGGCAGAGGTCAGCAATGGAGAAGAAGACATGGAGGTAGATGACAATGAATATGAAAACACAAGTGATGAAGAAAGCAAACAAGAAAATTATGATGATGTTGGAAACAACCCACAAGTCAATGAGAAAAATGAAAATGCAGAAATTAGTGAAGAGACAAACATTGATGAAGAAACTAATGATGACACCTCAAACAATGAAAAAAAAAGTGATGATAAGGGTTGTGACTATGTTTGAAACAAAGAGGACATTGATGAAATAGAGAACATGGTAACTAATAGCAATAATGATGTTGATTTCATTAGTGAAACTAAAGACCAAAAATTCAGTAAAGAGGCTGATAACAGCAGTGAAAATCACAGCAATGATGCTAGCGGTAGTAATGAGGGAGGTAGTGACAGTCATGACAGCAGTCATGATGGCCAAGAAGGTAGTGAAAGCAATCATCTTGACAGTGGTAATTATGATAATGCAGAGAGCAGTGTGAAAGATAGTGATACTCCTAGCAATATTGAAGGAAATGAATAAAGTATCCAAGGTAATGATTATGATGAGGGTGGAAACAGGTTACAAAACCAAGAAGATAATGAAGCTACTATTAGTGAAGGAGAAAGGGATGATGATACAAATGAAAATAACAACAGTGATGTCAACATGGAAGAAAAGGAAAGTGAGACTAATGAAAGCAGTCAGGAACACAATGCAAAAAACATCAGTGTAGAGATCAATAAGGAAGAGGACAACAGTCATGAGTTCAGCCATGGTGAGGGAACTCAGATGGAAAATATTGAGCCTTTCCCTCTCACATACCAAAGAGGAAAGAGACATGTGTTTTCTTCCTCTAAAATGCAAGGGACCATGCCATCCACCTTAGCTAAGAAGCTTGACAAAGGAAAAAATAAATCAAAGAAGAATAAGAAGAATATCAACATGAGGTTGAGAAAGAGTTTGAACTCATTCATATTGAAAATGACAAGGAAAATGAAGAAAGGATCTCAAACTTTCTCCTCTAGAACAAAAATTCCCAAATTGAAGACCTCCAAGAAAATCTAGATAAGGCTAAGAGTGTGAATAGTGTCCTTGAGATGGAGAACAGACAACTAGGGCAAAAAATTCCATTTATGAGGCTAGAGAAATTAGAGCCCAGAAATAAGCTCAAAGAGCACAGGTAAAGCTAGAGGAACTCATGAGCACCTATGAGGAAAGTGAAGATGAAGAAGGACAGTCCTGAAGAAGATCAAGAACCATGGGTTTAAATAAGGCCTTGGCAAGACAAAGAGAGCAAGAATTTTCCTTGGCAGAGCAGCTCCCTATAAGTGAGCTACTTGCCATGGAGATAGAATATGATTGGTAACATTGTCTAGAAAGAGCAAACACACACTTGGAGGCCAAATTGGAGAAGGCAGATAGGGACGTTGACCTCCAAAGGAAGATGACCAAACACTATGTGCTTAGAAATCAAATTGCAAGGGCCAAGCTCAAAAGAGCCCTTGCCAAACTTCAAGCCCTCAAGGAGGAGAAAGGTCATGAAAGGCTTAACCTTCTTATTGATGCTTCCATGCAAGAATCCCAAACATAAAAAGGAATATAATTTCAAATTTTGGGATCTTTTTGAAATTTTGGTTTTCTGCTGATTTGGAGGGCCAAGAGCGCAACACCCTTGGTGATATGCTTTTTCATAGGGCATCCTCAAGAGGTAAATTTTATAGTTTTGGAATCCTCAGCTCAGTTACAACATTCTCACCAAATTTCAGGTCATATGCAGTTGATTTGGTCCTCCAAAAGGTTAAAAAACACCCTAATTTTCACCTTTCTGCCTAGTTTTCAGGACATGTGCTGCACCTTTACCAGCCTTGGGAGTTTTTCTTTTTGAAATAGTTACAGGGATCCAATCAGAAAACCAAGGGAATTTTTGGAAAGTAAACTTAACAGGCTTTCAAAAGAGCCATCACAAAGCCCATTCCAACATTGGGAAGGCCTTCAAAACTTGGCTACAATGTGAAACAGTTTTCTTGCTCATGTGTTGCGCCCTTGGCCTATAAATGCATCCTTAAAACTCAGTGTTGCACCCTGACAATAAAAAAGTAAAAAAATTATGCTTGGAAATATTTTGGAGGCTTGGGGAAGCCCAAATGTCCAATTTTGGCCAAAAATTCTCAAGAAGATATTTTTCATCAGATATTTTGTGCCTTGGGCCTTGCAAGGTCTCAAAGGACAAAAGTGACATTTATGATTAACTAATGGGCTTCTAGAGACCTAGTTAGGGTTTTTGATCTCCTTGCTTGCTAAATACTGCATTAAGGACTCATTCTAGTGTTGATTGTTTTTATAACTCTTGTGAGTAATACATATTTTTGGATATTGAAGACAAATTGGCTCTTGTTTTATGAATGGCTTGGATTGTTTGACATTGGAGAAATCTTGCTTGCAGGATCCTTGAAAATTTTCAAATGGTGATGTGTTCCTATTTAGTTCATGTTTTCTTGTATTATATTTGTGTTCATCCTTCTATTGCAGTAGGACAAAAGTTTTAGAATAAGAAATGTTGTTTATAGGCACCTTAGTTATGTTTATCCTTCACTGCTTCTATGTTTTCTTCTGCTAGGTCAATTTAGAGAATTATTAGTTGCTTTCTAGACCCACTTATGCTTGTTTATCTTATGAATGATTCAATATAGTATATATCAAAAAAAAATTATGGTTAGCCCTGCTTGTTTGATATTACTTAAACATTGTTCTTAAGATCTTTGTTTGAAGTATCACTGATTAGTTTTAGCCAAAGAGGTTTATGTTTTGATCATGCCCTTTGTCCATTCTTGAAAGCTTGATTTGGAGGTCTTTATGACTATGATGACTGATGTCTAGGAGTTCCCTCTTCTTTGATCTATGTTATATGTCTATCTTTAATGTTTTCTAACCTTAAAGGTGAATTTACTAGAAGTTATACAAGTTTCTTGCCTTCGATAGTTCACTGGATTGTTTATCTTAAATTATTATTTGCTTAAGTTTAATCAAAGAGTTATTGGTTTGCCTTGTCTTATGATTACTTCTTTATGCCGAGTAGTGTTAAAGGCCCTTCTTGTTTAAAGGTATTTGACAAAGGATTCTTAACTGCCCTTTGCCCTACTATATTCACAAAACTTAATGTTCATTCCATCTCACATAAACCTTGAAGATCTATTTGACCATGTAATACAGAAGTGTCCTCAGACATGTAATTTTATTGATAATGGAAAAGAAATTACATAAAAAATTGCAAGAGTTTACAAACGTAAACTTCCCCTAATTTGCAATTAGGAAACTAACCTATATATAAGCTATATGTCCTAACTTAATTTAGTTATGGACCACTTGAAAAAATAACAAGTGTCCATTTACAATGAATGATATTCTATCCAATCTACTAACTTTATTCCTATTTTAGAGCCTAAGATACGACTCAATTCTAGAGTCCTATCTTTGCTAAAAATGTTCTATTTATAAGTGTCTCTAATATTTATTAAATATTATAATTTAATAAATATTTTTATCCTAACTTTACATTATTATATTTGGATCATCTAACATTCCCCCCATGATCCAAAGATATAATACAACATATACCAAGTTCATTTCTGAACTTACTAAATTTTATTCTCCCAAGAGGTTTGGTGAAGATATCGCAGGTCTGATCTTCTGAAGGACAATAAATCAGCTTGATGACATCCTTTGAAATGAGTGATCTGATATGATGATACTTGGTGCCCACATGCTTTGTCTTTAAATGAAAAATTGGATTCTTGGCAAGCTTTATTGCTGACTCATTGTCGATGAATAACCAAGTAGCTTCTGCTGGAGGAATTCCCAAGTCCTATAAAACTCTACGCAACCAAAAATTCTCACATGCTACTTCCCATGCTGATATGAATTCTCCTTCTACTGAAGAAGTGGCCACTGTAGCTTGCTTCTTACAACTCTAGGAAACTACAACTGACCCCATGTTCATTAAATAACTTGAGTTCATGCCTTATTGTTGGAACAGGGTATCCTAACAAGCTGCGAAACTAGTCCATTTTGATTATTTTTTATTATATTTAATATAGCGCAGGGGTTTTGGGGTGGGTCAGAGCCCCGAACGCATTGTAATGGGTCAAAGGGTAAAATAGGGGTCCGAAAACCATGGGTTGCGGACCATAGGAACGTTGAGGCTAGATTGTTATAAATAGAGATGCATTTTGGATTGTAAGAGATAGGAATGAATGAGCTATTGATGCGATCTGTTGTTTAAGCTATTAGTTTGGGTTTTGGGGAACGAACTCTTGCTAGATGTGTGCGCAGAGATCCTAATCCAGCTATGTGTAGACCCTGCTACTGTGTGCGCAGGTTGGGAAGGGAATTGTAAGGAAAGGTTGATGAATGAATGAATGTGAAGGATTATTAGAGATCTGAATCCATGAGTACTGTCATATGAACTGCTGATAATTAATATGTTATATATTTTCTGTCTTTCTGCTACGAAATTATTTGTACTGAATGCTTGGATCTAGATCTATTCTGCTCTATTTATATAATGCTTTGTTGATGTTATTAAAAGCATATAATTGTATATCTAGTGCACGTGGATGCAAATAGATACATAATTAATCCTACAAAGAAACACGGTAATATGAACAGAATGCAGCCCTGCCCTTCAATTCTCAAGGTGCAGAAACCTAGTTCTAGTACCCACCCATACTACTTCGGGTGAGACTGTGACCTGCGAAATCAGGTCACTGCCGAAAGGGCCAGTAGTATGGGGGTTTGTTGGAAAACCTTACACACCGAACCTGGGTCAGGACCCCTCAAGCCAAAAAATGGTTCCATTGTCAGGAACAAAGGTGTTGAGAAAGGGGTTGGGTACTAATAGACTGGAGAAGAACACCTGAGGAACCATGACGGTGTGCTTGGAACTACCCACCTTCAAGGGAGTAGGGGATGAGGATCTGGACCATTTTTGGTTCATGACAAACTCTTGTCTAGCGTATGTGTCTTTAGGTGTATATGCGATTTATTTCCCAAAATGGGAATACATCCATTCGAGATATCAGACATGCCCTAGACAAACAATTCGGAAAGCTGAAATATTATTTCCAGTTAGTAGCAAAAGTAAAAGACTTTAAGAAAGGGGCTGTTGAGCCATTATGGGAAGCGGATCAACACCTAAAAAAATCTGTTAGAGAAGGAGGATCTCATTTTGATGACAAATAGGTTACGAAATGGTTTATCGCCATGTTTCTCCCTCACTTGCGCATACCCATCAGTCGCCAGACTTTTAACTCACAAGACAAGGCCTTGGACACTGCTATGAGATTGGAAGCTACGCCTCTAGAGGATGCTACGTTAGAAGTAAAATAGATCTAGGTATAGGTTGAGGCTATGTAACAGAAAATCTAGAATCTACAGCGAGAGAAAAGGAGAGGGGCTGGTGTGGAACAAGGTCACACAGTAGGCTACTCAGGAGCAGGAGCATATAGCCCAGAACAGTGGGGATCAAAGGGGGCCTCTGCTCTGGCATAAAGAAAGCTACATAGCCAGGGTGCGTAATATCAACCAATGGCCTTGTCCAGGCACCCCCTTTTCCACATCAGAGTGACGCTGGTACCAATGTTTCTGTTCAATTGGCCATGAGACGCAGGATTGTCAAATATATGATGAAGAAGTGAATGGGAAGGGAGACCCTACCTCACCAAGAACCCCCTCGGGTAGGGATGACTCCCCCCATGAGAGAAGGGATGGGAGCCAAAGTGGAAGTGCAAGCCGGGGTCGAGGCCAATTGATCTACTATAACTGTGGCAGCGCAAGGCATTTTGCAAAGGACTGTCTGCAATAGTCCTATAGGTATTGTAGACAGTCAGGACATACACTGGAAGATTGCCCAGCCCTAAAAGAAAAAATACAGGGAAAGCAATTCTTATCTGCGCAGAAGAGGTAAAGGGTCTGAACCGAACCACAGGGTCATGAGGCAAAAAAATGTAGTAATGCGTAGTGGATTAGCGACTAGGGGAGCTAAGGAGAAGGATGAAGCTGACACACTAATCCGCAAGGCAATTAGCGACCAAGAAGGACTAGACTCAATCAAAGTAAGGGAAACATTTATAGAGGCGTGAAAGGAATTCTTTGAGGTTAAAAATTCACCACCTACACACCGAGGAGATATGGAACCAAACGACGATATTAAACCTTTCTTACAAGCATGCATGAGGCTGCTACACAACCCTCAGGTGGTACGAACTATGTGGAATTTACTAGAAAGAATGATATTGGAAAACAAGGGGACATAGGTCAAAGGTTATACAGAGCCTATACCAAAGGAGGGGGAATATATCTATAAGCTGACAGCTCGAGATAAGGACAGCTTGCCCCAAAACGTTGTATTATGCCATGAGGAAGATATTGAGGATCCCAATAAGGAGCTAGAAGCTTGGTAGACCCGGTTAGGGGAAGTCTCCACATTGGGGTGTCTTCGTATCACAAAGGACCCCCTCTTTAAGGTCCCTAAGGGAAGGACTGAAGAAGGGCCAGGCCTTAGCATATGTGGCATACCCATCCTAAGAAAAGGTCTGATTGACCCACGAGCAAGAAACGAGTTCCCTATGCCACATGCAGCTTCCTCAGATAGTGGACCCATACGCCAGACCACCTCTACAATGACGATGAAACTAGGGGTCAGACAGTTGGTCCCAGCATCAACCCCCCTTAAAGCCTTAATAGAACCCGTACTAAAATTTTTGTGGCATTGGGCCAAGAGCTCTTTATGAGGCAAGCCTGTGTTGGGGGGAGACAGGCAGTTGTCACATAACGATAACCTTAGTGTCACAGGTACACCCAACTTACTGGGGACATGAAAACTAGCCATTGGAAGTATACCCTCTGGTAAAAAGTAGAAGTTACTGTTAAAAGGAGTGGTTCCCTCTGGGAAACTCGCCTTGCATCAAATATCCCTCCCTATCATCCAACGACCATTACTTAAAAGTGGGGTGGCCTCATGAAGACAAGCGTCCTACTTTAAGCGTCTCGCAAAAGCTACCCAACAGTGAACTTTTTTACAATTACAGAATTCCTCTCATGACTGAGCAACCTTCTCCGTCAGGAAATAATCACCTAGAACTAGGATTCATTTTTCGCGCAAGGATGCCGACTACTACTGCCAAACCCTCTACCCCAGCCAAACTTGAGGTTGAGGAAGTTATAGAAGATGAGCCTGATTTGGAAGAAGCCCCCCCCCCCCCCCAAAAAAAAAACCACACGGAAAGGAAAGGAAAAAGCTCAAAGTTCGAGGGCTAACTCACAGGCGACAAAGAGGCCCTGAAGTTCCCCAAGACATCCCAGGCATCCACCCTCAGTACAAGATGACCAGGAGGGGGCTCTTCCGGCTAACCCGATTAATTGGTTACCCCCCTTTGTTCAATCATGGAGACCATCTACGTAGATACCGAAAAACTTGGATGGCCTGATGACCTACCCGAAGACTCCGCTAACCCCAGGCGAGGTCCCCGTCATCGGTGATCCCTGCGGATGCCTCCATGAGGTCAAGTTTGATGATCATAATTTGGTGGACCAGGATGCCTTTCCAGAATTAGTCTCTGCATTATACTTTGATGCCATCCATGAAGATGATGGAATCATGGTGGTTCCTCAATGCTAGGTATATTGCTTGGCAGGATCCAGACTTCTCAATTTGCTCCGTATGCCCTACTTTGGCAACTATAACATCACGGATTGGTTAGAATGCCAGTTACTTGACCTAATAGAAAATGGAAGCTTATTGATTCATGACAGGGTCCCTATTGATGCTGAGTTGATCCACAAAATTACGAGCCTTCCGATGTAGGGGCCGCACCCGCTCATGAAAGTCAGAAAGAAGTACGAAGATGCTACTGCTCTGTATGTCTGGGAAACCTATGTGGTCCAGCGAAATCATCGATGGTTTTTGATCCAAACCATCAATGACCCTACTATGCAAATGGGCACTCGACTATTAGACTGCAAGCTCATGCGGAGGTGCTAGGTTGCGACTGTCCCCACCTATGTAATCCGGCTAGCCGAGCAGTCTGCAAAAGGTGTGTTTTTTAATTAGGCTCAATACTTGTGCGAGGAATTTCTTGCTAATGTCTGCAAGTGTCAAGAGCTTGGGACATCTTTCTTCTATTCATGATTGTTATTCCTCCTAGCACTAGTCGCCTGGGACAAACCAAAGGAGTCGGTCATTCCCGAGCTCCCTGCTGGGATGTGCGAAGGCGCTTGGTATGCTCACTTATGGGACTCTAAGGATAAGCAGCGCATTGAGGATAAAAAGATCTTCTGGGTCCTCTTCTAGAGCAGTGTCGCCACTTCCATAAACTCCTGACCTCGATTATCCCCCACAATATATGACAAATAAAAGCATATTGCTGCATTTCAAATTACTATGCACCAAGTCTAGATTCGTAGTATTGCTAATCAGGCATGGAAAAAACTACCTTATATGGTACCAGATGAGGAAATTGATCTATTGATTGCACTATGGTCCACCGAATTCAAAAAAGGTCTCTTTAGCATTCCAGCATCAGTCACAGCCGAGTCCAAAGATAAACTGCCATAGCAGTCAGACACAGCTCCGAACTTGGGAGTTACTACCACCCCTTCTCCTCCCAGTGCTAAGAGGATGGGGCCATCGGCATCAGGGCCCCTCAAAAGTAAGAAACAACAAGCTCATCGTGAGCACTTTGACATGACGGTCACATTAACAGGCGGAGACTTGGAGCAGATTGCGGATGCGGTCACCTTGGCTATAGAGGATAAGTGGGCACTTATCATGGCTCAGTGGCAGGCTGGGGCCACTTCTCTTCAGGAAGACCTCCACGCTCTCCAGATCAAAGTGCGTCCACCTCCACCCCATGAAGGCAAGGCACCACCTGTTCCAGTTGATAGCAGCTTGACACACGTCAGGGAGGCCGATCGACTCTGGCGTATCCCTACCAATGCCTTGGTCGAAACGCAGCCCCCGGAGGACACAGGAATTCATCTAGACTTTGCTTGGTTGCCCAACGCAACCTTGGATAATCTCCTTCACACTGTCTCCCAATAAATTAGTGACCGCGCTCAATCCACCACCCAACAGCTTGAGGCCGCCCAGTGCACCCTTGCCCAAAAGACTGAGGAATTAGTCGAGGCCTAGTCCCAACAGGTGGAGCTTGAGACTGTGATCCAGCAGCTTTGCACAGAAGTTACCAAGGAAATCATAGATGTGTATGCATCTAGATGTAAAGTGGAAAAATTGGTTGCTGCTTTCAAAGCTTCCCACCAGGAAATTTTGGACTTATAGTCCAAACTGCAGCCCGGCTGACGCAATCACACAAAACTGGAAGTCGCCAAGGAGAGTTTGTTCACTGAGACGTGGCTCTGTCGCATTCCCCTTTCATTATCCCACGTGGCTCTGTTATTTTTCCTTTGTTTTTTTATTTGTCAATTTCACAGAAATTGACGAATAAATAATTTCACAACAAATTTCCAATCGTATCTTCTGGATTATACATGTATATATATATATATATATATCTGAACCCTATAATCAATGGTTATGCCTTCGGCCTTATATAACTATTCCCAAACTTTTTATGACTATTTCAACCTTTTGTACTTTATAATAAACCTTTGATATTTGATTTATAACCCGAATAAATAGTTCAACAATTATAAACAACTGGCTTTGGAATAACACGTAGATCCGGCCCCACCTATATCCTGTGGACCAATCAACGTGGCATTGTACCTGACTAAATATCGTGCATCTTTGTCGAACTAGGACCATCCGACGACCTCCTCTCGAATCAACGGTTCGAACTCATTCCGCTCGGCGACTTCGATCATGTCGTTAACGCGTGAAATATACAAAAAGGGTGGTTTCATCGGACGTCCAATCTGCTACGTGTCGATTCATGTATGGAATCGCTCCACACTCCGGTAATACCGCCTCCGTGCCAAAGGTGGTGCGGAACGGGGAAACCCGCCTTTGCTAATCCGTTCCAGTTTTCCTGCTACAGTAATAAACCACGGCTCTGTCGGGGTTCGAGCTCCATTGTATCGATTAACTCTGGGTTTCAATACGGTCTATTCGATAGAATTTGATGCAACTATGCAATAAAATAGGTTATTCTTTTATACAGGAAAAGTCACCAATATTAACCATGATTTTCTATACAGAGCACTCCATGAGGGTTTTTTTTAAATGTGCAGGGATTATTCAAATGGATGTGGAAATAAATCAACAGAGATAGGGGAAATCATGCAGGATTTCATCACCTCTCAATTAGACAATCTTTTCACACTTAAGAAATTGGCACGATACTGAGATAATGCACAGAACTATTTAATTGGAAGCGATTCGAAATACACAGAGTTACTGCAGAATTCCTCTATTATTTCTCTTCTCGTCTATCCCCCTCATACATTCGAGGTTTTACAATTATATACATAGATTGATGACTCTTCGGTTCCTCTGAGAGGACCGTTCTAGAAACCAATAGTCTAACCATAATAATTCAATTAACTGAAATATGACAGCTAGAAAACTAATCTATTCGACTTCTTATGACTCTAACTGATCTAATAACATAATCAGCTAAGGTAGTGACACCTAGCTGTGACAACTCGACAGTTAAAACCCTCCTAGCCACAACATGTGGACAAAACCTCCTACATTGCTGGCTAGTGTCTAATGCCCCTGCATCAGACTCCCGAGGGAAATTTTCTTCATGGGCTCCTGTCCATGAGCTCCTGCACTGATATGCCTATCTTCTGCAGCATTTCTTCAGTCATCCAAGTGGCATCTTCCTCTGGTTTATCCCTCCATTTGATCAAATACTGATAGTATTCTCGTCCTCTGGTCTTTCTGAATGGTTTTTTATCCAATATCTTCTCTGGTTGCAATGGTTGTGTTGTGGGTAGCTGTTCTTTCCACTCAATCTGTTCCCTGTCTGCTGACTTTTCCTCTGCACCATCATCCTCATACTTGTACAAATATGCAACATTAAAAATGGGAGATATTCCAACATCAGGTGGTAATTCAATCTCATAAGCATTTGCAGAAAACTTCCTAAGTATCTTGCATGGCCCAATCTTTTTGAACTTCAATTTGTTATACTGCTTCTTTGGGAATCTCTCCTTTCTCAAGTGTGCCAAAACCAAGTTTCCTACTTCAAAGTGAACTTCTTTTCTACTCAAGTCTACTCTATTTTTGTATTTGATGTTGCTTCCTTGTAGTTGCTGTTTCACTTGTTCATGTATGGCCTGGATCTCTGAAGAAAATTCTTCACCATCTGCACTTATCAGCTCTGCCCTTCCCAGATTTCTTAACTTTGATATTCCTCTGGGATGCATTCCATAAAAAATATGAAATGGACTCTGCCCTGTGCTCCTGTTTGGTGAATCATTATATGCATATTCTGCTTGGGGAAAAATATGGTCCCACTGCTTGGGATGCTCTCCTGCAAGACTCCTCAACAAATTTCCCATACTTCTATTCATAACCTCAGTCTGTCCATCAGTCTGGGGATGATAAGCTGAGCTGAAACTCAGTTTAGTGCCAAGTTTCTTCCATAGTGTCCTCCAAAAATGACCCAAAAATCTGGTGTCTCTGTCTGAGACAATACTCTTGGGAAACCCATGCAATCTAACAACTTCTTTGAAAAACAAGTTAGCAACATGGGTGGCATCACTAGTTTTGTAACATGGAATAAAATGTGCCATTTTGGAGAATCTATCCACCACAACAAAGACTGTATCATTCCCTCTCTGAGTCTTGGGTAACCCTAGGACAAAATCCATACTCACCATGTCCCAAGGCCTGTCTGGAATAGGTAAGGGAGTATACAATCCTGCATTCTGGCTCCTTCCTTTTGCATATTGACAGATCTTGCAATTCTTCACAAAATTATCCACTTCTGTTCTCATCCTGGGCCAGAAATAAAAGTGACTCAGCTGTTCATAAGTCTTATCAGTACCAAAGTGTCCAACAAGTCCACCACTATGCTTTTCTTTGATCAAATTTTCTCTCATGGAACATTTTGGTATACACAGTTGGTTCTTTCTGAATAACAAGTCTTCCTGCAGAAAAAAATCCAACCATTGACATCTACCTGTCAAAACAGGGTTACTACATGCCTCAAATGCTTCTCTAAAATCTGGATCTGTTTTATATAATTCTTTGAGAAAATCGAATCCTGCAACTTCAAAATTAGTCTCTTGAACAAGCAAATGTCTCCTACTCAAAGCATCAGCTACTTTATTGGCTTGGCCACTTATATGTTTCAAAAAAATATTAAAAATTTGGAGATACTCAACCCATTTAGCATGCTTATGTTTCAACTTGGGTTGTTGTACAATATACTGTAAAGCATGATTGTCAGAATACAATACAAACTCCCTGGACATCAAATAATGTCTCCACTTCTTCAGTGCTTGGACAATTGCATAGAATTCCTTCTCATAAGAGGAATAATTTCTCCTGGTATCATTCAACTTCTCACTGAAATAGGCTATGGGCCTATCATCCTGACTCAAAACAGCTCCAATGGCCTCCCCACTGGCATCACATTTTACTTGAAATGGTTTGGTGAAATCAGGCAGAATTAAAACAGGCTTCTCTGTTATCTTTTGCTTCAAAATTTTAAAATTTCTCTCTGCTTCAGTAGTCCACTTAAATGGTTGTTTTCTCTTCTTTATTGTCTCAATTATGGGTGCATTAATCTTACTAAATTTCCTTATAAAATTCCTGTAAAAGCTAGCAAGTCCATGGAAACTCCTTACCTCAAAAACATTCCTGGGTGAAGGCCACTCCAAAATTGCCTTAACCTTTTCTGGGTCCATCTTCAATCCTTCTGCAGAAACAACGAAACCCAAATACACCAGCTCTTCCTTCATGAATGAGCACTTCTTTAAATTTATCATCAGTTTCTCTTGGTGCAGCTTCTTCAAGACATGATTAAGATGCCTCAAATGTTCCTCTTTAGTTTTGCTGAAAACTAATATATCATCCAAATAAACTATCACAAATTTACCAATGAACTCTTTCAATACTTCATTCATAAGTCTCATAAAAGTGCTAGGTGCATTAGACAACCCAAAAGGCATTACCATCCATTCATACAGTCCTTCATTTGTTTTAAAGGCAGTTTTCCACTCATCACCTTCTCTTATTCTAATCTGATGGTATCTACTTTTCAAATCTATCTTTGAAAAATATTTAGCACCACTCAAACAGTCCATCAAATCCTCAACTCTGGGTAAAGGGAATCTGTACCTAATTGTGATCTTGTTAATTGCTCTGACATCAGTACACATCCTCCAGCCTCCGTCCTTTTTTCGGCTCAAAACTGCTAGTACTGCACATGGACTCAGACTTTCTCTGATCAGTCCTTTGTCCACCAGTTCCTGTACTTGTGTCCTGATTTCTTCATTTTCCTTGGGAGTCATTCTATAGGCTGCCTTATTTGGAAGATTTGAACCAAGGATAAAATCTATCTGATGGCTGATATTTCTCACAGGTGACAGCTCATCAGGTAGATCATCCACAACAATGTCACAGTAATTGTCTAACATCTCTTGTATCTCTACTGGTAAATCAGAAATATTTGTAGAAGTAAGAACTACTTTTGGTTTGCAAACTAAAGCAAAGCTTACCTCTTCTTCTTCTATCTGCTGCAGATATTCCTTCCCGCTTAGCAACAAGGTCTTTGGATCAATTACTCTGCTGGATGGCTCTCCTTCTTCCATGGGAATCAATATATGATGTACCCCATCTTTGAAGAACTTGTAAGTGTTCTTCTTGCCATCATGCACTGCTGCTCTATCAAACCGCCAAGGTCTACCCAGCAGTATATGACACACATCCATGGGCATTACATCACACAAAACCTTGTCCTTGTAATTTCCCATTTGCATCTCTATTTCACACTGTTCTTTTACAACCAGCTGGTGCCCCTTATGCAGCCAGGACACCCTGTAGGGAGTGGGGTGCTCCCTAGTCTTCAGCTTCAGTTTTCCTATCACCTCAGTGGAAACCAAATTGTCTGTGCTGCCACTATCAATGATTAGTTGGCAACATTTCCCTTGGACTTTGCATACGCTCCTAAACAATGTATTCTTTGTGCAGGTTCAGTGACTTCTTTGGTTTGTTTCAACAGGACCTTATTAACCACCAAGGACTCTCCCCTCTTTGGAAGAAAATTTTCTTCAATCTCTGCTTCTTCTTCAACCTGGGCAACAACAGCATTCCTTGGACCAGTACCCACATTCTCTGGGCATTCATAATGCTTGTGTCCCACTCCTTGACACCTATAACACCTCAGCTCTCTGCCTCTTCCTCTGTCTCTGCCTCCTCTTCCTCTTCCTCTGTAAGAACCCCTTCTGCCATTTTCATCCTCCTCTGTAGATTCATTTTTAGGTGAGCTACTGTTAGCTCCATTCGTGGGTGTAGGCTTTCCCCTACCACCCTGACTTCCCTTCCCACGGAAAGTACCTCTCTTCTTGGCAGACTGTTTCCTCAGGAGTTTCTCCTCTGCTTTCAAGGCCATCTGGTATGCCTCTTCCACTGTCTTAGGAGACAAGAGACCAATCTCATCTTGGATCTCCAGTCTGAGACCATTCACATATCTGGCAGTCTTCTCTGGTGTATCTTGGAATTGCCCAGCTCTTATGCTCACTCTGTAGAATTCCTCTGTGTATTGTTTTACTGTCAGCAACCTCTGTCTCAGGTTCTGCATTTGCCTATATAATGTCAGCTGATAATCACTGGGTAAGAATTTACCTTTTATTTTATCCATAATTTTGGTCCAGCTCTTGATAGGTTGCTTTCCAACTCTCCTCCTTTCTTCCTGCACTCCATCCCACCAAAGTGCAACATGTCCTTTCAGGTTTGTCACTGCAAACTTGACCCTTTTATCTTCACTTATTTCTTCATAATAAAAACACTTGTTTAGTTCATTTATCTAGTCCACCAGCTCCTCTGGATTCATTCCTACTGCATAGCTTGATACTTCGATCCTGGGCTTAACTGCAGACCCCAGAACAGTTCTGAGGAGCCTCAGGTCAGGAGGAATTTCAATTTCTTCTGTTGCTTCTGTTTCAGGTTCGCTGATGTCTTCAGGATATCTGGTCTGTCTTCGCTATATGGCATCCATTCTAGCCTCGACCCTCTGCAACACCTCCAACACCTCTGCGTTGGCTACAAGTCTCCTCCTGCCAGCACCTCTACCAAGTCGGATTGCCATGTCAGCAAACAGCTCAAACTTCCCGCTCTGATACCACAAATGACGCAATCACACAAAACTGGAAGTCTCCAAGGAGATTTTGTTCACTGAGACGTGGCTCTGTCGCATTCCCCTTTCGTTATCCCACGTGGCTCTGCTATTTTTCCTTTGTTTTTTTATTTGTCCATTTCACAGAAATTGACGAATAAATAATTTCACAACAAATTTCCAATCGTATCTTCTGGATTATACATGTATATATATATATTTGAACCCTATAATCAATGGTTATGCCTTCGGCCTTATATAACTATTCCCGGAATTTTTATGACTATTTCAACCTTTTGTACTTTATAATAAACCTTTGATATTTGATTTATAACCTGAATAAATAGTTCAACAATTATAAACAAATGGCTTTGGAATAACACGTAGATCCGACCCCACCTATATCCTGTGGACCAATCAACGTGGCGTTGTACCTGACTAAATATCGTGCATCTTTGTCGAACTAGGACTGTCCGATGACCTCCTCTCGAATCAACGGTTCGAACTCATTCCGCTCGGCGACTTCGATCCTGTCGTTAACGCACGAAATATACGAAAAGGTTGGTTTCGTCGGAGGTCAAATCTGCTACATGTCGATTCCTGTATGGAATCGCTCCACACTCCGGTAATACTACCTCCGTGCCAAAGGTGGTGCGGAACGGGGAAACCTTCCTTTGCTAATCCGTTCCGGTTTTCCTGCTACAGTAATAAACCACGGTTCCGTCGGGGTTCGAGCTCCGTTGTATCGATTAACTCCGGGTTTCAATACGGTATATTCGATATAATTTGATGCAACTATGCAATAAAACAGGTTATTCTTTTATACGGGAAAAGTCACCAATATTAACCATGATTTTCTATACAGAGCACTCCACGAGGGGTTTTTTTTAAATGCGCAGGGATTATTCAAATGGATGTGGAAATCAATCAACAGAGATAGGGGAAATCATGCAGGAGTTCATCACCTCTCAATTAGATAATCTTTTCACACTTAATAAATTGGCACGATACTGAGATAATGCACAGAACTATTTAATTGGAAGCGATACGAAATAGACAGAGTTACTGCAGAATTCCTCTATTCTTTCTCTTCTCGTCTATCCCCCTCATACATTCGAGGTTTTAAAATTATATACATAGATTGATGACTCTTCGGTTCCTTTGAGAGGACCATTCCAGAAACCAACAGTCTAACCATAATAATTCAATTAACTGAAATATGACAGCTAGAAAACTAAGAAATTCGACTTCTTATGACTCTAACTGATCTAATAACATAATCAGCTAAGGTAGTGACACCTAGTTGTGACAACTCTACGGTTAAAACCCTCCTAGCCACAACATGTGGAAAAAACCTCCTACATTGCTGGCTAGTGTCTAATGCCCCTGCATCACTGACACACCCCCAAAATTCTGTACCCATTGTACCACCCTTATCGTAGAAGCAACGACAACAATCACGGAGAAAATTACTCAAGGTACCACTCTGATGGAATCAGCCACACAGCTTTGGACTCAGGTCCAATGCAATCTAGTCCTCCAAAAAATTAATCAGGACTTACGATAGAACAAAAAGGTCGTTGAAGAAATCAATGCTACGCTGTCTACTTTGGTGCATGCCCAGCGCTTGGCATGATTGAAAAACAGCAATGACCTACAGGATGAGATTGTGAAACTCTAACAAAAATAGCACACCCTGACTGAACGTCTGAAACCCTGGACTATCTCAGCCCTCCAGTTAACACATGACATTGATGGCACAAACAAGCACCCTAATCAGTTTCTAACAAGCGTTACCACGGCTACTGATGATCCACCTTCCTAGAAGATGGTCACCCTTGCACAGGATGCTGCATCCCAAAGTTATGTGGTACTCCCTCTACTTGTTCGCGCTCTGGATACTTTGCATACGTAGATCGATGATGCACCAGTGCAGTGACTTGGGACGAGTCATGAGATTCTGTTGGGGGACTATTGGAACAGGGTCTCCTAACAAGCTACAAAACTGGTCCATTTTGATTATTTTTTATTATATTTAATATAGTGCAAGGGTTTTGGGGTGGGTTAGAGCCCCAAATGCATTGTAATCGGTCAAAGGGTAAACTAGGGGTCTGAAAACCATGGGTTGCGGACCATAGGAACATTGAGGCTAGATTGTTATAAATAGAGATGCATTTTGGATTGTAAGAGATAGGAATGAATGAGCTATTTATGCGATCTATTGTTTAAGATATCTATTTTGGTTTTGGGGAATGGACTCCTGCTTACTATGTGCGCGGAGATCCTTGTCCAGTTGTGTGTGGACCCTGTTGCTATGTGCACAAGTTGAGAATAGAATTGTAAGGAAAGGTTGATGAATGAATGAATGCGAAGGATTAATAGAGATCTGAAACCGTGAGTACTGTTGTATGAACTACTGATAAATACTGTGTTATATATTTTCTGTCTTTCTACTGCAAAATTATGTGTACTGAATGCTTGGATCTAGATCTATTCTTCTCTGTTTATATAATGTTGTGTTTATGTTATGAAAAGAATATAATTGTAGATATAGTGCATGTGGATGCAAATAGATACATAATTAACCCTGCGAAGAAATGTGGTAATCTGAATAGAACGCAGCTTTGCGCTTCCTTTCTCAGGGTGTGGAAACCTGGTTCCAGCACCCACCCATACTACTTTGGGTGAGACTATGACCTACGAAAGCCGGTCACTGCCAAAAGGGCTAGTAGTATAGGGGTTTGTTGGAAAAAATTGCACACCAAACCTGGGTCAAGACCCCTCAAGCCAACACCTATGATCAATAATGCCAGCAAAGTCAGCATCTTAAAATCCACCAAGTACAAATTTTTAGTCTTTTTGTAAATAAGACCAAAATCTTTTGTTCCTTGGATATAACAATGAACTCTTTTGGCTTCATTCTAGTGGATGTCTCATGGTTCCTACATAAAGCGGGAAAGAATACTAACAGCATAAGAAAGATCTGGTCGAGTAGTTGTCAGATAAATTAGGCCACCAATAAACTGTCGATAAGTAGTGTTATTCACCCTTTCCCCCCCTTCAAATTTTGAATGTTTCAAGTTTTTTTCCATAGGGATAAGAATAGGCTTGCAATCCAACATTCTAAATTGCTGAAGAATTTATGCTGCATACTTACTCTGAGAAATGAAGATATGATGTGGACATTGGAATACTTCAACTCCAAGATAGTAGTGAAGTAGTCCCAAATCTGTCATATTAAAACCTGCATGTAACTCCTTCTCACCTATGAAATGTGATCATCATTTTTTCCAGTGATAATCAAACCATCTACATACATAACCAGAATCACCAAATTTTTACCTTGTTGGCATACATACAAGGTATCATCAGAGTCACTTCGTTGAAAACCAAGTTTTCGAAGGTATTCATCCATTTTAGCATACCAAGCTTGGGGAGCTTGTTTTAACCCATATAAAGCCTTTATCAGTTTGCAGAATTTATGTTCCTATCCCTAAATTTAAAAACTTGGTGGTTGTGTCATGTTCACTTCTTCCTGTAAATCATTGTTGAGGAAAGCACTTTTACATCGATTTGATGAAATTTCCATCCTTGTTGAGCTGCTAAGGCAAATGTGAGTCATATGGTGTTCCATTTAGCTATAGGATCAAACATTTCCTCATAATATATCCCTTCCTCCTGCACAAAACCCTTAGCAACAAGTCTTGCTTTATACTTGTACTTAATTCGATAAACCCATTTGCATCCGATGGGTTTAACATTTTGAGGACAATCAACAAGTTTCCAAGTGTTATTGTCTTGAACTGCTTGATATTCATCAACTGTAGCCTCTTTCCATTCTTTATGTTTTACTGCCTCTTGATAAGTAGAAGGCTCAATAAAAAAAATTTCTATTAAGGAAAATTTCCTTCGTTTCTTTATGATCCCCTTGTTCCTATTTTATTCTATTCATTAGGCCTTACATATTTCAAAAGTTTAACTTCCCATTTTTGCAAATGATGTTCACTGGTTTGAGATTGTGAAAAATCACCATCATTGAAAAGAGGGTTGATGTAAACTGAGGTTTGTTGAGAAACCGTAAGTTCTGGGGGCGAAGAGTCATTGTCAGAAGAACTGTTGCTGCTAGGAGAGTTGGATGAACTGCTAGAAGACCCAGATGGCGCTGGTGAATAAGAAGGACTAGATGAATCATTTTTAGATGAAGGAAACTAAAGTTCATACCAATTTTGTGAATTTGGTTGACTTTGTAGATTTCCATTTCTTTTATCACTTTTTGTTTCTAACTTTTGAAGAAGACTTTCAACTTCTTCAACACTCTTACTCTCAGTTTCATCAAAACTCACATCTCTTCTTATAATAAATTTCCCATTCGAAAAAATTCGATACCCTTTCTTCTCATCAGAATACCCAATAATTGTGCACTTCAAGCTGCGTGCGTCAAGCTTAGTTCATTTTTCCTTTGGAACTAAGGCATAACATACTGATCCAAAAACTCTAACATGTTTAACCCAAGGTTTGAAGCCAAACCATGCTTCATAAGGTGTGATTCCATCTAAAGAAGCAGTGGGAGATCTGTTTCTCAAGTAGAAAGTGATATGAATTGCTTCGACCCAATATAAAGGACTTAAATTTTTGAAAGTTAACATAGATCACACCATTCCTAACAAGGTACGATTCATTCTTTCTACTACTCCATTTTGTTGTGGAGTGTAGACATTGGTAAGATATCGTTTTATGCCATTATCCATGCAATACATCTTGAATTCATTTGAAGTGAATTGTCTGTCATTTTCAGTTATAAGAGTGCCAATCTTCTCCTTTACTTCATTTTCAATAAGCTGACGAAAAGTTTTGAACTTTTCAACTGCTTCTAACTTTTTCTTCAAAAAATACACCCAAGTCATCTTGCTAAAATCATCAATAAAGAGTAAGAAATATTTGCATCCTATGAGCGAAGTTGGTAAGGGTCCACAAATATCACTGTGAACCAACTGCAAATTCCTGTTTGCGCACCATGAAATTGTAGGAAAAGTCTCTCGATGTTGTTTTCCAAAAATGCAACATTCACACTTTTCATTTTCCCTTTTGAACGCTGGAAGTCCCTTAACCATTCCATATTTTTGTAACTTAGAGAGACTTTCGAAGTGGAGATGGCCATATCTTACATTCCACAATATGATTGGTGAAATGTCTGTACTTGTTGCCCTTGAAAAGTTAGAATTTCTTGGAATAATTGTCCCTTTCATCGTTAATAGTTTCCATCTTCATAACCTGTCATTACTATTTTTATTTTCTATTTGACTGAGTTAATTTTAACTAAGCCATCTTCCATAATCACCATATGTCCTACTTGTTGAATCGTGACTAAAGATAACAAATTTTGCTTAAATGTTGGGACATACCATACATTTGAAATCATTCTTTCTCCAATGCCAGGTAAAAAAACAATAACTACACGTTTGCCTAAAGGAGTATGTTTTGTTTTATTAGCAACATAGATTGAATTTAGATGAAATTATTTGAAACTCCAAAAGAAGTGATGTCGAAAAGTCATGTGTTGAGTTGCACTTGTATCCATAATCCATGCATCTTCATAATCACTTCTAAGAAAGGTTGAAACCTGTAAAGTTGTTGATTTTGTGTTAGCAAAGACATATTCGGAACCATCAGGATCATCTTCATCATTTTCAAACTGTGCAGAGTTTGGATGAAAATTTGGAATTTTCTCAATAGAAGTTCTACAATCTTCTGCATAATGGCCAAATTTGTTACATCTCCTGCAAATAATGTGACTGAAATCTCTACCTCTACCTTGAGACTGTCCTCTGCCTCTACCTTGGCCTCTGTTATAAGTTTTTCCTCTGCCTATACTTTGTCATCTGCATTGATTATATCTTATTCTTTGATTGTTGCCTCTTCCTTGAAAATTTCTCCTGCCTAAATTTTTGCCTCTGTTGAAATTGTTTCCTCTGCTTCGACTGCGACCACGACCTTGGGCTACTTAAATTTGATTGAAATTTCCTCTTTCTTGATTTCTTGAAATATCAGCTAAGGAGTTACTTGAGATGGATTTGGTGAAGAAGACATCTTCCCCAATCTGTTTCTTCTTCCCAAAGGTTTTTATCATGTTGGGCTAACATCTCACTCAATTAATCAAACTTTATCTTCTCTAACTTTCTAGTGACTTGTAAAGTTTGCAAAAAATGTGTGTAAGATGATGGCAATCCAAAAATTAAAATTGTGGTCAAGAAAATTTCATCGACAACTTGAAATCCTACATTTATTATTTCTTGCTTGATTTTTTTAAGCCGTGAAATATACTCAAGGACATCACCACCTTCAGTTTATTTATGTTGAAGCAATTTTAATTGAAGATCAACCTTCTTTGATTTAGGTTCTGTATCAAATAGATATTTTAACGTACGTAAAGCAGTCCATGCATCTGAGGAATTTTCAATATGTATGTACATTTCATTATTAACTGAATCTTTTGTCAGAGCTAATGCCTTGGCATATTTTACTTCCCATTTTGCAAGTGAAGTTGCATCTGTTGGTTTATTAGGCTTAATGTTGCCATCGCATATTTCATGCCACAATTCATTATAAATGAGTTTTGTTTCAATTAGACGTTTCCATGTCTTATAAGATTTCAAACCATCTAGCTTGTTATATTCAGAGAACATATTAATGAACTTTGACATGATAGTGTTGAAGCAGTGCACCAAAAGAATCAAGAAGAAGAAAAAAATGAGCAACTCGTCACATGAAATATGCCATGCCAAAAACGACACACTCCACGCAAAGAAAAAACAATCTATCGGGGCTTGGCCTTGACCCTCGTATAGTTTTTTAAAAAAAGGAGAAAAATGATTGAGCTTTGCACTTGGCTGTAGTCAATTTCTCGTTGAGTGTTTAAAATGAAATATTTGCAAAATTTGACCACTTGACAATATACCCCCCCTCCCCCTCAAAGTAAAAAAGTAGTTTGAGTTTACAAATAATAACTCTTATTTCTCCAAAAAAAATTATACTTATTCCTCCAAAAACAATGACAACATTTTCATTTTTTTTACTTCACCTTATTGCTCCAAAAAAAATACAATTGTCTCCCTTATAATTACAAATTTTACAAAATATTACAACTCCCAAAAAAAATGATCCCACTTAAATTACAATTTTTTTTTTTTTTAAGATCGAAGTTGTCTCAATCATTAAAAAAATGATCCAATGATCCTTGTTGCACCCTTCCCTTTGATCTGCATTCTTCTATATTTGTCTCTGCATCGGGAGGTATAGAATCAGTTCCAGCACTCTTCGTATTTATTGATTCCAGATTTAGGGATTTTTCTGACCGCCTTGACAGTGACATGTACAATCTAGACTGCTCTGGGCATCTTTATCAATGTCTCTACTTCGTTTCCAGGTCAACAAGAGGAGGGACCCTATGGAATCTCTTGGATTAGAATCGATTCAATTTCCTCTTTACGAAAGAAAAAATTTGAACAAATTTAAAGGCAACATTAGAAGTCATCACCATTGTCAAATGACCTTCTTGTGGACTTGTCTAATTCTTGACATGTGGTGGAAGCTCTGCTAGATAGCCTTCCGTTAATGTTTGAGGTAAATACCAATATTGAGTCTACTTTTGGAACTGATATTAAAGCAACTTTCATGGTTATGAGCCAACTTGGAGGAAACCTGCTCATATTTCAGAGCATGTTACGTTCTCTTGGGGTTGGATGTCTAAAGCTAAGGTTGGTTGATCCACGCATCTATGGTATAGATAAAGAGCACACGATTCATATTGCAGAGGGCCCATTCTATAAACAGATGGCTGTAGATCTTACAAAATATCAGATTGCGGTGAATCTATATGGATTTGGAGATAGATATATAGATATAGATTCCTTAGGTACTTTAGCAAAATATACAGTCGGCAAGGTTTATTATTACCCATATTTCAAGTTCTCTATGATTCGAGTTTGAACAAAGATTTCATAGAAAAGGCATTCATTCTACCTGAAAAGGGAGAAATCATGGACCTCATGGAAGTTGCAGATCTGGATGTTGTTCATGGAGTTCGTGTTGAAACAAACTGAAGCTAAGAGGAATATGGTCTTAATCATGATAGTATGACAAGACGTGCTTTGAAAAATACTTCCCTTGAAATGACAGACTTGTATTACATGAATACAAATCAGCTACAAATATGACTGTACAATATGCAGCTTTGGGTGCTATTGTCCAAAATGCCAGAGCTATATGAGATGAAGTTTAAAAGCTCGAGAGAGAAGGGTGAACTTCGATCAGATATGGAGATAGATTCAGACTTGAAGTAAGAAGAAAATTGAATTTTAAAAACGAATTGAATCTTAAATAAAAAAAATTTATTTTCAGATATAAAATCTAAAATCATTTTAATAATTAAATTTATTTTCCCTTAAAAAAAAAAAAAAAATTGAATAGATTGCATACCAATTCATCCTTTAGCAGAATTTTTCCAAAATTCTGCAAAGCTAAAATCTCCACCTTCACATCATATGCATTGTTGGTGGCTCCGATACCATATTAATATAGAAGTGTCCTCAAACATGTAATTTTATTGAAAATGGAAAGTAAATTACATAAAAAAGTGCAAGAGTTTACAAACGTAAACTTCCACTAATTTGAAATTAGGAAACTAACCTATTTATAAGCTATATGCCCTAACTTAATTTAGTTATGGACCACTTGAAAAAATAACAAGTGTCCATTTACAATAAATGATCTTCTATCCAATCTACTAACTTTATTCCTATTTTAGAGCCTAAGATGTGAGTCAATTCTAGAGTCCTATCTTTGCTAACAATATTCTATTTCTAAGTATCTCTAATATTTATTAAATATTCAAATTTAATAAATATTTTTATCCTAACTTTACATTATTATATTTGGATCATCTAACACCATGTTAGATTTTCCCTGTGCTTCACCCTAATTCATTGTTGAACTTTCCATAGCCTTTTGTAGACTTCATAGCCCAATGACTTGAAAATATCTTACTCCATCTATTCTACTTGATCATCTACCCAACCCAAACAAAAAAGAAAACCCTAAACTTAACAACTAGCCTAAAATCAAACCCTAAAAGCAAACAAGCTCATATCCTTTGCACAAAATAGAGAGAGCGCTCTCTGAGTGTAGGAAGGCTAGATCCTAGGACTCCAAATATTGGTCTGATGTTACCCCTATTCCTCTTTTCTCACCAGTCTAACAAATTACAGGGACCTAACACGTCCAAAACCCAATGCAATCCAAAAAAATCCTATGAACACAGCCAGCAGGGTGCGCACACAGCAGGACTCAGGATCTCCGCGCACACAGCTAGCAGGAGTCCTTTCCCAACGACCTAAAAACAGATCTAACAATTCACACTTAGCATAAGACTTGATTCTTGCCTACCTTAAGACTCAAAAATTTTCATCTATTTATATCGACTTAGCCTATGCTTCCAATGTTCCACAAACCGTGGTTTTGTAGACACTTGGTCTACCCTTGACCCACTATAATGCATTCAGGGCTTTGACCCACCCTAAAACCCTTGTGCTAGACTATTTATGACCAAAACTATACAAAATTGTACAAAATTCGCAACTTTATGGGACCATGTTCCAACAGTCCCCCAACACAATCTTTTAACTCGTCCCGAGTCACTGTGGCCATGGGGTCTCCATCTACGCCTACAGCAGCTGGATCGCCTTGACCGTTGGGGGTAGCACCCCTTCACTCTAAGGAGAAACATTCTGAGCAATGTCCACCAATTTTTGTGAATTTGATCCCTCTGTCACAGCTATGACACTCTCCAAAGTTTGGTTCAGTTGTTTAATAGATACATCAATATCTTGAGAGAGCTTGAGAGCTTCATCAACCCACAGCTTAAGGCAGTTGCTGAGAGTCTTCTTCTTCTGGAAGGTTCGTTAATATCATCCCGAAGGGCATGGCTAGTTCGTATTATTGCCAATCATTGAGAAAGAATTAGAGTAGGCATAGTGGCTTCCAGTTGCTCGAACGCTTATTCCTTCTGTCACAAGTCTTAGTTGATTTCACATAGGAGAGGGTACCTTGGTCCATAACTGCATAGTTGTTTCTAGTAATTGGGCACCCTAAGAAATATGTCCTGTAATCACATTTGTAGTCACCATAAATAGCACAAATCACTGGGCCTATACCTTTTTTGGTGTCTCTGGCTGCAACTTTTCCTATAAATCTGTGATCTGTTGTTCCATCTCCATTTTGACTGCCTAGATCTCGGTCCTTGAGGCCCATAATGATGCCTCCAACCCCTAAATCTTGACCTAGGGGGTGGCAGAAGCAGGAATATATTTGGAGACGTCTGCGTAGAGCCTACTAATGAGGTGTTCTAGCTCCGTCTGTTGCACAGTGGTGAAGGTACACGTAGCCTGTACCTGGGAAACTTTAGAATTTTTTTCCTCAATTGTCTGCTCATCTACACTGAGCTGCTGGTACACTCGATGGTCCTGGTGTTGAATTTATTCAAACAAGGAGGTGTGGAGAACCTACAATGATTCATGTGGCAACCTAGCTAGATCTAGTTGTACCTCTACACAGGCTTGGACTTTCGCTCCCAAGTCGGGTGGAATTATTGCGAGGGTTGCGCCAGGCAGGGAATAGAGGTGGCTTTCCGTTATAACAAGTGTTGTGCTGCTAGTTGCTGAGGCCATTTGTACCTGAATCATACTTCTTTGTAGTGTGTCTATATTTAGCTGCAGAGCTAGAAGCTCGACCTGAAGTGTGTCGACCACAGCTTTATGTTACTCTTCCAGAGCTAACCATTTTTCTTCTGCAGCCAAAGTGACCACGTCCGCGATTTTCCTGAGATCTCCTTCAGTCAGTGTAATTGCTTCGTCACGTTTTGGTTGTTGGGAGCGCTACTTCTTTCCTGGTCCTTTGGTAGGGTCACCTGTTTTCTTTGTTCCTTAAGGGGATTCAACACCTCCCACCTCCTGTGCTTCGATATCAAGATCTTGCTGCTCATCCTTCTACACTGCTGCTTCCATGCCTTTCCCTGTACTCTTACCAAGCTACGAGCCTTTCTATGACGTGGCTTTGACACCCTTCCCTATGATTTTTCTCGGTCCTCCATTTTATTTGGTGATGACAGGCAGGGTAACCTTCATGATGGTTGTTCCTTTAGTGATCTTCGCATGCCTACGCTCCCAGTGAACCTCCTATGCACCTAGCGTACTGCAGCATGTCTAGTGCACCTGCTGCATTTTGGACATACACCTATGCCTCTGGTGCACCCCTCTGAGTTTTCAAACCTGCAGCCGCTTCCTGCGCATACCATGGTACCTTCCATGCTGATCTTCCTTGGTGGGCATACCCCACTTCATACAGCTACTCCGGCCATATAGTCATTTGATCTGATATGGTTTAAGCTGGTTTCCATTGACATAGCAGGGTAGCATATACCACACAGGGTGGCTAATCGAACAACTCCATCATTAGTGATTTTTTTAACTGCATAGGTCCCTAGCCAATGTGGTTGTAACTTCCCCAAGTGTTTTGCAAACTAGCTATCACATAGTAGGACTAATTCACCCTCTGCAAAGGTATTTTTTCAAATATGTCGATCATGTCATGCCTTATCCTGAGCCTTCTGAACATGTTGATGGAAATTAGCAATGAAATGATCTTCCTCCAAAGCCACAAGCTACGCTAAATGCCCCTCCATGATATCAGGCTCCACCATATTCGTAAAGGTTATGATGTGGAGGCTAGGAACAATATATTCCATGGGCATAATAGCCTCCTTTCCATAGACCATCCTAAATAGTGTTTTCCCTATCAACTTCTTACAGGTGGTTCGGTAGGCCAAAATAATAGATGGGATGCGCATGTCCCAATCATTGCAATCGGAATTACAGACCTTAGTCAATGTGTGCTCCAAGACCTTATTAAAAGCTTCGACTGTTCCATTTTCCTAGGAATGATACAGAGTTCTTTTCACATGAAGGATCCGAAATTGTTCCATCAAGGCCTGTATTTTTTCATTAACAAAATGCGTACCTCTTGTTAGAGTCGGTCCTTACAGCCCTCCGTCAGAGATCATTTCGCTTTTTGCATATAATTTTTAGGTGTCTCGCTCGTTCCACTTCGTTGCATTTCACTAGGGGCATACCATTGAATGACGAGGGGGTATGGTTTTCTTGTGTTTCCTCATGTTTGTACCTGCAGGGCTAATTAAGATTCCTCAAAAATCACTGAAGTTCAGGTCACTTCATTCTTGGTCATAAATGGTTATTTTTGTCAAAAAGAAGTCTTTAGTCCTAGAGTCTAGGGTTTTCAGTCTTTTGGTACATGTAATAAAAGCTCGCAGGCCTTGAGGTCGGTTTCTAAAGGTTCCCATTTCATATTTATATTCTCAAAAAAAATTTGAAGACATTTCTAGTCCAAAACTCTGTTTTGGAACTAGAAATTGTCAAATTTCATTTTTTGTAATAATTGTGTATTTGTTTCATCATAAGAAATTTGAAGGCAGCCTCTGATCTTTTCCAAAGCCAAATGCCAAATCCCTGCAAAAACGACCAAGTGTCATTAGTCCAAGACTCAGAAAATAATGAAAAGCCAAAGGACAGCATTGTATTAAGTGATCAAATGACAAAGTGCCAAACATTATAAAAGTGGGTTATGGAGCAAATTTAAAATCAAAACTGATTTTTATGAGATATTTTTTACACATATAAGCCATGGAAGACAACTCATTTGCACAAATTCTCAAGGCAGAGTTTGAATTGGTGAAGTTGAGGGGCGAAAACTTGTTTTTCAAAGCCGTGGACCGGAGGTGGAAGTGCGTGCTACGCATAGAGGAGGCGTGCAACGCACAAGAGGTGCGCTACGCACTGGGCTTCACCGGCCTGTGCAAAATAGCATGCGCGCTACGCACATGTTGCGTGCAGCGCACTGAGTGAGCGCGCTACGCGTATAATCTCAGAGCCAAAAATTTTTGTTCCCGCGTCCAGTTTAATGCCAAATCGCCTCAATCGGCTTGCAAGTAGGTTTTTCACGATTTCTCAGTGAATTTTGGATATGATTATGGTGTTTTGAAAATGGAGAAACCATTGTTTAATGTGGAGAAATGTAAACCCTATGTTTATTTCCAATATCACTTCCTAGGGTTTTGGAAACGAATGTTAATGGTTGTGTGGGGGTTTGCAAACTTGTGTTGTTGATATATATGCTCATGCATCTACTGTCAGTGGTCTCCCTGCTCATTTTTCACCTTAGCCCCATGCTCTCTCTTTGCCATTACATCACTGCTCTCTTTGTTATTGCCATTGTCATTTTCACACTATTTATCATTCATGTTATCACATAGTCTCATTTTCACTTGTCCACATCCTCCATTGACATTGTCAAAACACTGTTGTCATTGTTATTGTCGCACTGTTTCTCATTCTCCATTGACAAACAGAGTCCCGTATCCACTTCTCCCTTGACAAATCTTAACTACCATTGCAAAGGCTGTACCCTACACTACAATATTTTCTACTCATTTGTAAAATCATCTTATAATCAAAGCAGTGACTGTTTTTCATGCAAACCCATTTGACAGAGCCATTACCACTGTGGTTTTCCTATGATACTTTGATACATATGTGACATATTTGGGTTTTGAGAATACACTGAACTTTTGTCTTCACTACACCTATATCAGCATATATATTGCATACATCTTGTTTTCAAAGCCATGTCAGAGACAGATTCAATTTATGAGCAGGAATATGACAGTGATTCCACAGCAGAGGGTAATGTGCCACGGAGGTCTCACAAAAGTGGCAAAAGTGGTAAGCATCTTAGGGAGGAGCCTACTTCTTTGGCTCAATTGCAGGCTTGCCCGCTTGCAATGGATTTCTTTCAGCATCAGTCATGTTTCCAGTACTGTGAGATGATTTCACAAACCTAGCATCATCGTGAACTAGCTCGTCTATTTGTTCTACATTTACATGATGGCCGTGTAAACCTTGCCGGAGTAGATTTCATTCTGTCACCAGAGACTATTGCTCGAGCCACCAGGATACCAAATATAGGAGAGGAATGGAACAAACTATAGCAGTTAGAGAAATCCTACTATGAGCCATACATCAAACTTGAGTTTATGAGGCAGCTGAGCAGGGTTTTTCCTTTTAGATTCCTGAAGGATGAGTTTGCACCATTGATGAAACTCATCATTCGATATTTCAGTTGCGAGGGAAGATTCTCGCATCTCTATGCGTACCATGTCCGTTTGTTGATGCATTTCACGAGGGTACGTATGATGAGCATTCCATACTTCATGTATCGCAACATAGAAAGGATGACAATTTTTGTACAGAAGAAGACCCCAGCATAGTAGCATAGAAGTATATATCATTACGCGCTGATCAAAATCGTGGTGGTACATCATTTAACACAGCAGGGCATTACTTGGGAGGATTTCATCTCCCGTGACTTCTTCACAGCGCCACAGCTGCCTCCCGAGGTAGTTTATGATGAGAGAGAGCCTTCACATCAGCTAGACATTCCTGAGATCGAGCATATCAGTGCTCCATTGTATGTGACATACCAGCGAGGCCACAGGGCCTTATTTGCAGCTACACGACGAGTACTATCTCCACCCAGGGTGGAAGGGGTCTCGTTGACTTCATCAGCAGCACGAGTATTATCTCCACCAAGGGTGGAAGGGGTCTCACCTTCTTCTTTGGGACAGGTACAGATCCAGGACAGAGGCAAGAGGCCTATGCATGATGAGGGCCCATCAGGCGGTCGAGACACTGATTTCACATTCATCGATGTTGATGCGAGCTCTCCTAGCTCAAAACTGAAAGAGATCATCCAGGAGAAAAAGGCCGAGAATGACACGATGAAAGAGAAATTGCAGAGGTCTCAGTGGGTGATAAACTACCTGGAGCAGCGTAACAAACAGCTAGAGGATGAGCACACACTTTTAGAGCTGCGGCGAATCCGTGAGGATCGATAATTGGCCCGGAAGAGACCTGGTGATATGTCACCGACTGATCAAGATTCTTGCCTCATGCATGTTAACGTTCATCTGGAGAAGCTGTTGGCAAAGGCCAATAGAGACAAAGACATGCTTCATCACATGAAAGGTCATTATTGGGCCCACATGCATGTCTGCAAGGCAAAAATGAAAATTCTGAAGAGGAGGTTGAGCAATGCACTAAAACGGCGGAAGAGGCCTGATCCACTCTAGATTTTGGCCGAGGCTTCGTTGGTTGGGCATGATACATGATGGAGGTTCTTTGCTCCAAATTTGAGCAAATTTGGAGAAATTTTTGTAATTTTGAAAAATTTTGGTCTCAAAACAGATTTTTCAGCCCAACGCATAGCGCGTCGACGCGGTCGCTTATGATTGGGACACTTGCTGGAGGAAAACTTTATATTTTTGGGTTTTTCGTGGTAATTTATGCATGCTCCAGTATGGCCAAATAATTTCATCAAGTTCTAGATGATCAAAAGGGCCAAAAACACCATGAAAATCACCTTTCTGCCACCTTTTGCACCAATAGGAAGTACTTGTGGGAGAATGAAGTTTTGGAGGGGCAAATGAGGTCCAAATTGGGATATTCCACTTGAGATGGAGAGCAGACATCCAGGGCTTTCCAAAAAGCTATCCTAAGCTTGATTTTGATGTCGGGAAGTCCCCCAAAAGCAGGCTGCAAGGCGCACTACACATAGAGCTCAAGCGCGCTACGCATAGAGATTTTTGGTCCAGTTTTCATCTTCCAGCTCAGGATTTCGGCCAGTTGGACCAGTTTTGCTTGTGGATGTAATTTTTGAGTTATCTTGATGTAATTTTATGGTTGGCATGTAACTTGGACTCACTTTTACCTATTCTAGATGATTCACTCCTAAAATAGTAAAAATCAAATGTAAGAATCAGTTTCCTTTCTTTTAGAGGAAAGTTGTTTAGATGCCTATATTCTAGCTCCTTGTTTAGAATTAGTTGGAACTGCTCCATGTAAGGTGTGTGCTTCCAACGCATTGGAGCAGAGAATCCTGGTTGGTAGAGAGTGGACGGATGGATAATCGTTTGAGGGGAGGCTCGATGGTCCTTTGTTCGAGGGGAGGATTGTTGGGTATACGACCAAAGTCCCACATTGACTAGAAGTGGGGAGGATCATGGGTATATAAGGATGGAAAAATATCTCCATTGGTATTAGGCCTTTTGGGGTAAAGCCCATAAGCAAAGCCATGAGGGCTTAGGCCCGAAGTGGACAATATCATACCATTGTGGAGATATGGTATCGGAGCTGTTTCGGCTTCAAGGGGATGCCTTTGTTGTTGAGGGTTTTTTGCTCGGGCCTGTGGTAGACCCTGTGCAGTGGGAGATCTGCGGGATCGATTCTTGCGGTGAAATAATATGGCGAGCGGCGGAAAGATAGAGATCGAGAAATTTAATGGTCAGAGTTTTGAGTTGTGGAAGCTCAAGATGGAGGATCTGCTAGTGGATAAAGATCAGTGGATCGCGGTAGATCCAGGTACTAAACCAACGGCAATGTTAGATGAAGACTGGAAGAAACTGGATCGGAAGGCCAAGAGCACAATACGGTTGTGTGTGTCAGATTCAGTATTGTTGAATGTATCTGGGGAAGCTACGGCGAAGAATTTGTGGGAAAAACTTGGGACTTTGTACCAATCTAAGTCTATGGTGAATAAGTTGTTCCTGCGGAAAAAGATGTATAACCTGAGGATGAAGGATGGAGACTCGGTGACAGAGCATCTGAACGCCTTCAATACTGTGGTAAGTCAGCTGTCGTCTGTTGATATTAAAATCTCGGATGAAGATAAGTGCATCAGTTTTTTGTGCTCTCTACCAGACTCGTGGGACAGTCTGGTTATTGCAATAGGTAGCAATACAACTACCTTGAATTTTGATGAAAGCATTGTCTCGGCCTTGGCACGTCGGAGGAAATGAGGTAGGAGAAATACGGAGAAGTCAAAATGGAGATGCCTTATACGTACGAGGAAGGTCCCGGAACGAGAGAGAAAAAGAATAAGGTTCAGGTGGGAGATCTAAATCTAGAGGAGATCTAAATCTCCTGGAAAGTTTGTAAAGGTGTCTTTGAAATGCGGAAAGGAAGGACACTACAAAGGAATGCGAGATCTAAAGCTCTGAGGAAAGGAAGGGATACGATGAAGGTCCTTACTGCTGACAAAAACCACCTCGGATGAAGGTGGGGATGTATGTTGGCTTCTTCTTCAAATACACATGTAGATCATGAGTCATGGTTGATTGACTCGGGTGCATCCTTTCACTTCCTCCCCATAGGGAGTGGTTCTGCGAGTATGAGAAATATGATGGTGGTGATGTCTTCCTAGGGGATGATAGGAGGGCCAGAATCATCGGACGTGGAAAGGTCAAGGTGAAGCTGCAAGGTGGAAGGATTAGAACACTTCCTGGTGTTCTGCAATATTCCTACATTGACGAGAAATATGATTTACATGCGGCAAGATGGATGATGCAGGTGTAAAAATAGTGTTAGAGAAAGATGCCTGCAAGATGGTTCGGGGAGCACTGGTATTAATGCGGGGAGTTCAGACTGGAACTCTGTACAAGCTACAAGGTAGCACTGTTATTGATGGGTGTAACAGTTCTGTGGTTCCTGAAAGTGGGACGGAAATTCTAGCTGTCTCTGGAGAAAAGACCATGCTATGGCATCAAAGGCTTGGACATATTGGAGAGAAGGGCCTTCGGATACTGCATAGAGATGGTATGGTAGAAGGTATGTCTAATTGTTCTCTGGATTTCGATTTCTGTGAACATTATGTATATGGGAAGCAGAATCGGGTGAGTTTTCCTTCTGGTGCTAAGAGGGCAAATAAGATATTAGAACTTGTGCACAGTGATGTGTTTGGGCCTGTGTCAGTTCCATCACTGGGAAAGTCTGTGTACTATGTTTCATTCATAGATGACTTCTCAAGGAATACATGGATATATTTCTTGAGGAATAAATCTGAAGTCTTTGACAAATTTAAAGAATTTAAGGCTCTGGTGGAAAACCAGACAGAAAAGAAGATAAAGGCATTGAGGACAGATAATGGTGGGGAGTTCTGCAAGAAGGAATTTGAAGAGTTCTGTAAGAAGTGTGGTATAGCACGACAGAAGACTACTCCATACACACCTCAGCAAAATGGAGTTGCAGAAAGAATGAACAAAACATTGATGGAAAAGGCAAGAAGCATGCTCAGTGGTACCGGGTTAGGACAAGAATTCTGGGCAGAGGCAGTGGAGACTACATGTTACTTAGTTAGCGGATCACCTTCATCAGCGTTGGAGGATAAGACCCCACATGAGGTATGGACTGGTAAGAAACCCTCTATTTCACATCTAAGGGTATTTGGATGTGATGCATATGTACATGTTCCAAAGGAGAAAAGGACCAAGTTGGATAATAAATCCGAAAGGTGCATCTTTATTGGGTATAAGGATGGTTTAAAGGGTTACAAGCTTTGGAACCCAGAAACAAGGAAGGTTGTGTACAGCCGAGATGTGGTGTTTAGAGAAGTGAAAGATGTTGTTAAACATGAAATCCTACCAAAGGAACCTGAGAAGATAGAGTTTGAGCTAAAGGAGGATGAATCAGACTCTACAACAGAAGAAGACTCAGAAGATGATGAGCCACAAACTCCAGCTTTAAGAAGATCAGTTCGGGAAAGAAGGCAACCAGAAAGGTATAGTCCATCTGCTTTCTGTTTAGGTTTTGCCTTAACTATAACTGATGATGAACCCAGAACTATCAGGGAGGCAGTAGATTCAGAGGATGGAAAACTCTGGAAGGAGGCCATGGTTGATGAAATGGCATCCTTGCACAAAAACGATGCATGGGATTTGGTGGAGTTGTCGGCTGGAAGGAAGCCCATTAGGAGAAAATGGGTGTTTAAGAAGAAGATGAATGTAGAAGGCAAGGTGGAGAAATACAAAGCTCGGTTGGTAGCGAAAGGTTATTCCCAGGTGCCGGGAATTGATTTTGGTGATATTTTTTCTCCTGTTGCCAAGGTTACTTCTATTAGATTACTTTTATCTGTTGCTGCTGCATTTGATTTTGAGATAGAACAGATGGATGTGAAGACAAGATTTCTTCACGGGGATCTAGAAGAGGAGATCTACATGAAGCAACCTGAAGGCTTTATGGTGAAGGGTAAGAAAGAACTAGTATGCAGGTTGAAGAAGTCTCTGTATGGGTTAAAACAGTCACCAAGGATGTGGTATCAAAAATTTGATACCTATATACGGGACTTGGCTTCACTAGAAGCAAGGAGGATCACTGTGTTTATTTTAAATTAATTGGTGACCATGTTATTTATTTGGTCTTGTATGTGGATGATATGTTGTTGATTTGAAATGACAAAGAAATTATCCAAGATTTGAAGACCCAACTGTTCTCCAAATTCGACATGAAGGATCTTGGTGCTGCAAACTATATTTTGGGCATGGAAATTAAGAGAGATCGAGCAAAGAGGAAGCTCTGGTTAAACCAGAGGAAGTATGTCGAGACTATATTGCAGAGGTTCAATATGCAGGATAGTAAACCGGTGAGTGTTCCTATTCCTGTAGGTGCAAAGTTGTCTGCTGAACAGTGTCCCAAGACACAAGAAGAAGAGGAGGATATGTCCCGTGTTCCATATGCAAGTGCGGTGGGTAGCCTGATGTATGCAATGGTCTGTACTAGACCAGACATTGCACATGCAGTGGGAGTATTGAGCAGGTTTATGTCAAACCCAGGGAAGGAGCATTGGACAGTAGTGAAGCGGGTTTTCAGATATTTACGTGGCACTAGTGATTATGGCTTGTGCTACCGGGGAAGACCAGGATTGGAAAGAATGTTGGACATTCGTGGTTTTGTTGATGCAGACTGGGCTGGAGATCTGGACCAAAGAAGATCTACAAGTGGGTATGTGTTTAGCCTATTTGGAGGCGCAGTCGGTTGGATGAGTAAAAGACAGTCTGTAGTGGCTCTTTCAACTACAGAGGCAGAATACATAGCAGCCACTCATGCAAGCAAGGAAGCAGTTTGGTTGCAGAGATTGTGTTCAAGTATGGGGTTGATACAACAAGCTATAAGGATAGACTGTGATAGCCAAAGTGCAATTTTCTTGGCTAAGAACCCTGCTTATCATTCAAAGACAAAGCACATTGATGTTCAATATCACTTTGTTAGAGATATGATTGAGGCTAAAAGGGTGTTGCTGGTAAAGGTGGACACTCTGAAGAATGTTGCAGATGCATTGACGAAGTCTGTGAGCACTCAAAAGTTCTCTTGTTGTAGAGAAACAATGGGTGTTGAAGAATTGGGCAAATGACTAAGCTCTCTTGTGGCCCCCTGTGGAAAGAAAACAACAAGTGGGAGAATGTTGGGTATGTGTTATATTCTTTCCACGATTAGCCCCACACGCTGTATGTTGCGTCGGGCGTAGCTGGGGGGTCACGAGGGGCAAAGCAGTCCCCACCATTGGGGTCCGGGGCAGCACCCCAGCCAAAATTGGTTTTTGTGCGGACCCACTCATAGGCAGATCCGCCCATGGTTTTGTGCATGGTTTTTCACATGGTTTTGGGGTTCGATGGTTTTCGGCCCCTGGTATTTTGTAGATCCGGTAAAGGGAACTACGGTTATGTTCTAATCCAGGGTTAATGGATTGGGGTTTATGTATGCTTCGGCATGTATATATATGTGTTGTAACACTAAAAGGAATATAATGAAAAATCAAGCTGGTCGTCCCGATTTGGGATCCAGGGGAAAATCTCTGTGTTTATCTGTTTTATGTTTTATGCTCTTGCTATTGTTTATTTTCTGTTATAAGAATCGTGTGTAGATATTTCTGTTCAGGGTTAAAACCTACAGAAGGAGGAATTCGACCCCTAGAGGTGTGGGAAGGGGTTAGGATAGTCTATATGATGTAATTTCTGAGACTTTCTACAGGTTGGACTCTTGGGAAAACTTTTGCACACTATTGTACATATTTTTTCATATTTTGGCTAAGGAAAGATCATAGGTTTTGCAGCACCTGTTGGGATTCTTTTGGCTTTCAGTTCTTGATGGTGTTTTCTCTCAGTTTATTGTTAGTTATTTCATGTTTAATGTATGCCATTCCCTTCTTATGCTTCTGAAACTAAATGAATGAGTAAATGAGGTTGAATCCATTGTTTCAGTGCTCTCCCTTTAAATTTGTTTAGTTTTACATGTTTTCGCCTGTTTGGAGAGGATCCATGTTCTCCCTTGCCCTCTTCAGCTCCTTGTCGTTCTGATCCATCCATACACCTGATCAAAAGCATCGAGACTACTGCCTACCTCGCCTTAACTCGAATTCTGCAAAAATCTAGCCTTATCCCTAGACCCAAATTTTTTTTTCCCATTTTTTCAACAAAAAACCCAAAAATCAAAATCAAACTTTCCTATCTATTTACTAGCCTAAAATCAGTATTCGTTATAAGTCATCTCAACCCATTTGAAGACCTTTTGCCGAGATAGACCTGGAGAGAGCCCTCTCCTGTCCTAGTAGGGCTAGCTACGAGGCTGAGCGTGGTTTGATGTAGCCTTGAGTTTTACCTTATTTCAGCCTAAGGTAGATTTGAGCGCTAACATAGTGGCGACCATACTGGGGAAAAAATCTCAATGGTTTTCTTGTTGATGTGTTCATTTCATGAGTCATAGACGGAGTCTGAAGTCACGCCAGGTAGCTTTCGAAACGCTTTTTCCATGCATAAGCGGAAGTAGATAAACGCTGCTTCAGTCGATCTCCGGTTAGCTTGTGAATGCAGCACTCGATTTGCAAATCACCCCAGTATACTTATTCGTTCTAGACCTTTGGATGATTGAGTCTAGAAGTCGATAGGCTGAAAATAATCTATTGTGACCTTTGAATTTTTCTTGGATAGATCAATACACTGCCTTCAAAAAGGCATACCAGATCAAATCCTGATCCAAATCTGCCTCCAGTATATGAAAACCCCAACCTAATCCCAAGAATTTATCGTTGAGAAACTCCCATTATTCCTTTGGTCAAATCTCACTCATACCCCACTATTTTTGAATACATTGAAGATATTGAGTTTGACGATCAGTTTGAGTTATCATTGTTTGAAACCAAATCCGAAAGTGCCACTGGTTCTACTGTCATCAATCCCGAGTTCATCAAGTATCTAGAAGTTGAGCAAGAAAATAGATCTATCGATAATTATATTCTCAATCTTCAAAATTCCATTGTGGCAACCAACATTCCCGAATTCATTGAATCTGCTTCACAAACTCTTGGGCCATCTGAGATTGCATCCAGTTCACAGATTCCCAATGAGCCTCCCTTTATTCCTACCATTCCCGTACAGCCTGAGATCTCTGATCAACAATCAGCAGTATTTTCTCCCCTGTCTCCACCGCATACACCTCATTCACCTACTGCTCCCGTTCCACCGGTTTCTCCGAGACAGCAGATTATAAATCCGCCAAGAGCCATGGCTGCGAGATTTGCACCTCTTGTTTTACCTGCAAATTTGGATCCTATGCCTGCTAATTATCAGATAAAGATTCCCATATTCGATGGCATGCCACAGAGTATATCCGCTCAGCAGCATATTGTCAGGATGACAAATTTCTTGGACTTGCATGAAATAGATGAAGAAAATGTATCCATGAGGTTGTTTGCCCAGACTTTTGGAGGTGAGGTTCATAAATGGTTCAGAGCTCTACAACCCGCAAATATCAATACATTACAAGAGCTTCAGAAACAATTCTTAGATCAATGAGAGATGAAAAAAGATCCGTTGCAAATTACTTTTGAGTATACCAGCATCAAGCGTAATCCTGGTGAGTCTATTCAGGATTATATTATCAGATTTAATACAGTTTATAATGCAATTCCAGATGACTGAAGACCATCTAAAAATTCAGCTCTCCTTAAATTCCTGGATGGTTTTGATCCAGAGATGGCTTATTCACTACGAGACAGAGATCTGCCTACCTTAGAAGATATGAAAAATATTGCTGTTAGTGTTGAGGCGAATCTGAATGATAAGAGAGCCCGGTTGAAAGCAGAGAAAAGAGTGACCATAAAAGAAGAAGCTTCCACATCTGCATCAGAACAGCACTTGCTTCGTGAGATGGAATTTTTTTTCAAAAGAATGACGCTTGATAAGCCAAAAACGCAGATTTGTAATCCCAACTACCGTGGCCATCAGCAGCCACAGTTCAGAATTAAGCAGCGTGAACAAAGAGCACAAGAGTCGGCAGCCCAGCAGCAAATTAAAACACCTCTTTTGCAGAATTTTGTGAGTCAAGATTCAGACGATGATGATGATGTAGTAGGTGAGAAAAACCACTTCTTTATTCCTGATGATCTGCCTATTTACATCACTGAGGATGAAGAATATGGGGAAAGTTAAACAACACAAAAAGATGAGGATTTCATTTTAGCAAATGATGCAGATCTAGAGGAGGAATCAGATGAATACCAAAGAGGATATTTGAATGCTTTGTCTGCTCAGCAGAAGCAATACTCATTGAGAAACAAAGATGTGCCCATAAATCCAATTCAGAAAAGAAAATAGGCTTCAGCACCAAAGATGGATTCACCTATACCACCGAAGAAAGGAAAAGAGACAATTGATCCCGCAGCTAGTAAATCATCATCAGCAGAAAAGGAAAATCAGTCAAGTATAATGAAGGATAAGGCTGAAAAGAAAGAAGTTGCGGTCAAAGAAGTTGAAAGAGTTTCAGCCTTTAGTTTAGAAAATGAAATTTTCAAATTAAAGGTATCTATTCCTTTGACAGAAATCATGAAGAACAGCAGCTATCGAGATCAAGTCTCCAAAATTATGAATTTTGATCCAATGTTTGACACGGTAAATATAGAAGATGATCAGCCTGAATTGATATTTGGGCCTGCTTTAGATGGTGAGTCCCCTGACAGTGATGTTCCTCCCTTTTATATCAGTTTGAGGTTGCATGAATATGTTTTGCACAATGCCATGTTCGATTCTGGTGCTTCGCACAATCTTATGCCAAAGGCGATCATGGAAAAGTTGGGTTTAGATATTACAAGGAAATACCATGATTTGTATTCATTTGATTCCAGCCGCGTGAGATGTATCGGACTCATCAAAGATTTGGTTGTAAGTTTAGATCAAATTCCTGCGAAGAATGTCTTGATGGATGTGGTTGTGGCGGACCTTCCTCCTCGATTTGGGATGCTCCTTTCTAGATCTTGGGGGGAAAAGTTGAAAGGTACACTACAGTTAGATTTTTCTTATGTTACAATTCCAGTCTTCGGTCAAATGAGAAAGTTATATCGAGAGCAGAAGATGAAATACATGATAACAAGCAATGAAAAACCAATCAATCATCCGGTAAATTATGTACATACCGACTTAGAGTTGTTTGTTTTGTTTGCTGATATTTTTAATGATATAGATAGTCAATTAGTTCAGGCAGAAGATATACCAGAAATCACTGAGAATTTTAGAGAATTTCTGCAAAAAGAAAGACAAGAAAAGCAAGATACTCTTGAGCAATCAGTTAAAGACAATGGGCAGCAAACAGGAAAAACAGAGCTGACGCAATTTCAGCACTTAGAGGAGGATGAAGATGGTCTTTGGACCATGGATTTTGATGGCGCAGTGCGTAGTGATGGTGCTGGAATTTGTGTTTGGATTCGTAGTCTATTTTCCGCTCCGGATAAGGTTCCAAGCAATGTGAGAGTGTGTTCCTACAAACTAGCATTTGACTGTTCTAACAATGAAGTGGAGTATGAGGCTCTGATTGCTGGCCTTAAGATTCTAAGAAAGCTAAAAGCGAAAATAATTGCAGTCTATGGTGATTCAGAGTTGGTGATAAAGCAGGTTAAGGGTGAGTTTCAAGCCAAGCATCCTCGCATGAGGGCTTACCGTAATGCAGTTTTAGACATTTTGAAGTTATTTTCTGATCATACCTTGACATGTGTGCCTCACATACAAAATGGTGTTGCTGATGGACTTGCTAAGGCAGCAAGCAATTTAAAAATTCCAATGAATTCCAGCAACAAGTTCGAGATACATGTGAAGCACCGCCCCACCGTTCCAGACAATCAGCGATGTTGGCAAGTTTTTCAGGATGATGAGGAGATTAGTGATTTTCTGCAAAATAAGGGTAAGTTTAAAGACACCTCCATAGATACAGAACATGATTATGGTAATGATGATATACAAATAAATAAAATGGAAGTGCTGCAACTTAAAGACAACATCATTCCTAAAGGATTGATTCCTTTAGAGGAACTCTTTGATCAAGACGATGTAGCCCGCAAACCGACATTGAGACCAACTGAAAAAGGTGTTGAGGAGGTAAATATTGGGACAGATGAAAATCCCAAGATGGTAAAGTTATCCAAGTCATTGTCACCAAAGGTAAAAGCGGAGTATGTGAGATTGTTGTCTTCATTTTCTGATGCTTTTGCGTGGGATTACTCAGATTTAAAAACATATGACACTAATATCATTCAACATACTATCCCTATCAAACCAAATTAGAAGCCTTTCTGTCAGAAGTTGAGGAGATTCAATCCAAAGCTTCTACCATCGATTGAAAAAGAGGTAAACAGGTTGTATAAGTCAGGAATCATTGTGCCTATCAGATTTTCTGATTGGATATCAAATTTGGTGCCCGTGAGAAAGAAGACAGGTGAGATCCGTTTATGTATCGACTTCAGAAATTTGAATAAGGTATCATTAAAAGACAATTATCTGCTGCAAAAAATGGACCATATATTGCAGCGAGTAGTTGGAGCATCAAGGATGTCACTACTCGACGGCTATTCAGGTTATAACCAAATTTTAGTGCATGAAGATGATCGTGACAAGACTGCGTTCACCACTCCATGGGGAACGTTTCATTATGCAAAGATGCCGTTTGGTTTGAAGAATGCAGGTGCCACTTTTCAGCGTGCAATGGACATGGATTTTTCCAATGAGAAAGATGTATTTTTGGTTGTTTACCTTGATGATATGACTGTGTTTTCAAATTCTGATGAAGAACATTTATATCATTTGAAAGTTGTTTTCCAGAAGTGCAGAAAATATGGCATTTCGCTGAATCCAAAAAAGAGTCTTTTTGCCATGGATGAAGGCAAAATCTTTAGCCACATCATATCAAAAGACGGAATTTGTGTTGACCCTGCACGTGTTGAAGCCATCCAACAAATAGAACAGCCCCGGAACAAGAAAGAAATACAGTCATTTAATGGTAAAATGAATTTTCTGCGTCGTTTCATTCCAAATCTTGCTGAGCATCTTAGAGAAATCACGAACATGCTGAAAAAGGACAGTCAGGTAAAGTGGACAGAAGAGGTGGTGAAATCATTCAATTTGGTAAAGTTAGCTCTTTCTTTAGCCCCTATTTTAATCAGCCCGGACTACACACAGGACTTCATTTTGTTTTCGTTTGCTTCTGAGCACACTTTGGCAGCTGTTTTAATGCAGAAAAGGGATGGAGTGGAGAAGCCTATTTCCTTTTTCAGTCGGATTATAAGGGACAGAGCGTTGAAATACAATATTATTGAGAAACAAGCACTTGCGTTTGTAAAGGCTTTAAAATATTTCCGTGTGTATATACTGCATTCCCACATTATAGCCTACGTTCCTAATGTAGCAGTTAAAGATGTTTTGGTACAGGCAGATCCAGAAGGAAGGCGGGGTAAGTGGATCGCTGCATTGTTAGAATATGATGTCAAGATTAAACCGACCAAGCTGATCAAAGGACAAGGACTAGCCAAGCTCATGGCTGAAACAAATCTGCATGCTCTAGATATAAATTTGATCGCTGCCATGTCCGATGAAGATGAGGAGAGTACATCATTTCAGGTATCTAATATTTTTGTTTCTTCCCCTTGGTATGCTGACATTTTATACGTACTTCAGAATTTGTCTCCACCACCCGGGATGCCTAGAAATAAGAGTAGAACCTTGAAGTTGAGGGCTGCAAAGTTTTGCATATTAAATTCTGCATTATATTGGAAATACCCTGGTGGAATGTTATTGAATTGTTTGGTAGAGGAGGAAGCCAAAAGAGTTTTGGAGGACTTTCATAGAGGAGACTGCGGGGGCCATTTGTTTTGGAAAACCACAGTGAATAAGATTCTAAGGGCAGGTTACTATTGGCCTTCTTTGTTTTCTGATGTATATAAGGCTGTTAAGAATTGTCACGAATGCCAAATTTTCGAAGGGAAGCAGAAACTACAGCCTTTGCCTCTCAAACCAATTGAAATCAGTGCACCATTTCAGCAGTGGGGATTGGATTTCATTGGGGAAATCCATCCGGCATCGTCAGGTCAACATAGATGGATATTGACAGCAACAGACTACTTCACGAAATGGATCGAGGCCATTCCCACCCGACAAGCTACAGATGCGATAATTATCTCTTTTCTTGAAAACAATATTCTGTCACGTTTTGGGTGTCCTAGTAAGATAATCACAGATAATGCAACGGCATTCAAGTCGAAGAGGATGGTTTAATTTTGCTATAAGTACAACATCATCTTGGGACATTCGACTGCCTACCATCCGCAAGGAAATGGCTTGGCGGAATCTTCAAATAAGTCTTTGGTAAATATCATTAAGAAATTGTTGGAAATCAATAAAAAGGGCTGGCACAAGAAATTAGTGAATGCACTTTGGGCTGATAGGGTAAGTCAAAAAAAGTCTATTGGCATGTCTCCTTTCGAGTTGGTGTATGGGGTAGACATAGTTTTTCCCACTTCTCTTGCTGTCCCGGTAGTCAAATTGCTTCCGGAAGTCGGTAGTGAGGAAGATCCCATGCAGCGGAGAATTAATCAGATGATTCATTTACAGCAGACACGGGAGGAGGTATTTCAAAATACATTCAAGTTGCAGGAACGCATAAAGAAGATCTACGACAGGAAGGAAAAAGCAGATAAGTTTCAGCTGGATGAGGTAGTTTTGAAGTGGGATGCTCGAAATGAAGATAAGGGAAAGCACGACAAATTTGAAAACCTATGGAAGGGTCCTTTTAAGATAGCAGCGTATTGTGGTCAGAACGCCTTTCTTCTCAAGGAAATGAACGGGGATGATTGTCCAGGAGGGCCGATCAATGATCGGCTGCTCAAGCGATATCACTTCTGAATATTTTCTGCTGATTTCATCATCATTGTATATATCATTTTACTTCTGTTTCATCGCAAGTGTGGACTGATCTCTCATCTTTAGTCTGGGGCCCGGAGCGAAGGCTATAATTCTGGAGATGGAGGTTAGTTGGTTTGAAAGTCTGTCAAGTCATTTCTATCAGTCTTTTCAGTTTTAAAATCGAGTCAGTTTTGGTCAAATTTCAGTCAAGTTTTCAGTCAATAAATGTGTCAAAAGTTTTTGTATTATCCGTTGAAATAATGACTCCATCGCCCAATGGATGAATGCACTGTCTGACTCCCCAGAGATTTGTCGTTCTTGGCATCTCCTTCGAGCCACCATCCCCATTGGAGCCAATGTTAGAGTCGGTCCTTACAGCCCTCCGTCAGAGATCATTTCGCTTTTTGCATATCATTTTTAGGTGTCTCGCTTGTTCCACTTCGTTGCATTTCACTAGGGGCATGGCATTGACTGACGAGGGGGTCTGGTTGTCTTGTGTTTCCTCATGTTTGTACCTGCAGGGCTAATTAAGATTCCTCAAAAATCACTGAAGTTCAGGTCACTTCATTCTTGGTCATAAATGGTTATTTTTGTCAAAAAGAAGTCTTTAGTCCTAGAGTCTAGGGTTTTCAGTCTTTTGGTACATGTAATAAAAGCCCGCAGGCCTTGAGGTCGGTTTCAAAAGGTTCCCATTTCATATTTATATTCTCAAAAAAAATTTGAAGACATTTCTAGTCCAAAACTCTGTTTTGGAACTAGAAATTGTCAAATTTCATTTTTTGTAATAATTTTGTATTTTTTTCATCATAAGAAATTTGAAGGCAGCCTCTGATCTTTGCCAAAGCCAAATGCCAAATCCCTGCAAAAACAACCAAGTGTCATCAGTCCAAGACTCAGAAAAATAATGAAAAGCCAAAAGAGAGCATTGTATTAAGTGATCAAATGACAAAGTGCCAAACATTATAAAAGTGGGTTATGGAGCAAATTTAAAATCAAAACTAATTTTTATGAGATATTTTTCTACACATATAAGCCATGGAAGACAACTCATTTGCACAAATTCTCAAGGCAGAGTTCGAATTGGTGAAGTTGAGGGGCGAAAAGTTGTTTTTCAAAGCCGTGGACCAGAGGTGGAAGTGCGCGCTACGCACAGAGGAGGCGCGCTACGTACAAGAGGCGCGCTACACACTGGGCTTCACCGGCCTGTGCAAAATAGCACGCGTGCTACGCACATGTTGCGCGCAGTGCACTGGGTGAGCGCGCTACGCGTATAATCTCAAAGCCAAAAAATTTCGCTCCTACGTCCAGTTTAATTCCAAATCGCCTCAATCGGCTTGCAAGTAGGTTTTTCACGATTGCTCAGTGAATTTTGGATATGATTATGGTGTTTTGAAAATGGAGAAACCATTGTTTAATGTGGAGAAATGTAAACCCTATGTTTATTTCCAATATCACTTCCTAGGGTTTTGGAAACGAATGTTAATGGTTATGTGGGGGTTTGCAAACTTGTGTTGTTGATATATATGCTCATGCATCTACTATCAGTGGTCTCCCTGCTCATTTTTCACCTTAGCCCCATGCTCTCTCTTTGCCATTACATCACTGCTCTCTTTGTTATTTCCATTGTCATTTTCACACTATTTATCATTCATGTTATCACATAGTCTCATTTTCACTTGTCCACATCCTCCATTGACATTGTCAAAACACTGCTGTCATTGTTATTGTTGCACTGTTTCTCATTCTCCATTGAAAAACAGAGTCCCATATCCACTTCTCCCTTGACAAATCTTAACTACCATTGCAAAGGCTATACCCTACACTACAATATTTTCTACTCATTTGTCAAATCCTCTTATAATCAAAGCAATGACTGTTTTTCATGCAAACCCATTTGACAGAGCCATTACCACTGTGGTTTTCTTATGATACTTTGATATATATGTGACATATTTTGGTTTTGAGCATACACTGAACTTTTGTCTTCACTACACCTATATCAGCATATATATTGCATACATCTTGTTTTCAAAGCCATGTCAGAGACGGATTCAGTTTATGAGCAGGAATATGACAGTGATTCCATAGCAGAGGGTAATGTGCCACGGAGGTCTCACAAAAGTGGAAAAAGTGGTAAGCATCTCAGGGAGGAGCCTACTTCTTTGGCTCAATTGCAGGCTTGCCCGCTTGCAATGGATTGCTTTTAGCATCAGTCATGTTTCCAGTACTGTGAGATGATTTCACAAACCCAGCATCATCATGAACTAGCTCATCTATTTGTTCTACATTTACATGATGGCCATGTAAACCTTGCCGGAGTAGATTTCATTCTGTCACCAGAGACTATTGCTCGGGCCACCGGGATACCAAATATAGGAGAGTAATGGAACAAACGACAACAGTTAGAGAAATCTTACTATGAGCCATACATCAAACCTAGGTTTATGAGGCAGCTGAGTAGGGTTTTTCCTTTCAGATTCCTGAAGGATTAGTTTGCACCATTGATGAAACTCATCATTCGATATTTCAGTTGCGAGGGAAGATTTTCGCGTCTCTATGCGTACCATGTCCGTTTGTTGATGCATTTCGTGAGGGTACGTATGATGAGAATTCCATACTTCATGTATCGCAACATAGAAAGGATGACCATTTTTTTACAGAAGAAGACCCCAGCACAGCAGCATAGAAGTACATATCATTACGCGCTGATCAAAATCATGGTGGTACATCAGTTAACACAGCAGGGCATTACTTGGGAGGATTTCATCTCCCGTGACTTCTTCACAGCGCCACAACCGCCTCCCGAGGTAGTTTATAATGAGGGAGAGCCTTCACATCAGCTAGACATTCCTGAGATCGAGAATATCAGTGCTCCATTGTATGTGACATACCAGCGAGGCCACAGGGCCTTATTTGCAGCTACACGACGAGTACTATCTCCACCCGGGGTGGAAGGGGTCTCGTTGACTTCATCAGCAGCCTGCCGCAGCCATTATTCCCTCCACCAAGGGTAGCGTGGCCTTTCACCTTCTTCTTCACAGCACGTGTTAGGGATGCAGGCAAAGAGGAGCCCAGGCACGATGAGGGCCCATCAGGCAGTCGAGGCACTGATTTCACATTCATCGATGTTGATGCGAGCTCTCCTAGCTCAAAACTGAAAGAGATCATCCAGGAGAAAAAGGCCTAGAATGACACACTGAAAGAGAAATTGCAGAGGGCTCAGTGGGTGATAAACTACATGGAGCAGCGTAACAAACAACTAGAGGATGAGCACACACTTTTAGAGCTGCGGCGAATCCGTGAGGATCGACAATTGGCCCAGAAGAGACCTGGTGATATGACACCAGCTGATCGAGATTCTTGCCTCACGCATGTTAACGTTCATCTGGAGAAGTTGTTGGAAAAGGCCAATAGAGACAAGGACATGCTTCGTCACATGAAAGGTCATTATTGGGCCCGCATGCATGTCTGCAAGGCAAAAATGAAAATTCTGAAGAGGAGGTTGAGCAATGCACTAAAACGGCGGAAGAGTCCTGATCCACTTCGGATTTTGGCCGAGGCTTCGTTGGTTGGGTATGATACATGATGGAGGTTCTTCACTCCGAATTTGAGCAAATTTGGAGAAATTTTTGTCATTTTGAAAAATTTTGGTCTCAAAACAGATTTTTCAGCCCAACGCGTGGCGCATCGACGCGCTCGCTTATGATTGGGACACTTGCTGGAGGAAAAATTTATATTTTTGGGTTTTTCATGGTAATTTATGCATGCTCCAGTATGGCCAAAGCATTTCATCAAGTTCTAGATGATCAAAAGGGCCAAAAACACCATGAAAATCACCTTTCTGCCACCTTTTGCACAAGCAGGAAGTACTTGTGGGAGAATGAAGTTTTGAAGGGGCAAATGAGGTCCAAATTGGGAAATTCTACTTGGGAGGGATAGAAGACATCCAGGGCTTTCCAAAAAGCTATCCTAATCTTGATTGTGATGCCAGGAAGTGCCCCAAAAGTAGGCTGAAAGGCACGCTACACATAGAGCTCAAGCGCTACGCATAGAGATTTTTGGTCCAGTTTTCATCTTCCAGGTCAGGATTTCGGCCAGTTGGACCAGTTTTGCTTGTGGATGTAATTTTTGAGTTATCTTGATGTAATTTTATGGTTTTCATGTAACTTGGACTCACTTTTACCTATTCTAGATGATTCACTCCTAAAAAATTAAAAATCAAATGTAAGAATCAGTTTCCTTCCTTTTAGATGCAAGTTGTTTGGATGCCTATATTCTAGCTCCTTGTTTAGAATTAGTTGGAACTGCTCCTAGAAGGAGGAATTCGACCCATAGAGGTGTGGGAAGGGGTTAGGATAGTCTATATGATGTAATTTCTGAGACTTTCTACAGGTTGGACTCTTGGGAAAACTTTGGCACACTATTGTACATATTTTTTCATATTTTGGCTAAGGAAAGATCAGAGGTTTTGTAGCACCTGTTGGGATTCTTGTGGCTTTCAGTTCTTGATGGTGTTTTCTCTCAGTTTATTGTTAGTTATTTCATGTTTAATGTATGCCATTCCCTTCTTATGCTTCTGAAACTAAATGAATGAGTAAATGAGGTTGAATCCATTGTTTCAGTGCTCTGCCTTTAAATTTGTTTAGTTTTACATGTTTTCGCCTGTTTGAAGAGGATCCATGTTCACCCTTGCCCTCTTCAGCTCCTTGTAGTTCTGATCCATCCATATACTCGATCAAAAGCATCAAGACTATTGCCTACCTCGTCCCAACTCGAATTCTGCAAAGATCTGGCCTTATCCCCGGACCCAAAATTGTTTTTCCCATTTTTTCAACAAAAACCCCAAAAAATCAAAATCAAACTTTCCTATCTCTTTACTACTTGCAATCGCATTCGTTACAAGTCATCTCGGCCCCCGGAAGACCTTGCCGAGATAGACCCTAGCCCTCTCCCGTCCCCGTAGGGCTAGCTTAGGCCGGCCGTGGTTTAGCCAGCTTTGAGTTTTACCCTATTTTCTGTGCCTGTTGCAGATTGAGCGGGCCAACACCGTTTGCTCATAAAATATTTTCATCCAAATCTCAGCCGAAATCATTGCAAGACACAGTAGTATTTCAAATCCTTCACCGCTTGTGCTTTGAACCACCTGGTTACATAATCAGTGGTAGTTATAATGTAATGTGCACCTGTCTTTTTCCCGAGTGGGTTGATGGGTCCCACAAAATCGATGGCCCATTTGTCAAATTCTTGTAGGGCCATTTGCAGTTGAAGGGGAATTTCATCTCTACTTGATGTCCTTCCTATTCATTGGCATGTATCGTAGGCTTTACAATAGTCGTGAGAGTCATTATGTAGGGTAGGCCACCATAGTCTAGCTCTCAAGATATTTTGCGCCATTACCTTCCTTGCGTAGTGACCTCCTGCTACACTGTCATGGGCTTATACCAATACAGCATGTCATTCATGCTCCAAAATTTACCTTCATAACACTTTATCAGCTCCCATCTTATATAGATGACCTGCGACGATGGTAAAATCTGCAGCACGGGCTACTACCTCTTTCTTCTTTTGTACCGAATACTCTTTAGGTGCCATGCTTGTAGTCAAGAACTGAATCATGTTAGTGAAGTGTGCATCAACTAATTTAATAGAAAATAGATGCACATTAGGCAATCCATATTTCAAGTTGGTTAGTTCCTTGGCACTCTCAATTCGAGACAAGTGATCCGGTCCAACATTCAAATTCCTGGGCTTCAAAATGATTTGAAGGTTGTATTCCTGAAATAGCAGTAGCCAACGGTAGATTTTCCCCCGCAGCACAGGATTATTCACCAGGTACTTCAAAGCCGAATGGTTTGTAATAATTTTGAAGTGTCCTCCTAACAGATAGTGCCGATACTTTTGTAATGCATAGACCATGGCCAATCCCTCCCGCTCCGTAGTGGAATAGTTGCACTTTGCACTAGAGAGTTTCCTACTAACAAATGAAATGAGGTGATCAATGTCTTCATCTCCAGGCTGCGTAAGGACCGCTCGCAGAGTGATTCTTGATGCACCTACGTGAACATGGAATACCTTCACCCAATCAAAAAATATGAGAATAGGTGCAAAGATAATCTTATCCTTGAGTAGCTCGATGCTCTTCTGGCATTCGTCATCAAAAAAAAATGAAACATCCTTCTTAAGCATCTTTTCCATAGGCACTGTGATCAGCGCGTACCCTTGAATAAACCTCCTGTAGTAGTCTGCATGTCTGAGTATTGAACACAACTGTTTCTCAGTTGTAGGTACTACCAGATTGATGATAACTGCGACTTTAGCAGGTTCAACCATCAGTCCTTGTCGGCAAACTATATGTCTAAGAAACATTCCAAAGGGTATGCAGAATATGCACTTCTTGATATTCAGGGAAATTTGGTGTTTTCTATAGGCATCCAACATCATGCATAGGTTTGAGGCATGCTTCTTCACTAAGCTGAGGACAGTCCAATCATCAAAATAAACCTCCAAAAATTTGTGTTTGAAATCTGTTGTGGACAATTTTGTCACCCCTAGAGACGGCCTAGAGTTGCCATAGACCAGTGCCTAGGACATCTTAATATAGCAAGGAGCTCATCATATAGCTTGGGTTGTCAATCCAAAAGCTCTCTTACTATCTCTTGTTGAACAAGGAAATTAATTTAAATGGAACCAATCTCTCTCAGAAGCTGATACAAGGATAAGAATGGTGTAGGAACATCATGCAAAACTCCAATACAAAAGCATCAGACAGTTAAGAGACATCTTACTGTAAAGTGGGCCAGTTCAAATAATATGCCACAGAAATCGAATATCAGAAAGTGGATGCAGTGAAGAAACATGAAGAAGATATTAGCTAACAGGAGACTGATACCCAGATACACAACAAAATCACATATGGGCTTATCCAACTAAGAATCCATACATGACAATGGCGTTTTAAAAGCACCCTCCTCAAGTAACTAATATAGCGGAAAATATGAATAAGATGAACATGGAACAGTATATCATGACTAGGCCTATTTAAAGCACTTGACTAACCCCAGTATGGGCATCAACTAGGATGAATCCTTATTCAAGATTAGTGAGCCACTCGCATTCTAGAGCATGATACAAGAAGATAAATAGCATGAAATGAAATATTGTATTAACACATAAGAGAAAATTACATACTGTGAGATATCAAAGACCATAATCCTCAATACAGTTATAACTCCTCCTCACTGAGACCCTACGGGCTCTGAACCTTCATACAGAAGTGTTACAAAGTGTATACCCAAGCCTTTTCACTGCACAGTTTGCTGATAGAAATCTGGAACCCTTCTAATATCTTATTTCTCGGTTTTTATAGAAAAGATAGAGAATTCTAGAGGAGGAGGTAGATGGAGCTCATTTAATGATTTAATTTGAACAAAATGGCGGAAAACCTTCGCGCCCACACTGTGAATGACTCAAAATAAATGACTGTACTTTACAATTCACCTCCAGCAATAGATGCTGAGGATAAAAATCTCCTCATGAATCAAGATGTAAATAATAGATTGTACAAACATTCTGTACTTGACTGAGAGTGGTAAATTTGCTGCAATAAAACTCCGAGGTAGCTTGTATCTGCGTATAATACTCTCGGCCCCCTAACTTTGAATTTCAACCTCAGGCCTTTAATGCAGGGTTCTGTGACTCTTAATCTTTCGTTGATATTTCATGCCACCTCATTAATACTCCCGCCTACTCAGATCTGTCTCTTGATTTTCTCTAGAGGGTTCTATAGATTCATATCCTTGCTTTCTTTAGTGGCAGTCATATCATGCAACTGCCCTTGGCTTCCCTCCCGAATTTCTTCCTCGAAAACTGTTGAGGGCGGTGCTCTTGACTTTTGTGAACCAAGCAGCAAATCATGATGAATTTTCTAACACAGCAAACCTGCAAAGAACACAAACCTGTTAAGAAAAACCAGACAGAGGATGGAGATGAGGACGATGGCGACGATGAAAACAAGGCCATATGGCAAGGACATGTAGGGTGGCGAAGAAACCACAGTGGAGACTTTGATGGGGCATAAGTTTTCCACGTAAAACAACTTAAACCTGATGAGTGAATTAAAACGATGAACATGAATGGAAACACATATATACATAATGCAGCGGGGGGAAAATACCGTGGACACTTGGGACTATAACACATGGGTGTACGAAAAGCCGAGAGGAATAGGTAACATGGACAAAAGTACGACAAATGTCAATGGAGGAGTGACGTGGAGCAGTGGGACCTGGCCACATCGGAGGGTGATTTATTGAAAAATGCTACAGTTTGACTATGCACGAAAATGTAAAGAGATACGATGGATTGCAATGGAATGCGGCGGGAACGATCATACGAGGTGGGGCCCGGAAGGTGCATCGCAAAATCGCAAATAGAAAAAGTGCGATGGGGGGGGGGGACGGTGGTGAAATCTGAAAACTGCGCTCTGCGCTTTGCGATGGAGGAGGAAGTGCGATGGCAAAGTCGATCGCATCGCAAATAATTGCGGCGGATCAAATGGTCGCAATCAGCGAAAATGCAATTTGCGATAAACGCCTTAGGGGGCAACGCCTGGTCACAGTGCTTGGTTTCATGGATGAAAAGAGGCGCAGGGCTAGTGAGGAGCGGGGCTGGGCCCAATATATCTTAACCGCGGATTTTCACCTTTGTACAATGTATTTTGTGGGCGGAAAGGATAACGATAGACAATATATGAGGGTCTAAGGCCACAACAGGGGTTTTAAGAGGATCCCAAAATGACAACAGGCCAAAAAATTGTAAGTATGGGCTGACATGTACAATAAAATCTTTGAATACTGCGACCACTACTAGTGAAGAGATGGAAGGGGCATTCTTGAGTCCAAACGGCATGACCATATACTAAATGGATCCCCATTCAGTAGAAAACGTATATTTGTTGTGATATTAGGGTGAAATTATGATCTGATGGTAGCCCAAGAACCCGTCAGTAAATGATTACGCCTCCTACCCTCCTACGCTATCAAGGATTTTATCTAAGAACGACGTGGGAAAGGGATCATGCACACAAGCATCATTCAATTTGTGCAAGTCCACAAAAATTTGTATCTCCCCCTTCATATTTTTCTCCTGAACCACCATCGAACTTACCCAGCCCGACTGTTCGACCGGTTTAATGAGACCTGTGGTGAGAATTTTATCGATTTCTTCCTTAAAATTTTTCTTATTCTTAGGATTTAGTCAATAAGGGCACTGTTTCACAGGGTGTGCATCTGGTTTTAACGTATTGTGCATGACCCCTAGGTCCCCTATGATCCCTTTAAGCTCTGAAAACTTCGTCAGGAATAAGTCCTAATATTCTGTGAGCAATTCTGCAACTTTTCCGATTGTATCTTCATCCCAGTAATCCCAAATTTTAGCCAACTTAAATTGCTCTTCCATGGAAATGTTGACTTCTCACATCTTTAGAGGCTTAGTAACATCTACAGTTTGTAGTGGGGGTCGAGCAACTGCGTGCTCTCCCTCCGATTCCGGGATAGAAAAATTACATGGATCTTTATCACACTCTTCCATTTCTATATTGTGGAAGTTGACAATATCCTACATCTACATTTCCCATGTTGGTGCCCCAAGTGTTTCGTAAGGGTGTGATTCCTTAAATATGAATGTATCTATATCCTGCAGATCTTAGTCAAGGGCCTCAGTTCCCCTTGCTAACCCAAATGTTCCTACAAATTTATCCTTCAATGTTTCCCAGTGGTGGGTGCACTGATGTAGCTCTGCATCTAAGTACCATGTAGTGGGAATTGGTCCTAGGGCATGAATGAACAGGTGAACCCATTCTTTTGTATTCCAGTCACACCATTTCTCCATCCAAGCGAACAAATGCTCACGTGGGGCCCCTGGCCCAAGGAATGTCTTTACGCACAAGTGAGCCAGAGGTTCAAATCGTAGGATCATCATATCCCGACACTCTTCCCAGTCCTGGAATTCTCCCTTAAGTGTTTCCCACCACCTCACAGGTGTTGCGTGCATGGCTAGATTAAGGGCCCATAACCTTCACTCTCTTGGAACCTCAGCTTCAAATGCTTCCAAAAACTCCTTAATACTACTAGAACCATCAAAATAGGGTAGTTCTCTTACCTCTGAGGAGATGCATCAAAAGTTCTTGGTGATTCTATGATATCGCAGCACAGGTACATCATGTAACCGATTCTGCCAATTTTCCATCTCTCCATTAGAGTCAGAAAAACATTCACTATCTTTTTCCCAGCAAAGTACACCATCGGCAATGGGATTGATCCAATCTTCATCCCTCGTAGTTAACTTATAGATATGATCCACATCCTCTTCTTCGTGCAATGACTCCATATATCATTCTCCTTCCGCAGGGTCTAATGGTACTATCACCCGCGTACCTTCATTTTCAGACACCATGCTTCTTTTCATCAGGTTCATGATACCTCCCATGTCTATGGCCCAATTTTTATAGCATCATTTTTCACCCTCATGTGATTCATGATTTTCGTTTTTGCCTTGGGCACCTATTCCCATAGACTTGAATAAAATTTCATAAAAAACAGTGTTTAAAATCCCATACGCGGGTATGCCCAGACTTTTCCGCGTGTATATGCGAGTCCATATATACTTTTCCGCGTATGCCATTAAAATCATTAAAAAATATATAAAATTCCCTATTTTCGAGGCTGGGTTGATGGTTATTCCAGTAATTCAACCACCCCAGCTCGTGGCCAACTGTTTCCAACTGATTGAAACTACTTTTAGGGAGTATAAAAGCCCCTCATGTGCATGGCCTAAGGGAGAGAGAGAGAAATTATATATATTATACTCTGTTGGAGCCCCAATTCAAGTTTGATTTCCCGTGCCTCCTGCACTTCCCAGATTTTTACAGGAAACCCTTGTTTCCTGGAGATTTTCATCAGTTTATATGTCATCTCGTGTGCACAAGTCTTGAAAGTATCTTAGCGAGGCAAGGGTGGGACGGATTCAGATGACGGTCTGTTCAAAGATCGTGGAAGGATTCAGGTGATCTCTCCACCTTTCTATCATTGTACATGCTGTTCGTAATGAAGAAGAACCATCTTGTTCCTGAAAAGATTATTAATTAAGAATTTATTATTTTTTATATGATGTTTCACATGGATTACACTGACATTTAGGAGAAATATATGTTGTACAACTAGATTTCCGTGCACATTTATTCTTGATTTTCAGGTTGAAGAGGAAGAAGGGTTGCTGGGGGTTTGGACCCCACGGGATCTACATCAAATGCAGGACCTACGGGTGAGTTCTACTATCGATGCTATCTAGTTTTCAGTATACAAGTGTGGTTGTGTGAGTCCTTCTTGAATAGTGTGCCCTGATCTGTGGAGGTTTTGACCCAACGACCTCTAGGGAGTTATTTCCCTAAACAGAACTGGCGACTCTACTGGGGATCGCATTCTTGTGATTCCTCTATTGGGTGGTTTCAGCTGTTTTAAAGGTTTCCAATAGTTTTAATCATTATTTCCAGTCCAGTTAGCTTTTTCTCAGTCAGACTAAAGACCTGGTTCTTTAGCCAGGCTTGATCATTTTTTATTTTTCATTATTTACCTTTCCATACGCGAGTTTGCCTCTACACAGTCGCATATACACACAGTTTTTGTTAAAGGAAGTCGCGTATACGCAGGTTTCCTTTGACACGGGAGCGTATGCACGCTTGTTGAAAAGCTGATAAGTAACGTATGCCTGGGAAAATTTTGATTTCTTGAATTTTTAGTCTTGTCTGCCTGTGGAGACCTGTTCCTGCAGTGTCTTTATAGTCTCTGGATTGTGTTGATAGTGGTTATTGGTATTTTTCTCTCTTGTTTGGTTGAAGACTGGATTATTTGGCAAATCTTGTTTTTTAGTGCTTGCATTTCTGGTTCGAGTACCAAGATCTGTTTCTGGAGATTCTTGGATGTTCTTCTTTATTAGGACAGAGAGCTTCTGCTCATATACTCTTTCCTCACTTTATGTTTTGCTTAGCACTTTAATTTTTGCCTACTTTTCAGTTAGTTTTCTTGATTTCATGTGACTAGGTCTTGTTGCAATTTTTGAAGAGTCATTTTTTGGGTCTTTGAGCTTTTTTTTGCTGCAATATTGTGCTATTCTTCTGGGCTGAGTTACTGAGTTTCTTGTCTTCCTTTTGCATGTATAAATCTTGCTACTAGTTGGCACTATAAGATTCAGAGCACTTTTGTTGAGGTTTTGCTTGAAATTCAAAGATTGTTTGGATTGGTAATTGGATAGTTTTCTTGGTCTCTTTGAAGTCTTCTTTTATAAAATTCAAAAAGCTCAAAAACATAAACGGTTTTTCCTTTGCTTTTGTTTTGCATTTTTGTTTTGGTTTCTTTTCATCTTTTGAAGCTTTGTTGAGATTTCTTGCCTTCGGTTTCTGACTTTGTTTGGGAAGGGAGTTTTCATTGATTTCTTTCTCTTGTTTCGAGCATATTTTGGTGTCTTTATACTGAGAGTTTCTGATTTTGGGAACTAGCTTTGTAGACAGCCAGAAAAGTGATAAAACTGAAGGATTCTTTGGAATTTCTCTTTTCTTTATTAGATTTTGCATCTTAGAATTGGTATGCTCTTAGTAATTTGCATCAGGTGCACTTAAGCATTTAGTCTTTTTCATAATTTTTGCGAGTGTGAAGTTTGTTATCTAAAAAGAAAAAAATATAGTCTCGTAGAACCCGTGTAGAAATTTCTCTTCATCGAAAGGAAATTAATGCATTTGCATGTAGTTTGGTTTTCATTAATTTCTTTTCTGCGTCATAAAACACCACGAGTTTCATTTCCATATCCCCTTGACTTAATATAACAACCAACTAAAATAAGCGCATTAATTTAAAAACAACTAGAAATTTTTTTATTAAGTGTCATACACCAACTAGCTAGGTTGTAGGGACTTGGATTAGGTGAGTGGAGAGTTAACTCTCGAAGGCCACTCAAACTAAAACATAGAAGTTTATTAAATGAGAAAAATCCAACTCAGTTAGGTGGACCGGGAAATCTCTCCTCCAGAGAGTCAAGTGCGAGGGGAAGTGAAGGCCGAGAAGAGAGATACCCCCTCTCTGATTTGCTGGATCTTGCCTCAAGACCGTTCTGCCCGGCTTCTGACATGGATTGGTGCCCATAGTTTCCATTCCTAGGTTCCACATAGGTGACTGCGGGGGGGAATACCCGTGGTACCTGAGGCAGACGTCGTATGACTTCCAACAGTACTTCTGGAGGGTGCCCCGGCGAAGCTTGGGTACTTGCACTGGCAAAGGCTATTGTTAGGAGGTCAGTGTAACAGTTTCTGTTACCTTCGCTAGTAGGCCTGGGCTGTAATTATCCCAGACTACTTTCGGGAGGTCCTATTTTTCGCTTTCTTGTATTTTGGTGTCCGGTCCTAATCACCTGGAGAAAATATACCTGAAGGCTACTTGCTTGGCTGTATCTTAGGGATTTTTGTAGTGAGTGCTCTTTGCTCCTAGCTTGCTTAGCTTTATAATTTTTTTAGTATAATTAAAATTTGTTAAAGTGGCTAATCAAGCACCTCATCGATTGAGGAGAATCCGGGGGTTATCTCCCAAGAGTGCTGAGCCTTCTTCAAGAATGCGTAGGAGTAACATAGCAGGTGAATATCACGTTGTGGCATCTGACGCAGTGGAGAGAGATCCTCCACAAGGGCTTGAAGGTTTCGTAGTTGGTTCTGGTGTTAGTTCCGAGAGGAGCGTTCCGCTCACCTCGAGAGTCTTATTTCCGGGAGAGTTAGGAAGAGAAGTAGAGGAAGTACTTCAGTCTCCTCAGTAACTTCCATCTCCTCTTCCTCCTGATTATCCGTTTGTTTTTTAGTACATTGGACCTGAGTCAGAGAGACCAGAAATTCTTCCTTTTTATTCATACCTTTCGATGGCCATGACTGGGAACACAGCTTCGGCTGTGAGTGTTGCAGGCATTCAGACTCCTGCTTCAGTTGAAGGATGAGGCATAATTGCTATATCTTTGATTGCCTCTAGTACTGCTATTTTTGGCTCTGGTTTCACCCAAGCACATGCTGCTCAATCTGGTCCCTTTTGTTTTGGAATGCCTACTAGTGGGATTCCTTTGTTTTCCTTTTCCACTGCTGCAACTGCGTCTGTACCCATGTCTTCCATGACTAGTGGGTCAGCTTCTTTTCAAGGGTTCCCCTTCGGAACTGGGCATATTCCTAGTTCAAATCCTTCTTTAGGGTCTTTTCCTTTTACTTCTCAGACTCAAATTTTTAACCCTTGGTCTGGAGGTCAGAGTTTGACTACCTTTACAGGTTGGAACCCTGTATTTACAGCAGTGGGGGCAGGGAATCAGTTTTACGTTGGTCAACAAGGGAATGTTTCTTTCCCTTCATCGAGTGCTTATCAGACTTTTTCCCCTCTTTCTAACGCTTGGAACCCCTATCAGGGGCTTTCCTCTTCATTTATTACTTCGGGAGGGGAACTGGTCTGGTCTTTGGTAACTCTACATTGGGAAGGGGTCCTTCTCCAAATGTTGGGTCCTTTGGCCCAACATTTTCTATGAGTTCTTTTTGGCAACCTGGTGCCTTATCGAATCCAGGGTACTCTTTTTAGAATGTTGGGAATTCATCCCATCAAGGATGGAATCCTCAGGCTCCTCCTCGTTTACCTTTTCTGGCAACGTTGAACTTGCCAGTTTTGTCGAAATTGACGAATGATCCGATCTGATATAGTCCGGGGTGGCCTCCGGTTCCTACCAAACTACCTTCAGAAATTCCAAAGTTTGAAGGCAAGAATGGAGAGGACCCGGCCGACCATATCACCACTTTCCATTTATGTTGCTCATCTAACTCCCTGATCGACGATTCGATTAGGTTGAGATTGTTTCAACGCACCTTAACTGGAAACACTGCCAATTGGTATATTGAGTTAACTGGGGGCAGTTTTTCTACTTTTGGAGATCTGGCTACGACATTTATAAATCATTTCCAGTTGCCTATCCGTTATGATGCTGGGACTGAACTCCTAACTAATTTTAAGCAGGACGATGCAACCCACATTTCTGATCATATTCAGGAATGGCAGAGAAGGAAGAGGCTTATTAAAGCTCATATTCCAGGACAATTCCTTTTGGAATGGTTTCTGAAATCTCTGTAGTCAGATATTTCTAAGGATGTATCCCTGTCCAGGGTATTTTCTGAGGAACAAGCCATTTTTAGGGCCCAACATCTTGAATTGATATATTCTCAGTCTGGAGTCCTTCATAAATATTTCCATAATGCTCCTCGCTCCAAATTAGACTTGACCAAGACTAAACCCGGTCCTCATGGTGATGGACTTATTGGGTCGATCAATAGTGGTGCAGCTAACCTCCTTAGTCAATTGCAGCAGTTGTCTATACAATCTGCTTCTTCTGGTCAGGCTGTGCATGCTAAGTCATCGCCTTCTCAATCTTTTTCGGTAAATGTCGTTTAGACTTATAACCATAAAGAAAATCAACAATCCGAAGGGAAGAAGAAGGGACGTAATAAGAAAAAGGGAAAGAAGTGGAAGGGTAATGCAAATAAATCCAACGAGCATGTTGGTGAGGGTCCAAAGGATAAAAAGAAAGTGAAGTTTCCATGCAATTTATGTGCTGGAGACCATCTTACTCACCTTTTCTCTAAAATTTAAGATGCGCAGAACTTGTTAGCTCAACAGGGTTCTTCTAGTTCCCAGGCTGTGTTGACAAACCCTTTTCCCCAAGGGCAACAGCTAGTTGTTGGCGCGAATCAAAATACTGGGGCTTCCTCTGGGGGCACCTAGGAAGGGGAAACTCCGTCAAACATATATATGATGAGTGCTCACGTGGATATCGCCACAAGATCCCATGATTATGGCGAAGATGAGTCTTCGAAAGGCAAGGGTGCTCCTGATGGTACTGAGCCGCTTCATATTACGAGGCCTACTGTTGAGCCTATACCTCGGATTCCAAAAGAATCTACTAAGCGTACGATGATTAATCCAAATGCTAGGGCTTCCCAGAACTACTCTATTGTGGAAGATCTGGTGCAGAGTCCTTGTGCCATGTTGGCTCTTGAGGTGCTCCAGTCTTGTCTGGCTCAGCGCAGTTCTCTGCTCATTGCTATTGGGGCTGTCGATCCAAATAACTCTCTTATGATTACATTCTATATGTCTAATTTTAAAAAGAGACTCCCCCATCATATGGATTTTCATATCAAATCGTCATTCCGGAAATTCAATATCTTTCGGACGGTTGTTGGTGAGGGTGCTTCCACATGCGTGATGCCTCTCGCATGTTGGAAGGGAATTGGATCTCCCGCAGCTGTTTCATCTGCTACTCTTTTGAATGCGTTTGATGGTCATTCTCATAGACCGCATGGTATTATCCCAGCTTCGCTCATTTGTGTTGGGGGAAAAACTATAAATATATAGGTTGAGATAGTTGATGCAAGCGTAGACTACAACCTTATGTTGGGGCCAAACTAGATTTATGAGATGGATGTCATTGCATCCTCATTATTTCGGATTATTTGTTTCCCTCACGAAGGGAGGATTTTTATAGTGGATCAAATGGACTATTCTCCTGTAGACCCGAATGCATCTACTGAATCAACTATTCCAAAATTGGATAATGCCAAGTCGCCTATTGAGAATTTAGGGGTTGGAATGTATTCTTCTTTGATGGATACTTTTGATATTCCACCTCCTACTATTCATATAAATGCAATTTCATCCTCCAGGGCTCCTATTCAAAGAGATTTCTTCAGAACTCATTATTTTTCGGATCCTTGGACCTTGCATTCCCCTACCTCCACATTAGAAGAAGGTCAAGTGGGTGGAATGAAATTTCCAATGTCTACAACTGAGATTTCTTATCAATCTATTGTTGACTCTACAGAGTGCATTCCAACTCCTCTTTCTCCGAAAGAGTTGGATGGCGATGTGGCTCCGGCTTGGACACTTAGTTCTTCTTCCGCCCAGGATTGCCTTGATACTACTCTTCCATATGAAGAGGCCATCCTGGAAGCTATGACTGGTATAGATAGACCGTGGGATGATTTGCCTCATCGGTCTTACTTTTTACCTGATTTGAGCGAAGTTGAGTCAAGTTTTCCAAGTCCTTTGTCTACTAGTCCTGTTCACCCAGTCTTGAACCCTTTACCACCAACATAGGTATATGCTGAAGGGAACATGGCTGTGATTTCTCCAACTATCCCGGTGAACATTTCCAGGAATCCCAATTTTATAGAGAATGTCTTCTTTGGAGCTGAATGTTCCCCTCAAGAGATTCAAATTTACACTGATCTATTTAAAGAGTTTAGGGATGTGTTCGCTTGGTCTTATGAGGAAATGCCTGTATAGATCCATCTATTGTCCAACATGAGATCAAGACTTACGAAAATGCTAAGCCTGTGAGGCAAAAACTTCATTCGTTCAATCCTAGGAAGGCTGCAGCTATCAAAGCCGAGGTGGAGAAGTTGCTCAAGGCGGGATTTATTTTCCCTGTTCCTTTGACAGAGTGGGTTTCGAACCCTGTTCCCGTAGAAAAAAAACAAGGAACAATTCGAGTTTGCATTGATTTTAGAGACCTTAATAAAGCATGTCCGAAAGATAATTACCCCACACCATTTATAGATCAGATTATCAATGAGTGTGCTGATAACGAGATTTTCTCCTCCATGGATGGTTTCTCCGGATATAATCAGATTACTATCCGTCCTGAAGATCAGCATAAGACTGCCTTTATTTGTCCTTGGGGTACTTTTGCTTACAAGAAGATGCCTTTTGGTCTTAAAAATGTTGGGGCTACCTTTCAGTGGGCCATGTCATATGCCTTCCACGACATCAAAAATATTATTGAGGCATACTTGGATAATTTAGCTACTCGTTCTCGAAAGAGAATTGATCATCCAGCTCACCTCCGTCAAGTATTTGAACGATGTCGTTTCTATAAGATTAGGTTGAATCCGAACAAGTGTGTTTTCGCGTCACATCCAGTCGGTTATTGGGATTTATTGTGTCTAGGGAAGGGATTAGGGTAGATCCCTTCAAGGTTGAAGAAATACTTCGGTTGCCTCCCCCATCGTCTATTCGTCAACTTCAAAGTCTACAAGGAAAGGCTAATTTTCTTCGGAGATTTATCGTAAATTATGCTGAAGTTACCAAAAAATTTATGAGATTGTTGAAGAAGGGAGTTCCATTCTTTTGGGATGACTTTGCTCAACGCTCATTCGATGCTTTGAAAAAAGCATTGACCTCTGCTCCTTTATTGAGTCCACCTAATTACAGCAGGGATTTCCTTTTGTATCTTGTAGCAGCAGAATCTACCATTGGTATGGTTCTGTTTCAGGAGGACGATGCTCTAGTAGAGTATGTTATATACTATCTTAGTCGAGGCTTGGTAGGACCTGAACTCCGGTATACTCCGATAGAGAAACTGGCTTTAGCAGCTGTTCATGCTGTACAACGACTTAGACATTACATTCTTCTACAAACAACTTATGTTTTGGCAGCAGCTAATTCATTTCAATTTGTTCTCAGTAGGTGAGTGGTTGGGGGAAAATACAATAGATGGATTGTGATTTTGCAGGAATTTGATCTTGATTTTATGTCTGCCAAGTCCAAGAAATCGTTAGTTTTCGCGGAATTACTCTCTGAGTTGACCTGTGGAGAAGAGATAGTCTATGATGAATCCTTCCCGGATGAACATTTGTTTCTCATTTCTCCACAGGATCCTTGGTATGGAGATATCATTGTGTATCTTCAGACTGCGAGGTTTCCCTCTACTTTTTCGAAAGATGAGCGCCATAAGTTGCGTTACTTGGCTAAAAATTATTTGATTATTGGTGATGCTTTATACCATCAAGGGGTTGATTCAATCCTGAGACGTTGCTTAACTCTCGAAGAAGCTGAGGATGTGTTGAATGATTGCCACATTGGAGCTTGTGGTGGTCATTTATCTAGGCTTGCTACAGCTCAAAAAATCTTGCGTGTTGGATACTTTTGGCCTTCAATTTTCAAAGATTGTGTGGAGTCGGTCAAAAAGTGTCATCCGTGTCAAGTCTATACTCAAAAAATGTGCGCTCATCTAGCTCCGCTTTTTCCAGTCATTACTGTCGGTCCCTTTACAAAGTGGGGTATTGATTATACTACTTGTAACCCGCCTTCAGCTAAAGGTCACAAGTACATTATTGTAGCAGTAGACTACTTTATGAAGTGCGTCGAAGCTATGCCTACTTTTGGGAATGATGGTTGTTAGAGTCAGCCTTTGCAGCCTTCCTCCAGTGATCAAACACGCTCTTTCAAAGTGATTTTAAAGTGTCAAGGTCAAATTTTGTCATTACAATGAGTCTTCAAGCAAAATTTGGTCACTAGGCATTAGGTCTAGGGTTTGCTTTCACTTCTTCCAAAGTTGTCCAAATGTCAGTCCACGTCACCATTCAGCTGAGTGTATCATCATTCAGGGGGTTTCCATCATCATTTCAAGTTCCATTGAGTCATTTTACACCTTGTTCATGCTTCAGTTGTGCCTTGGTAAGGTCCATTTCCCTCTCCTAGGGTTTTGGAGGTAATTTCTCTTGGATGCTCAAATCATCAAAAAAGCTTGTATCCTGATGTTTACACACCTTCCCCTATCCTTAATATACCTCATTAAACACTTCCCATCACTGAGATCCCCCAAATTCCTCATTTTTGCACAAACCCTAGTTTCTAGCCACAACTTGGCAATTTTCTAGGCTAGGCCTGTGTTTTGCCCTTTTGGATCCCTTCCCCTCACTCAATCTCTGTGATTCCACTTTCCCCTGCTTCCTAACATCCCTCCCTACTTTCAAAAATTTCCCCAAGAATTTAGAAGCCCCCTATCCCCTTCATTTCGCTTCATTTCGACAAAATCCCTTGTTCCACACATCGGGATCGGTTTCACTCAAAAGATGTTTCAGAGAAATCAAAGATGAATTTTGAAAAATTAAGAGAGGATTTTGTTCACAACATGCCTAGGAAGAAAAACCTCTTTCACTTTTTACACAGGTATCATGTTTTTAGAGAAATGTCAAAAATACCGTTGCCTCAGGAGAATTGAATGCACCTCTGGAGTGACCTTGGGAAAATCAAGTTTTCTCCTATAATTTTTGGCCAAATGACTTTCTTGATGAGTCAAATGATAACTAGACAGAAATAAATTTCCAATGAGATATCATGAGCTCAATTTGGAGTTGAGGAAGACCTTAAAAAGTTGACTGCAACAGCACTCTTCCTTGAGGCAGCCTCATTCTGATCATTTTGACTAGTGTTGGGATATTTGATTTTTGACAGGGTAAATGAAATCAAAATTGCCTAATTCCACTTGTTTTGGAAAGTAGACTCCAATATCTTTCCAACGAGCTATCACACGCCCGATTTGGACACCGGGAAGGCCTCCAAACACTTCCTGAAAAATGCACTATGTGGCAATAGGCAAGAGCGACCCACCTGGGCAGAGCGACCCACCTGGGTTATTTTCACAGTGTAAATTTGCACAGGAGCGACCCACCTAGGCAGAGCGACCCACGCAGAAGGTGAGCGACCCACGCATCAACAGAGGTTCGAAATTTCGTTTTGAGCGCCCAGTCTCGTTTGGGATCGCCTCCATCGGCCTTCAAACAGGTTTTTTGCCATTGCTTGATGTTTTTTAAATGCACCGGTGGCATCGTTGATGGTTTAAACGTTTCAAATGGAGGATTTAAAACCCCACAGTCATGGAAATATCATTTTCAGGGTTTTAAAATGATAATAGGTGGTTGCATGAGTTTGTCTTCTATCTTATATCAGTGACACATCCAGCCTTGCCATATATTATCAAAACCATGTTTTTCTCATGCCCATTATACCATTGTGGTCGTTACTATTACTAATACCATGTTCAAAACTTTTGTTCCATGGTGATTATGATTGATTGTGTCTCACTGCCCAAAGATAAAAAAAATTTCATAACTCTGTTTCAAACTGCCCATTTGACACCTTTGTTGTTATTACTTATAGACAAAAACATTCATATGATACCATGCTCCCTTTGACAAGACTTGTTCAATATTCTGAAGGTTGCCTGCTCCCTTTGGTCAAAATTTCACTTGCATTCAAAACAGAGATTGTGCCTTTCCAATCCACCTAAAACAGAGCTATTATCATTGTTTGTTTCCTTATGGTGCTTTGACAGTGGGGGATATTTTTTGGGCGTTTGAAACATACATTATAACTTTGCCTTCACTGCATCTATATCAGTATACATATTGCACATATCTTGTTCGCAGCCATGTCAGAGATAGAGTCAGAGTATGAGCAGGAGTCGGACAGTGACTCAATCGTTGAGGTTGATGTACTGAGATGGAGCATAGCAGTGCGCCAGTAGTGGTAGCATATCAGAGAGGCTACAGAGCTTTGTTGCAGCATCACGACGAGTACTATCTCCACATGGGGTGGAAGGGGTTCCGTTCATCGCATATAGCACATCCGTCAGATCGTCGAAGCGGAGAAAGACACCAAGGTCCCATTTACTTTTCGTCAAAGTTGAACATACACATTAAGGTACCAAGGACTGACAACAACACATCATACAACCGAGACAGTGTTTTCACCACAGGAGCTGCATGCACCAGGAGAGCACTAAAATGGCGGAAAAGGCCTGATCCACTCCGGATTTTGGCCGAGGCTTCATTGACTGAGCAAGACACATGATGGAGGACTTCCGCTCCGAATTTGGGCAAATTCGGAGAAAATTTTGTCATTTTCAAATTTTTGGTCTAAAAAACAGGTTTTGCAGTTACGTGGGTCGCGCGCTCATGCGCTCACTTTTTTTTGGGACACTTTCTGGAGGATATTTTTACATTTTTGGATTTTTCATGGTTAATTATGCATCCTCTGAAGTCAACTTAGCATTTCAAAAAAATCTGGATGGTCAAACAGCTCAAAAACACCATGAAAATCACCTTGCTGCCACCTTTTGCACCAGCAGGAAGTACCTCTGGGAGAATGAGGTTTTGGAGGGTCAAATCAACTCCACATTCAGAAATTCCACTTGGGTTGGAAAGTAGACATCCAGGGCTTTCCAACGAGCTATCATGAGCTCAATTTGGATGCCGGGAAGTACCTCAAATTCAGCCTGGAACATGAGCGACCCACACAGTTCAGGAGCGACCCACCTAGAATTTTTCCTAAATTTTCAGCTGCCAGCTCAGTATTTCGCCTATTATGGACCAGTTTTGCTTGTGGATAGAATTTTTGGGTTTTTGTGATGTAAATTCATGTTTGGCATGTAATTTTGGCTTGTTTTTATCTCTTCTAGAAGATTCACTCTCAAATGAGTAAAAAATCATGTAATGGATCAGTTTCCACTCTTTTAGAGGCAAGTTGTTAGTTGCCTAGATTGTAGTTCCATGATTAGAATTGGTTGAAACTGATCCCTGAAGAGGGAATTTGACCCCTAGAGGTGGGGAAAGGTGTTAGAGTTATCTATATATTGTAATTTCTCAATCATTTTCAGAGGTTGGAGAGGTTGGACTCTTGGGATACTTTTGATACCATTGTACATATTTTTCATATTTTGGCTAAGGAAAGATCAGGGGTTTTGCGGCACTTGTTGGGATCCTTGTGGTGTTCTGTTCTTGATGGTGTTTCTCCTTTGTTTACTGTAAGTTTCTTCATGTTTAATGTTGCCATCCTTTCATTATGCTTCTGAACTAAATTGAATGAGTGATTAAGGTTGAATCCATTGTTTACAGTGCTTAGCCTTTGAATTCAGTTAGTTCTATATGTTTTCAGCTGTTTGGAGAGGATCCAAGTTCTTCTTTGCCCTTTTCAGCTCCTCGTCAGTCTAATCTATCCATATATCCAATCAAAAGCATCAAGACATTCACCTACCTCGCCCCAACTTGAAATCTGCAAAGGTCTGACCTTATCCCCGGACCCAAAATTTGTTTTCCCATTTCTCCAGCGAAAACCCAAAAAACCAAAAATCAAACATACCCATCTCTTTACTAGCCTAAAATCAGTTCTTATTGTAAGTCATCTCGCATCCTATTGCTCATTTTCTCGAGATTGACGGAGAGAGCCCTCTCCTGTCCTCGTAGGGCTAGCTACGAGGCTGAGCGTGGTTCGATGTAGCCTTGAGTTTACTTCATTTCAGCCTGAGGTAGATTTGAGTGCTAACATAGTGGCGACCATACTGTACAGAAACCCAAACGTTTGCTTGTTATAGATTTTGTCCGGTCACGGCCAGTAGCCTTCGAAACGTCACAGTACCGAAGTAGATAAACGTCGTCTGGGCACGATCTCCGGTATAACTTGTAATCGTAGTATTTAACTTGTAAATTGCCCCAGTACATGTATCAAGTTCAGATCTGATCGTTGATGGTGAAAAACGGTCAGACATCGCAAGGCTGAAATCATTCACCGATGACTTCATTCACTGAACAATCCAGAAATCGATGCTTCATGGTGACTTCACTGCAGGGAGATCAGTAGCTGTGAGATTTTCAAGATGGACCGAATCACAAGAAGATACGCTCCCATGAGCTGAGATCACATTCCAGGTTTTCCGAATAAGATGCCCAAGGTAGATTGGTCCAGGAATCTGCCTACGTTTAACGATGATGGTAAGAAAGATGCTGCTTTACATCTGATTAGATTTCACATGCATATTCGCAAGTTGAAGGTGGCTTTTCCTGAAGATTGTTTGATGAAGATATTCCTAGCCACTCTGGAAGGTGAAGCTCAGTCATGGTATGAAAATTTGCCGCTGGCCTGTATTTACTGTTTAAAGGACTTTCATGCCCTGTTCATTGAAAGATATCAAGTGTCTTATCCATCATTAAATTTAGTTCATGACTGTTGCAAACATGCTTCTACTTTTATTGAAAGCCTTGAGAAATATTATGAAGATGATAATTTCATGGATGATGAGATCATGGAAGCATTGTACGAAAATCCATTTCAGCAGCATAAAGACGATCATGAGAATTTGCAGCAGGATCAAGATCTTAGTGTGGTGGAAGATGAAGGAATTTTGCATTTTGACAGTGAACCGGAATTATATGAAATGGATCAGCAGTATGAGGAAAGTTTGTATACTCCTTCACTTGAAATCAATGAAGACAATCATTGTTTGAGCAAAAGAAAACAAAAGGTATTATCTCCTCTGTCTGAAGATGAGATAGATCAGGTATTGAAAGGTCATGTTCCAGCTCAAGTTAACACAGATCTACAGTGTGCACATGGTAAAGAAAGTGATGGTGGAACTTCTTCCTTTTCTGAAATGGATGACAGTCCTGTAAGCAGCTTTATAGATCAGTAGGTTGAAGATGTCTATATGGCTGAAGATGATGAGAGAGAAGAGCTTGTTTCAGATCTGCCCACAGAAGAAGACAGCATGCCGGAAATTCAAGTTTCAAATGCAGATTGTGATAATGTTCAGAATGCTACTTCAGATTCAGATTCAGATCAGGATGACCAAGCATATCTTGTGCTGAAGCCCATCAAGGAGAACTCTACTGTTGAAATCATCTGGGATGCAGAAGACACAGTAATGGATCCAAATGTTCTCAGTCATACTATCAGCTCATCATTAGAACACAGCCTTCATGAAGAGGTGATTCAGTCAGTTCATGAAAGACAGAATGAGATCTTTGTGCAAGTAAGTGATAAATCTCCTTTCAATAACTCAGTAATGAATGATAGTTTGAATGCCCTGTCATATGAAGATAATTACTATTTAAGCAGAAGAAAACCAAAAGCATTGTCCCCTTTGTCTGAAGATGAGATAGATCTACTTTTGAAGGGTCTTGTCACAGCCCGAGCTACAGCAGATTTGCAGTGCACACATAGTCAGGAAAGTGTTGATGAAACTTCTTCCTCTTTTGAAAAAGATGACTGTTTTGTAATCAGTTGTGTAGATCAGCAAACAGATAATTTTTTCTTTCACAAAGATGATAAGGCTGTCATGTTTGATAATCTTGAAGATTGTTTTTTGTTTAAGAATGACCTAGATCATGAAATTGAAGAGTATATGCTAGAATTTCTCATGGTCAAGGAACCTACAGCTAACACTCAGATAGCAGATTTGTGCATTTCTATCCCTCAGAAATCAATTTCTATCCCTTTCAGATCAGAATCAGAAGAGAAGGACACCATGTTCTTTCAGCAGGAGGTAAATCTTCATGTTTTTCAGGATCCAATGGCAGATTTGTTACAGTCAGTTGTGAAAGTGATTATTGCAGTGTTCAGTGATGAAGAAGATCATGGTCAGCTATGTTTTTGGATGCCCAGTTATCAGTTTGTATTGTTGACCAGGAGTTTTGATCGGGAGAACCAGTTAGCAAGGCATCTGCTTGACTGGTTACATTGGAAAGCCAAGTATACATGATTGTACATATTTCATTGGTATGCAGGCGGTTGTCATCATCATTCCAAATCTTGATGGACTACTGCCTTTTTTTTCAAAGCTTGGTAAATTTTTGTTTTAATTCAGTCATGAGTCATTTGTGTTTGGTCTGTTGAGTCAGTTTTTTCAAGTTATTTCAGTTTTCCATCGAGTCAAGTTTCAGTCAAGTTTCATTCAGTTTTCAGTGAAGTTTTCATTCAATAAATGGTCAAAGGTTTTGTGTTATCTGTTCAAATAATTATTCCATCGCCCAATGGATGGAGGCACTGTCTGCTCTCCCAAAGTTCTGCCATTCTTGGCACCTCCATGGAGCTGGAGCTACCATCCCCATTGGAGCCAATGTTAGAGTCAGCCTTTGCAGCCTTCCTCCAGTGATCAAACACGCTCTTTCAAAGTGATTTTAAAGTGTCAAGGTCAAATTTTGTCATTACAATGAGTCTTCAAGCAAAATTTGGTCACTAGGCATTAGGTCTAGGGTTTGCTTTCACTTCTTCCAAAGTTGTCCAAATGTCAGTCCATGTCACCATTCAGCTGAGTGTATCATCATTCAGGGGGTTTCCATCATCATGTCAAGTTCCATTGAGTCATTTTACACCTTGTTCATGCTTCAGTTGTGCCTTGGTAAGGTCCATTTCCCTCTCCTGGGGTTTTGGAGGTAATTTCTCTTGGACGGTCAAATCATCGGAAAAACTTGTATCCTGATGTTCATACACCTTCCCCTATCATTAATTCACCTAATTAAACACTTCCCATCACTGAGATCCCCCAAATTCCTCATTTTTTCACAAACCCTAGTTTCTAGCCACAACTTGGCAATTTTCTAGGCTAGGCCTGTGTTTTGCCCTTTTGGACTCCTTCCCCTCACTCAATCTCTGTGATTCCACTTCCCCCTGCTTCCTAACATCCCTCCCTACTTCCAAAAATTTCCCCAAGAATTTAGAAGCCCCCTATCCCCTTCATTTCGCTTCATTTCGACAAAATCCCTTGTTTCACACATCGGGATCGGTTTCACTCAAAAGATGTTTCAGAGCAATCAAAGATGAATTTTTGAAAACTGAGAGAGGTTTTTTTCCACAATATTCCAAGGAATAAAAACCTCCTTCACTTTTTACACAGGTATCATGGTTTTAGAGAAATGTCAAAAATACCGTTGCCTCAGGAGAATTGAATGCACCTCTGAAGTGACCTTGGGAAAATCAAGTTTTCTCCTAGCATGTTTGGCCAAATGACTTTCTTGATGAGTCAAATGATAACTAGACAGAAAGACCTTTCCAATGAGCTATCATGAGCTCAATTTGGAGTTGAGGAAGACCTTCAAAAGTTGACTGCAACAGCACTCTGCCTTGAGGCAGCCTCATTCTGATCATTTTGCCTAGTGTTGGGAGATTTAATTTTTGACATGGTAAATGAAATCCCAATTGCCTAATTCTACTTGTGTTGGAAAGTAGACTCCAATAGCTTTCCAACGAGCTATCACACGCCCGATTTGGACACCGGGAAGGCCTCCAAACACTTCCTGCAAAATGCACTATGTGGCAAGAGGGAAGAGCGACCCACCTGGGGCCTGAGCGACCCACGCAGAGGCCGAGCGACCCACCTGGGGCCTGAGCGACCCACGCAGAGGCCGAGCGACCCACGCATCAACAGAGGTTCAAAATTTCGTTTTGAGCGCCCAGTCTTGTTTGGGATCGCCTCCATCGGCCTTCAAACAGGTTTTTTGCCATTGCTTGATGTTTTTTAAATGCACCGGTGGCATCGTTGATGGTTTAAACGTTTCAAATGGAGGATTTAAAACCCCACAGTCATGGCAATATCGTTTTCAGGGTTTTAAAATGATAATAGGTGGTTGCATGAGTTTGTCTTCTATCTTATATCAGTGACACATCCAGCCTTGCCATATATTATCAAAACCATGTTTTTCTCATGCCCATTATACCATTGTGGTCGTTACTATTACTAATACCATGTTCAAAACTTTTGTTCCATGGTGATTATGATTAATTGTGTCTCACTGCCCAAAGATAAAAACGTTTTCATAACTCTGTTTTATTTCCCATTTGACACCTTTGTTGTTATTACTCATGGACAAACACATTCATATGATGCCATGCTCCCTTTGATAAGATTTGTTCAATATTTTGAAAGTTGCCCGCTCCCTTTGGTCAAAATTTTCACTTGCATTCAAAACAGAGATTGTGCCTTTTCCAATCCATTTAAAACTGAGATATTATCATGGTTTGTTTCCTTATGGTGTTTTGACGGTGGGAATACTTGTTGGGTGTTGAAACACACATCATAACCTTGTTTGCACTGCTTTCATATCAGTATACATAGTGCCAATAGCTTGTTCAAAGCCATGTCAGGGACAGAGTCAGAGTATTGGCAGGAGTCGGACAGTGACTCAATCGTTGAGGTTGATGTACTGAGATGGAGCATAGCAGTGCGCCAGTAGTGGTAGCATATCAGAGAGGCCACAGAGCTTTGTTTGTAGCATCACGACGAGTACTATCTCCACATGGCGTGGAAGGGGTCTCGCCTTCTTCATCAGCGTAGGTACATTCACAGGATCACGATGGAGACAAAGACACCAAGGTCCCATTTCTCATTTTCAACAGGTTGAACATACACATTGCTACATCATGACTGACAACAACACATCATACAACCGAGACAGTGTTTTCATCACAGGAACTGCATGCACCAGGAGAGCACTAAACGGCGGAAAGGGCCTGATCCACTTCGGATTTTGGCCGAGGCTTCATTGAATGGGAAAGATACATGATGGAGGACCTCCGCTTCGAATTTGGGCAAATTCGGAGAAAATTTTGTCATTTTCAAATTTTTGGATCAAAAAACAGGTTTTGCAGTTACGTGGGTCGCGCGCTCATGCGCTCACTTTTTTTTGGGACACTTGCTGGAGGATATTTTTACATTTTTGGATTTTTCATGGTTAATTATGCATTCTCTGAAGTCAACTTAGCATTTCAACAAAATCTGGATGGTCAAACAGCTCAAAAACACCATGAAAACCACCTTGCTGCCACCTTTTGCACCAGCAGGGAGTACCTCTGGGAGAATGCGGTTTTGGAGGGTCAAATCAACTCTAAATTCAGAAATTCGACTTGGGTTGGAAAGTAGACATCCAGGGCTTTCCAACTAGCTATCATGAGCTCAATTTGGATGCCGGGAAGTACCTCAAATTCAGCCTGGAACATGAGCGACCCACACGGCTCAGGAGCGACCCACTTGAAATTTTTCCTGAATTTTCAGCTGCCAGCTCAGTTTTTCGCCTAGTATGGACCAGTTTTGCTTATGGATAGAATTTTTTGGTTTTTATGATGTAAATTCATGTTTGGCATGTAACTTTGGCTTATTTTTATCTCTTCTAGAAGATTCACTCTCAAATGAGTAAAAAATCATGTAATGGATCAGTTTCCACTCTTTTAGAGGCAAGTTGTTAGTTGCCTAGATTGTAGTTCCATGATTAGAATTGGTTGAAACTGATCCCTGAAGAGGGAATTCGACCCCTAGAGGTGGGGAAAGGGGTTAGAGTGATCTATATATTGTAATTTCTCAATCATTTTGAGAGGTTGGAGAGGTTGGACTCTTGGGATACTTTTGATACTATTGTACATACTTTTCATATTTTGGCTAAGGAAAGATCAGGGGTTTTGCGGCACTTGTTGGGATCCTTGTGGTGTTCTGTTCTTGATGGTGTTTCTCCTTTGTTTACTGTAAGTTTCTTCATGTTTAATGTTGCCATCCTTTCATTATGCTTCTGAACTAAGTTGAATGAGTGAAATAAGGTTGAATCCATTGTTTACAGTGCTTGGCCTTTGAATTCAGTTAGTTCTATATGTTTTGAGCTGTTTGGAGAGGATCCAAGTTCTTCTTTGCCCTCTTCAGCTCCTCGTCGGTCTAATCTATCCATATATCCAATTTAAAGCATCAAGATCATCACCTACCTCGCCCCAGCTTGAACTCTGCAAAGGTCTGACCTTATCCCCGAACCCAAAACTTGTTTTCCCATTTCTCCAGCGAAAACCCAAAAAACCAAAAATCAAACATACCTATCTCTTTACTAGCCTAAAATCAGTTCTTATTGTAAGTCATCTCGCATCCTATTTCTTATTTTCTCGAGATTGACGGAGAGAACCCTCTACTGTCCTCGTAGGGCTAGCTACGAGGCTGAGCGTGGTTTGATGTAGCCTTGAGTTTTACTTCATTTCAGCCTGAGGTAGATTTGAGTGTTAACAATGGTGAGACAGCAGCTCTCTTTCTTTTCAACCAGGTTATTGCTCGTTTTTATATTCCTAGAGAGATTTTCACTGATCATGGAAGTCATTTTCAGAATCGCATGATGGTTGAGTTGGCTCTAAAATTAGGTTTTCGGCAGGAGCATTCATCTACGTATTATCCTTAGGCCAATGGGAAAGTGGAAGCTGTGAACAAATCCTTGAAGACTATTCTTCAAAGGACGATTAATAAAGCTCGATCCAACTGGCATATCATGTTGTATCCTGCACTTTGGGCATACAGGACGTCAGTGAAAACTACAATTGGCTTTACTCCGTTTCAACTAGTTTACGGGCTGGAATCTGTATTTCCCATTGAATGTGAGATTCCTTCTCTTAAGTTAGTCGTTGAGCTTCTTCCTCACACTTCTAGTCTTGAAGAACGTCTCCTTCATCTGGAACATCTTGATGAGCAACATCGGGATGCAACCACGATGAATGAGGTGCATAAGAAACGAGTCAAAGTTCAATACGATAAAGCAGTCAAACCTAGGATTTTCTCAGAAGGTGACCTTGTTTTGGTCTATGCCCAAGAGAAGGATGCCCTGGGGGTAGGAAATTTTAAGTCTATGTGGTATGGTCCCTTCATTGTTAAAAAAGCCCTTAAAAAAAGAGCATATACCTTGGTTGATTTTGAAGGAAACGAGTTGCTGGAGCCCAGAAATGGGCTCTATTTGAAAAAGTATTATGCCTAGGCTTCGGCCTGGCATTTTGCTTTATATATAGTAGTTTTTATTTTTGTACATATCTGGTTTTTCGGTTTTTGATGTGATGGTGATGTTTTTGATATGCTTTGGCAGGTTGTGTCGAATGTCATGAGTCATTATGGTTTCGCCGATGGTGCTAGTAGACACACCCGGAACTTGGCTTCCGTGGCTTGGGTGCTTCATCATCCATCCGGTCAGCTGTTACTATCAAGAGGAGTCTACATTGGTCCTGCTTCCAATAATGTAGCAGAGTACACTATAGTCATTCATCTACTCTCAGAGGCAATATCTTTGGGTGTTGATTCGTTGGTAGTTTTCTTGGACTCCCAACTGGTGGTGTCGCAGTTGAACAATACTTATCAGGTTCGAGATCCATTTTTACTCTGGTTGTATTTGAGGGTATGTTTGTTACAAAGATCATTTCAATTTTTAACATTCATTCATATTCCTCGAGCAGACAATTGGATGGAAGACTCATTAGCTAATCAAGAAATTGATTGGCATATTAATCATTCAATACATTAAAATTTAATTATAAAAAAACATCATACATTTTTATACATTTGTCACATCACATCATAAATCGCTGTATATATCATCAGAGTGCTCAAAAAAATTATACAAAATTTGGATCCATAAGTCATACAAATATTAGAGCTTATGCCCGATCATTTTCAGTATCAAAAAACATACAGTCATCCGGTAATCATATCTATCTATTCCTGTGGTCCTGTTGTGACCAGCAACAACCCCCCTTTTATTTAATATTAGTAATAATACTAAATAAATGGGGACCCTTAGTTAAAAAATCCAAAAAATCAATTAGGATTTGTTTTCCTTTTCAAATAAAATTTTCTATCATAAACTTAGGGAAATCCCTTAGAAAGAACATTAAGAAACACTTAAGTTTATGATAGATTACAATAAAATTGTTCTTTAAACAAAATAGCGCATCCATCGCAAAATGGTATATATCTTTTATAAAACTGAAAATGTGATTTTGCGCTTTTGCGATAATGCGATCCCAAAAATCCTATACAATTATTGGTCGCAGATCTCATAACACAGAAAACAGAAATGTTAAACGAATACCTTTTGCGCTATTTACAATTTTGCGCTTTTGCGAGATTTGCGATGTGCGCTTTTGCATTATTGTGCAATTTGCGCTTTTGCGCTATTTACAAATTGCAATGGTTTCATTTTGCGATATTGCGATATTGCGATATTGCGTAGCATATCGCAGATCGAAATGTCGTAGATTCATAAAAGCGCGTTGTTCAAAGACAATCTTCCCATATATCAATATCTGTTATGCGCTTTAATGATTGGATTAAATGAATGGATTGGCAATTAATGGTAAATGAGATTTTGTTTTGATTGGAAATCATTTCACATTTAAATAATATATTTCATCCGCCTTCACATTTAAAACAATCTCATCACCTTTCTCATGCCATTACTCTCATTTAACTCGTAAAACATAGGCACGAAGGAGCAAACGTCTATACAAAGCTTTCACAGAAAATTATGGTTAAGAAGGAGACGAGCTCGAATTCTGAAAACAGAGAAATGGCTTCATTGTATGCAGACACCGCTTGCAATAAGGATGCCGGTATAACCACATGGGAAGGAATGTATAATTTGCTGGAAGAAGAAAATCCTGTGGTATTAAAAGTTACGACTATAGCAGGTTCTAGTAATACATCTGAAGCAACCCTCAAAGAACTGGCTTGTTCATTTCTGCATAGGATAGCGGCAAGGCCAAGGATTCTCCCATATACGGACATGGTGAAATGGGTGCTGGACAGCACCGATATTTCAGACAGACAATTCAGAACTCCAGCTCAAGAGCTAATCGGGTCATTCACCACGGAAGATTTGAGACTAATGTATAAGTTGCCGGAACCTTAGGCGACTTACAATAAACAATTCATGGAAGATTTTGCCAGAGAACATGCAAATTTGTCAGAATGCACAAAGGAGTGGACCAAAAGAAGTGAACCATTGAAGAAAAAAAAACAAGGTATGTACAACACAGGTTCACTTACCTCTCCTTATTGTTTCACTGCTGCCATGTTATGCAGACTTTTTGGAAAGCCTGACATAAATATGATCTTGCATGAATGGCTTCCTTTGTTGAATGTGGCCGTTAATTCTACAATTGTAGACTGGGCCAAAATCTTGTCTGATAATTTGACCACTGCCATTTTTCACTACCGGTCCAAGCGAAGTGTTTCTCAGCGGATTTATCTGCCTTTTTATTTATCTGCTTATGTCATGGACGCTATCTGTTATGTCTCTAAATTCCCTGTGATGGGTTGGCAATGGACTATCCACGATCCTTTGCCTATTCATGTGTATCATAAGGAACTATGGGAGTCTAAGTTTGTCCCCCATTTTTACCAAATTTTCCATGAAAGATTCTGCACAATCAAAAGAACTTACTCAACAGCAAATTTTGACTTCTCAACAGAAAAATCCTCCTCCAACCAATGTACAGCAACAACTAGTCATCATTGAGTTAGACAAAGAATGGGAAACTTTTAACCAATTGATTAATGTAGAAGGACAGAATGTACAGACCCCTGTACAAATAACAAATTTTTGAACACAGGAACAAGCAGCACAGTCACAGTGACAGAGCACATACCAATCACACCCTCCTCTGAAATTGTACTTAATGTAGAGGACATTCCTCCTCTAGATGTATTCTACAGCCCAAAATACAAAGCAGTAGTGAAGAAACAGAGAAAAAAGAGAAAGTTAGAAAGTTCGATTGCTACTGAAGTAGAACAACTAGATGTCTTGTGGAAGGATCCTTCCACAGAGCCTTCTGAGAATCTTACTAAGTTATCTCAAATGACTGGGGCTTATGCTTCTGCAACAATTGACAAAGCATTTGAGATACAACTTTTGTTGAATGAAAAATAAGAACAGATAAAAGTTCTACAACAGCAATTGCAACAGGTACAGGCCAATAAGGAAGCACAATTGAAACTTGAAGAGTTACAACAACAACTTCAAGAAATGAAAATAGGACATCAAAAAAGCTTTGCTGATAAAGAAAAACAAATACAGATTATCCAAGATCAGCACAAAGATGATCCTAAGCTTCCAAAATTCATTTCAGAAACTATCTCTTTAAACAATCAACTACTGCAACAAGAGGTAATTTTATGCCAAAAAATCTTGCAATGGAATTCTTTTTGCCAAGAGAGCGATAAAATCACAAATCATGTCATAGATTTACGAAATGATTATGATTTGATTAATGAAAAGATCAATGATTAATTGGCATGGCAAAAAACAGAAGAAGGCAGAAAAGCTGGTGCACCCATTATTAATGAAAACCATAAAGAAATATTGTTCAATAACTGGGATGCACAAATCAGAAGGGCAGAGAAGGCAGCAGAGGAGGCGGCTACAGCGGCAAACACTCTTACTGATTGTGTAAATGATAATTTACACAAAGCTAATTTGATTTCAAAAACTGTTCCAGGATATCTCCCACAGGCACATCAACTGCAAACAGAATGGAGGCAAAAGGCAGAAGAAAGAGAAAAATCAATTCAAGGGCTGACAAGATTAAATTGGGACTCATACTGGACATACTTAGTGAAGCCACACAGTCAGCACAGTGCACTTAATTTTATCATCAATTCTACAGAGAAGATTGTGCCTACACTTGCTGACTCTGTCTTTTCAGGACAGTTGAATTCTAAAGTCGGTCAACCACATCTTCTCAAAACTATGCTAGATGCCTGCAAGTTTAAAGATCAAGTTCATAGATAGTTAGATTTAGTTTTAATTTTACTGTATTTTAGCCTAGGAAAAGGACGGTCATTGAACCGAATCCTTAATTTTTGTAATAGACTATTTTTAGATTTAGCTAAGTAGTATTTCAACCCTTCTCATGCATTTAGAGAAGGGTCCTGGATCTTAATATTTTTGACTTGGAGATTACATTTCTGTACTCCATTGGCTTAATATATTTTTAAAAGGATCACATCTGGTGATTTTTATGCGGAATTATCTTTGAAGTGTTGCATTTCTGTACCTTGGAATTTGATTTTGCATCAGAGTTACTGGATTAGAGTATCAGATTTCATTTGAAAGTCTCCAAAATGAATAAGGTATTTCTATCTATTCACTATTGATTTCTTTTGTCTTATGATATTCGATTTAAAATTTGCTACCAAATATATATATATATTTGGTTTTCACAACGTTTTTTTTTATATATCATTTCTGAGTATAATTGAAACATTATCTTTCATAAGTATATATATAGATGGTATACAATGATGAATGCAATATGCTAATACAACTCTGTTTAATTTCTTAAACAGAGTTATCTTTATTTGTTTCTGCATATTTCAATTTAAATAATAATACATTTTCATGGTTATTGTTAAATTGGAACAATATTAAGTTGTATTCACATATAATTACCCGGGTTAGTGTTAGAATTTCTTTATCAGTATTTAGTTTAAATTAGATAGTTTTATTTCAGTCAATTTAGTCCCATTTTCACCCATCCAAATCAGCCCATCACCAACCCATTTAGTTATAATGAAACTGGTCCTTTAAATCCAATCGGAGCCACCATACCAAACGGAAAAGGAGCTGTCCTAAGGTCCCGACCGGGTGGTTTTCCCCAATGTTTGAAGCAGAGATTTTCTAGGCTTCAACAGGTCCCTGCCCAAAATTTGTGTTCCTATAGAACATGACTACTGTAGCAACTCGGCGGAATAACCGCACCTAGTCACGTGGTACTCCCACTACCCATCTCTGGATGGCCTCGGGTAGATCTTCCACTGCAGCCATAGGTACTTGGCGGGTCAAACCCTCCAAGTTCCTCTGTACAACATGGAAGGTTCTGTCTGGGTCTACTGTCTCCGCCTCGCCTTTGCGGCGCTTATGCCGTGGGTAGCCCTCAGGACGGACTGGTCCAATATTTGTGTCATGGTCATTATAATATCGTAAGTCATTTGGAATCCAATCAAAAAACATGTTTTGTTTTCATATGTTTTCACATATATTGAAAAAATCCAAAAAAATCACATAAGTCAAAAAATTACAAATCTTACCGATTGTGCCCCATGCCGCGCCAGGTGGAAGGACGAGGTTTGGATCACTGCGGAAATCCATCCCGGCATAGGGGTAGTCTTCCACGGTGATGATTTTTTCTCCCCACCATTGGAAGAAATCGTCATCCCAGGTGGTTCAGGGAACTTCACTTCCCCCCAGTCTCTTCATCAGATCTGCCCATCGAGCAATTCTTGGGTCTCTTGGGATACTGATTGAAGAGATCACTCTAGGTCGAAGCCCATGAATCTTCTCAAAGAAGAATGTCATAAAAATCATACCATATCCGAAATGTTTTGTCTTTTCTTTCTGGATAGAAGTCAGTTGTTGTTTCATGTTCATTAGTAGAGCTGTGCACCAATCATATAGATGAACTAAGCATTCTACTGCTATGCTCATCTGCATCCTGGATGCCTGATGTAGGGAAGCAGATCTTGCTACCCTGCCAATGGTGAACATGAGAATTTTCATGTGCAAATCTCTTAAATCTTTTATAGCAATTTGGGTCCCTACTTTCTTGGACCCCTCTATACAGTAGACGTGGACATAGTCATCCACTGTGAGCCCTCCCAAAGGCTTACCATGCAAATCTACTGGGTCTCCCCTCTGGGACAATCCAGTAATGAAATAAATGTCTTCTACCTCTACATGTATGGGCATTTGAACTATTATGAAGCAATCCTATTCTGGTTCCCAATAATGTACTAGCATTTCGAGCAACCGGGCATTACTCTTCATATTTGGCATTTTGAAAAATTTGAGCAAACCACAATTTCAGAGGACATTGAATGACTGTTGGTATTGCATAACTTCATTGTCAATAGCACTATTCTCACATTCCCTCCAAGATATATTCATCCTGAGAAAAATCATTAACTTTTCCATTATAATTGATTTTTTACATTTCGAGTTGCGCATACGCGGCTTCGTCATTATAAACCCACGTATGCACAGAGCCGCAATTTAAAAAAAATATTTCTACGGTGAAATTTCTGAATTTTTACCCTATGAATGGACAAAATTGATAAAAAATATGGATTAAGAGCTTACCTGATTAGTTTGGTGAAGTTTGACGGTCGATTGCTCTTGTTTTGACGGAAGCGGTTTTTTCTCCAGAGCTCTTTTTTCCAAATCAACAAGTAACAATGAACCAAATATGAGGTAACATGTGTATTTATGCCCAAAAAATTGAAAATTTTTGAAAAAATTTGTTATGCCTATTTTTTCAATCTATCTTAAACTGCATAACCCGGATGCTTAGAAATGCCCAGATTGGTATATTTTCAGGTACATTTTGATGAATTTCAGATTTTTCCAGTTTTTTGATCCATGACTGCTGACCCGTCATGAAAGGTATATGATCTTCACTGGCATATAGGTTAGGAAATCCACTTTCCATTGCATTTTGCATACTAGCCTCCATTCTAATCACTTTCCATGGGGTCGATCCCATCAGGTCATGAGTATTTAACCCATTTCACTCGCCGATTTTTTAAATCATGACTTGGTGGTAGAGCCTTCCTTTACATGGGCTTCCTAGTTAGTTCCTCGCTATCACTTGTTTCCCATGCTGCATTTTATATAGACTCAGGAGTCCTCTTTAGTTCCGCCATGACTTATGTGTTGAAGCTTCATTCTTCTTCTTCTTCACTATCATTATTTTGGCTATTACCCTAGAGGCTCCCTGGTGTTGTTGAGTTGTATTACTGCATTGCATATTGGCTACTTGTTTATCTTGGCCTTTATCCAGCTTCATTTGGACTCGATTTTTAAGCCATATTTTGACCTTGACTGTCTGTACAAGTTAACCATTGCATGCACTTAGCTATTGCGACTTGACACCCTTTTTACCCATGGATGGAACATTCCTTTGAGTATCGCTGACCAGTTTTTGCCACCTTGCATTGAGCATAGGATTGTTCCTATCCCAGGAATTAGTGCATCTGTTTCTTGATACTCGTTCTATCCATTGTACCATAGCATTCTTTTATTCTTTTTCGGGCTTATTATATGAAAAAGACAAAAAAATCAAATATAACAAAAAGAGCAGGAGCGGGATGTTACTTCGTAATTTGATGGTAGTACAGTGTTAGTTTGTCGCCCTTGAACAAAGCACATACACTTATATATTTCCTTCATTTGGGATGGTTTTAGTTTTGACCTAGGTTCAGCTTTTGCCTTGTTTCATTGGTCAGTCCTCCCCCGATTGGTTATCTCTTCCAATCATATGGAGAGTTTGTTTTTGCCTCCTGCATAACAGACTTATACAGTGTCATTTTTTACGGCCATGGTCATCACGAAGTGTGCTTTTGTTCAAGGGAAGTCTAACCAGAGTCGGCCATTCTGCGGTGTCTCTTGACTCATTATTCAGTCGGCCTTCCCGATCTTGTCAGTATTTTGTTCTATCACATCAGATGTTTTGGTCTCCTGCTTGTGCTGGTTTGAGAAGGTCTCCATTGACTTCTTGCTAGTGGGTTTGTCTCTTATCGACTACAACATATTGCTCTGAGAGCAAACCTAGAGCTGCACCCTGGCCCTATTTCCATCATTGATAGGTGACCTTGTGCTCAGCATTTGATCATCATTATGGGTCTTGGTAAGTGGTTCTTACAATGTTCGGCATTGAGCATACATTATCACTTGGGACCGTGTAGTACCTTGTTTTCATTTGACCTATGGATATTTGCCTCCCATCATGTTTCATTGTGGTTGGTTTGGTTGGTTCAAGGGTTTCTCATGCTAGTGTGCTTCATCTTGTCCATGTGAGAGCATTGGTTTTGGATTTCCGCCACTCACAGCACCCATTAGAGTCACTTCAAGTGCAGCTGTGGGGTGCACAAATATTGGCGTGTGGGATGCCTTAATGCCTTCCTTCCAGCAGATCTTTTCCCATCGACTCCAACTCATTGCTCTGGGAATAAGGTCTAGAGTATTTTGTCAGTACCTTAGGGTTTGCAGTCATCAGTGGCAGACTCTTCGCTATCGACAGTGGAGATTCATCATTGCCTCTTGATTGGTAGATTCTTCCAAGTGTTCGACTTCAACTCACTCATTCGCACTTGTTAGATTGTACTGGGGCACCTTGACACTCATTCTCATTATTGGTGGGTTGTCTCGCATTGGTTAACAGTATACATTATTGATCAGTAATCCAACTATTTCTCACATGGTCGACTTCAACTCATTTATTCCCATTGTGTAGGATTGTGCCATCGAGATCGGTGAAGACCTCGGGTTGCATCAGCATCTTTCGGTTCACTTTTGACAGTCCATTCAGTTTCTGCCAGTGATGTCGTTTTACCTTGTAATATTTGCGATTCGATTACCATGACATCTTATCATGTTGGCTCACGAGTTCTTGTTAGATTGCTTTTATATGTTCCTTATTGATTTGGTGCCAGGTGATTCTTTGTGATCGAGCATCTGTGCACAACATCATAATCTGATTTTCTATATCTTAATCTTGGACAGTATGATTCGACTTATACTTAGACCATTAACAGATGAATCATTGTGTACTTTGGACTGACTATAGCAACCTTTATTGGATCTATTGATGTTCCACTGCTGTGGATATATTTTTTACTGAGCATGGGTATGCCCGCCTCAGACATGAGCTGACTCTCTATTTTCTTTCATTGGTTTTTGGCAGGCTGAAATTTGGTGAAGTCCTCTCTTGTCCTTGCGAAGTTCTTTCTATGTGCATAATACATTTCAGCCATCATGTAGCCCTTCTGACCTAATATATTAGGGGGCATCTTTTATAGCATCATTTTTCACCCTCATGTGATTCATGCTTGTCTTTTTGGCCTTGGGCACCCATTCCCACAGACTTGAATAAAAGTTCATAAAAGACAGTGTTTAAAATCCCATACGCGGGTATGCCCAGACTTTTCCATGTGTATACGTGAGTCCATATATACTTTTCTGCGTATGCCATTAAAATCATTAAAAAACATATAAAATTCCCTATTTTCGAGGCTGGGTTGATGGTTATTCCAGTAATTCAACCACCCCAGCCCATGGCCAACTGTTTCCAACTGATTGAAACTACTTTGAGGGAGTATAAAAGCCCCTCATGTGCATGGCCTAAGGGGGAGAGAGAGAAATTATAGATATTATACTCTGTTGGAGCCCCAATTCAAGTCTGATTTCCCGTGCCTCCTGCACTTCCCAGATTTTTACAAGAAACTCTTGTTTCCTAGAGATGTTCATCAGTTTATATGTCATCTCATGTGCACAAGTCTTGAAAGTATCTTAGCAAGGCAAGGGCGAGACGGATCCAGAGGTCTATTCGAAGATCATGGAAGGATTCAGGTGATCTCTCCACCTTTCTATCATTGTACACGCTGTTCGTAATGAAGAAGAACCATCTTGTTCCTAAATTCACATGTTAATATCTGCTTGCATATGTGAAAAGATTATTAATTAAGCATTTATTATTGTTTATATGATGTTTCACATGGATTACACTGACATTTATGAGAAATATATGTTGTACAACTAGATTTTTGTGCCCATTTCTTCTTGATTTTCAGGTTGAAGAGGAAGAAGGGTTGCTGGGGGTTTGGACCCCGTGGGATCTACATCAAACGTAGGACCTACGGGTGATTTCTACTATCGATGCTATCTAGTTTTCAGTATACAAGTGTGGTTGTGTGAGTCCTTCTTGAATAGTGTGCCCTGCTCTGTGGAGGTTTTGACCCAATGACCTCTAGAGAGTTATTTCCCGAAACACCAATCCAATCCTAGGAGTGCAGGATAAGAGTCTACATATTCTACAATTTAAATGACCTAAAAGTCAGCCTGGACCTTAACTCCTACAATATCTACCACAATCTTTGACAATCTCCCCAACGGTATGATATTCTGCTGATTGGACATGCATAGCTGGATAGTAGACCATTCCAAATTTGGTTCTCCCATTCGCTGCAAAGTTTTCTTGGGCAGTACGTTCACATCTGATCCTAGGTTCAAAATAACCTAATCCATCTAATAATCACCAATTTGTGCTGTTAGCCACATTTCCCTACCAATGTGTTTCTTATCCTTGTGTTTTTTTGTGCACATCATTAACTTCCAGGGGTGGATTAGTTCTTTCTGCACAACTGTCTATTAAGGCTTGGAGGTTTTCTACAACCCGTTGGTTGCGCAACAGCTTCATACACACCTGCAAAAATGGTTTGACCTCATCATCTACTTTGAGGTTTGTGGGGGCTTGAGCAGTAAATGCCTCAACCTTAGCAAAGTCTTAGCGAGCTGCAAAAAAGGTTTCCTTTTCCTTTTCTGGGTCCAACCCTTCTTGTTTGATGAATGGATTTCGGATAAGAGGCTTAGCTGCAGCTTTCTCCTCAGCTCCCCCAGTGGCCAGGGTGCTGCGTGTTATGACATTAATGCTTGGTCCTTCGTCTCGTGGTTGTGCCTTAAACCTATATACATTTTTTGTAGGTGTATGTTGCTTTTCCTGCATTTTCGCTATCATAATTGGGAAGTATTCAATCACATGGTCCAACTATCTACAATATCTGGAGGATTGTCTTGTAGGGTTTGAGAAGTTGCTCTCAAAGTGCCCTACCTCTCCACACTTGCAACAGATCAGTTGTCATGTTCCTCTACCTGCGCTTCCACCTTGACCCCCTCCAATGCCCCTAGCTAGGTAGCCACCTATTACTCAGGGGGATATTGCTAAAGAAGTTTCCAATTGTACCTTATATAGGTTTCCCTGATCTATCATTAGATCATAAGTGCGACAGTTTTGTTCATCATGTTCTACTGATAGGCAAAACTGGCACCATTGTTGCTTCAGTTCTGGGACATACGCACCCAGACTGGGGTAGTAGTTAGTATCGTGCAATTCGGCTACACAATCATCACACCACAACGTAGGTCCACTTGGTCCTGGGTGCAATGGATCGGGTCCCCCCACCTATAGTTAATATGCCAAAAGCGGGCACTAATCCTTAGTATGGCTTGATACCCTTCATTATATGCACCATACATCTAGGCTAGCTTCCTTCCCTCGGTCCTTTTGGAGGTTCTGGATCTCCATTTTCATCGCCTCCAGTGGGCCCTGGCTCTGTTGTACTCCCAGATGGGTATAATCTCTCAGTGGAGCTTCTAATTTCATAGCAATATACAAAGCTTTTTCCTGCGATTCAATGGCTTGTTGTCCCATAGGTACACATAGGTGAGGCACTAACATAGCGATGAACCATTCCTTGTGTTGTTTTTCATTGTATAGAAATTCCCCTTCTCTGATCACATTCTTTAGCCACTCGTAAGCATCCCATACAAACTCAGAGGGTCCTTGCTTGAAATATTTTACAGCATCCACTATCTAAAAGTAGGGCGGCTTCCTAAACTACTGTTTTAGGGCATTTTTATCCTATTGAATGGTCGCATTCGCATGTTGAGCTACATATCCCATATACCAGTCTAGGGCTCTTCCTTCAAAGGTGAGGGATAGTTGTGCCCTTTTCACAGCATCGTTGGCCACATTCTATGCAGTCCATACCGACTCTGCGATGAACCAGAACCAATCCATATCTTTGTCCCATAGGCCCTTGAAGGGAGATAGATTCATGTGTGAGGCCATTTCATCTTTAACACCCCAAGAGAGAGGAGAGAAGTCTAGCAGATATGTGTTAACAACTTATGAGGTTCGTAGAAGACAATTCTATTCGCAGGTTTATTAACAAATCTATTATCATGCACAGATCTAGTCAATACCTTTGCATCCACATGCATATTAGTAGTTACCAGCACACAATATCACAACACATCATTAATAACATATTAAAGATATACTTCATACCATAACATATACATATTCGCAACATAAACAGATAACACAAGTGTATTCGTAGCTCCAATAGATCCCAAAGATTCACATCAATAGTGACACATTAGATTAGATCACACAAAGATACTTTAACTATATTCACATATATTAGCATCCAAAACCCAGTAAAACCCAAACACAACCTGCACACATAGCGAGCAGGGTCTGAACATAATACGACTGAGGATCTCCACACACACAGCGAGCAAGAATCCTTTCCCAATGACCTAACAACAAATCTAACAATTCGCACTTAGCATCAAACTTAATTCTTGCCTACCTTAAGACTCAAAAATGTTCATCTATTTATATCGACTTAGCCCATGCTTCCAATGGTTTGAAAACCATGGTTTTGTAGACTCTTGGTATACCCTTGACCCATTACAATGCATTTGGGGCTTTGACCCACCCCAAAACCCTTGCGCTAGACTAATTAAAAAATATATATAAAAAATTGTTCAAAATTCACAGCTTTAGGGGATCATGTTCCAACACTCTATAAATGAAGCCATCTTCCATTGATGAGTTAGCTAAAAGGATAAATGAACTGAGAATTTTATAGCTGAAATGCTGAAGAGATTCCTGTACATCTTGCTAGAAGGATAGAATGGAAGAGACCTTTTGTTGAGATAGCTTAGGCTTGTGTCCTCATCCCGTTCGAATTCCCCGACGATCTATCGAGACATGCTTCGACTGAACCTCACCGAAGGAGGCTGCGACGTCAAGGATACAGTTGTAACTCTTTCTTCTATTTATACATATACATGACTATCGTCTGGTTCCCATCTTGAATTATGTATTTTATTTTATGAAATATGCTTAACCCTCCTTGACTGGTTAGTTGATTATGAATGAAATCATTGTTTTGTACACTGCTCTTGTTTATTGATCTTCGTGTAGGTATCCGAGCACTGTAGCAGAAGGATTGTGACCCATCCAAGCAGAGATCAAGAGGCCATCACCACTACAGCGACAATAGTGTTGGACTTCAGGTAGGCCAATCTACTCTGTTTTTTTCATTCACTAGCACATTTGGTCAAAATTCCGACACTTTAGTTCTGACACTTTTGACGTATTGTTGGAAATTTCCCTAATTTTTCTCAATTTTTTAAAACTCACCAACAACCGTCACTATATCAACATAAAGGGACAATGTCGCAATACCGACTTTTAGGAACGTCGTCATTACACCGACGGTTCGGTACACAACATCAGAAATGTGACGTTTCTTAGAAATGGTTCGGGAGAAACGTCGCTATACTGACATATAGTTATAACATCACAATACCGACGTTTAGGAACGTCGTTGGTACACTGATGGTTCCGGACAAACGTTGGTATTGTGATGGTGTGCGAGCAACCGTCAGTATTGCGACGTGTGCGAACATGTTGACCAAACTAAATCAAAAGAATCAAAGCTAACAAGCGCATATCAATTAATGCATATAAACTAAATCATATAAACTAATGCATATAAGCTAACACATGCATATAAAATAAATCAAAATAATAGCATTACAAAATTCTAAGGGAGACTAATCGAGAAGGAATCCAAAAATAACACATGCGTATAAACATATATGTTTATTTTTGGATTTGTGTTATTTTTCTTAGGATATGTTAAACTATGGGGGAATACATTGTCTATAGATCCATGATAGTGTGCTATATGATGAGAAGGAATCCACATCATCATCATATATATGCCACATGGACCAATTCTTGAGGTTAAAAATTTGGTTAGAACACATTTTTTAGGGAATTCAGCTTTAGGATTAGCTATATTTTGAAATAATTCCCAACTTTTCCTTGAATCTATGCCATTAAATACAAAATGACTATGATATTTAAAAAATGAGGTCATATTAGAAAATTTGGCAAAAATTGACCTTATGATGCTACTAAAATTTTTCATAGGAAAAATATTACTATGTTTTGACTACACATCATCCACACATGTGAGTGGGCATATTTTAGAGTTAACTTCTTCTCTTTCACTAGTCCACTTATTATGTGTTTGAGTTGGTTGAGGTGGTTATTTTAGGACATTTTTTTTTATTAGCTCAAAATGGCTTTAGACCATGCAACTTAGAATGCTTCTTGTTTTAGATCATATTTTTCCTTGAGAAAATTGTATTGGCACATGATATTAGACTATCACATGGTTTTCTACTAATAGTTTTGCGAGGCATCATATATATATCAGGAGGGCTTCTCTCTCATTTATAATTGTTAGAATAAAATGGAAGAGCTTATTTTCCTAGCTAAAGCTCTTGTGTGAGACTTGTCTTAATTTTGAGTAAATATTATAGAGAAATGATAGAGGGTTTTTTATATTGCCAGATTCTAGGAAGAAAGAAACTACTACAACAATCAAAAAAATGCATTAGAGGTAATGTATATTTATTGTGTCTCATTTTTATTGAAATTATAATATATAATTGTTTTACAAGGCATGGATACTTTGAGGTTCTATTTATTTCTCTATGCTTGATTAAATTTTGTGTTATAATACTTAGGCTAAACCTTCTTATGATTAGTCTCCCTTAGAATTTTGTAACTTATCGTTGAAAGCAAAGCTTAAATCATTAAATAGTAAACTTTCTTATTCCATGATGATTTTCCTTTTCTTTTGTATTTTCTTACTTTCTCTTTCCCATTTTCTAAGCTTTTCAAGTCTTTGAAAGGAAAAATGAAATTAGAAAATGGTAAACTTTCTTATTTCAATAACATTTTTCATTTTCTTTTCTATTTTTTTACTTTCCCTTTCCAATTTTCTAAGTTTTTTAATTATTTGGAAGCACAAATGAAATTAGAAAATGCTAAACTTTCCTATTCCATTATGATTTTTCATTTTCTTTTCTATTTTTTAACTTTTCCTTTCTCATTTTCCTTAAGGACTTGGCCTTCTAGCCATTCTTTGCATTCAATAGCTCTCCCTCTCTAGCCTTCTCCTCGAACTTTATATTACCCTCTCCTATATTCATGCATGTCATCCCTTTAGCCATTTTTCAAACTTTAAAGAATAGAAGTGGAGATGGTGTTCTTCGAAGAAAACATTAGAAGTGGAAAACAAATTGAAGAGGGTGAAAGGGGTGATGGTAAACTTTATTGCCCTTGCAAAAAATGTTGTATGAGAAATAATCTTAGAGTTTTAATAGCAACAACAACAATGCATTGTAGGAAATATGGGCACATTGATGGTGGATTGAATGAGTATTATCCTCCCCTGGTAATTAATTATCTATCTTCATTTTGATTATATCGTAAAATTTGTATTATTTTAATATTTGTTATATACACACTAATGTTTAATGATTGTTTGTAATTTTCATAAAGGCACAATTGCCCCCCAAATTTTTGCAAAACCAGCTTCCACAGCTAAATAGTAGTATATTAGATGATGTTGCAACAGTACAAGAGAATATTTCATCAAATGTTAGTATTGGAAATGATGTTGCACAAGGTGAAGAACATGAAGCGAATGATGAAGATGATTTTAATGATCCCATGGAGGTAGATGATGACAATAATGAGACAATTCACATTAATGATGTGACAAATAAAATGCTCCAAGACTTGTATGGTGAGTCAGATGATGATGGTGGAGATAGTGACAACATTTATGATGTACTTCTGATTGAAACGTCAAATGAACGAATTTTTGAACACTCAAATGCAACTTTTCTCTTTGCTACATTGTTGCTGGTGAACTTAAAAGTTATGAATAATTTGTCCAACAAATGTATGACACAGATCCTAATGTTGCAATATGTATATATGATCACAATATGTAAATGTTGATTATTTTCCCTTTTCTTAGTTGTAATAAATGTGTAAAATAATAATTCAATACTTATATATGATTAATAATCTTTACATTAACTAGTTTTTGTTTATGTTGTAGATTGTTGGGTGAATTTTTGTTACCATCGCCAAATACTTTACCTTGAACATATCGAGATCTATGTAATATTATGAAAGACTTTGGAATGGAACATAACACTATAGATGCATGTCCTAAAGATGACATTATATATTACGGAGAACATACGTCAAAAAAAAAATGTCCAAAATGTGGTACAAGTAGATATTGAATAGATCAACTAACAAAAAAGGTACCTCAAAAGGTTCTTCGTCATATTCCCATAATTCCACGTTTGCAGTGAATGTTCTGGTGTAAGAGCATATCACAATTTATGGATTACCATTCAAAGAATAGAAGTGGAGATGGAGTTCTTTGAATTCTTGTAGATGGTTTTTCATTTAGGGAAATCGAGGAAAAATATGTATATTTTAAAAATAAACCTCGTAATGTCAGACTTTCATTAGCAGTTGATGGTGTTAATCCATTCGGAAATCTTAGATCTACTTACTCGGTGTGGCCTATTTTCATTATCAACAATAAAATTCCTCCTTGGATTTAAATAAAGAGGGAGCACAAATGTTGACTATGATTATTCCAGGTATTTGATACATTATTTTTTCGAATGTGGCATTTTCATTTCTCTCGCTTTTTGCATAATATATTATATTTCTTTACTTACTTATATATACATATATCATGGCAGTAATTATGTACCGTAATTTTGAACAATTATGTAAGTACCAGGTCAAAGATATGAATGTCTATATTGAGCCTCTTATCGATGAGCTAATAAAGTTATGGAATGGCATCAATATGTATGACATCACTAAACCAATCAAGCAGAAGAGATTTCAATGTAATGGAATGCTTGTATGGAAAATTCATGATGCACAGGAGTAACACATTTTTGTGGTATGTAATATTTCGTTTCACTTTAATATAATATATAATTATCTAAATTAGATATACCATATTGCATGTTTTAAAAATGATCTCATAGTATTATTGTTATTGATACATCAATTATAGATCTTCAAACAAAGGGTAGATTTTCATGTCTAGTTTGTGGCCCTAATATGAAGTATCATCATTCGCCAGACTTAGGAAAGATGGTGTTTGATGAGCTTGGGTACTCCCTCTCTAGGAACCATAAGTATCGTATTACTTAAAAACATCTTTTCAATGATAAAGAATAAATTGGAATAAAACCACGAAGAATGACACCTCGGTTGTGGAATTTGGAATATAACAGAATTAATAATTGTCAAGAAGCTGGTATGTAATTTGTCTATATATGTATATATATATTACTTTTTTATGTAATGTTTGGAATATTTTTTTTAATTAATGAATTTTATTTTATTTTATTTGATAATTATTGTTTAGTTCTTTGTCTTGAGATCAAAGTCATACTTGTTGGTACTATGTGTACTTTTACAGATCATTTTGTCTTCTTCTCAATTAAAGTTTCTAAGGACATAAAAATAGTAATTTTTATACAATGTATATGAAGAATGTGTGAAACGTTATGGCGGAATCATAGATGTTTTAGTTGAGTTAAAATTGACAAGTGTCTTGTGTGAAAATTAGATATTCGTGAAAGGTGCAGATGGATAAATATAATGGAGGTCGAAATTATAATAATATTCCATGGTTATTAACAAAACAAAAAAGCAATGATGTAAAAGAGGTCGTTAGAAGAATTAAATTTCCAATAGGTTTTGCTTCAAACATAAATAATATCTTAATGACAAAAGATGACTTTAGTGGGGTGAAAACACATGATTGGCATACCTTTGTTAAGGCAATTTTTTTGGTATACGTTTTTGTATGTTATTGCTTGAATACATATTTTAAATTTTCCTTTTTTCTATTTAATTTGGAAAACAATAACGATTCATTTTTTATTGTTATAGTATGTTCTACCTGTATCTCTCCCAAATAAGCTTAGGAGCAAAGCAAATATCAAACAAGTTAATATAAAGTGTGGCAAATACATAGAGAGTGAAACAGTTTTTGATTATACGCTTGAATCTCTTCTGTTCTTTGCTTATCTGACATGATATGTTGAATTTCATAATGTAATAGATATTAATAACATAAACCCAAATAACATACCGATAATTATTTCCAGATGGTTGTCATTGAAAGAAACCCATCAAGATGAAATAAAGTATTGGAAGAGAGAAATTCCTTGGATAATGTGTGAAATACAAAAGTTTCTACCTCCAACATTTTTCAATGCACAAGAACACTACTTGATACACCAAGTTGAGGAGATTGAAATGTATGGACTAGTACACACAAGGTCAATGTGGATGGTGGAGAGGCACTTGAAATCCTTGTAGGCTTTAGTTAGACAAAGAGCACGACACGAGGGTTCTATGGTGGAGGGATATGTGGTATATGAATCCATGGTGTATATTAGTCATTATCTTCCTATATTAGTTGCACCAACTATGGATGTTGTGGATTTCATTTTGGATGTGAACTCCATCAAAACATTTGAAGTGGAGCACCTGTTGGGAAAAGGTAGAATGAAGAAAGTGAGAGGTAAAAGATTTATTATATATAATTCATATAATGTTTCATTTTTTTACATCATGTATATGATCATATTCATTTCAGTCTTATTCTTTCATCATTTATTAATTAATATAATTTACCATAGTAATAAGTTATAATTAATATTTGTGAATTATTAATCTTTATTCAGGTGCTCAAGATTATGAGGCACTACTTTTATACATTACAAACAATCTTGAGTGGATGAGGGAATGGATTGAAAGATGTAAAGAACGTAACGATGATAGGTTATCATGGCAACTATTATCTGAATTGGTTATATAAGCTTATCATAGTGGAGATGGAAATGTTACGGACAGGGAAATTGATTCAGCATATGGTTTGAAAGATAGAAAGGTAAGCAATTAATTCACCTATTTTTTTCATTACTTATTTTATATTATATTTATAATGTGACAAAAAGTTTGATTTTTCAGATAATTTTCAAGCTATGTAAATGATATGATTAATTACAAATTTAGAATTAATGCATATTTTTCATGATTGGCATATTGCAGTTGAAACATGTAATATTCCAAATCAGGAAAATGCTACAACAATGAGAATATCTCAAGATATTCTAAAGTTGGAGCTCCAGCAATATGAAAATACAACCATGGAGCAGCAGTAACACTCAAATCATAGAAAAATGAGAGAAATCTATAGCCATATCATTAAATAATAGTAGCGACAAATAAATACAATATCTTGAGGAAAATTCCACTCAAGATAAGCAATACTCAACCCCAAGAGACAAGTGCATAAACCCTGACAAAGCCCCTGCTACACAAGTATGCTCAAGCTATGATAACGCACTTTTATGGAGAAACTGCATGCTACATATGTCAAATACATGCATATATCAATATGTGGCCCAATACAACATTGGGAGTGAAGATCTCAACTCCCAAAGACTACCTCAAGTCAATCCTGGAAGGATTGGATGCAATATACAAAAACTGTAAAATGCCAGAGTTGCTGGGTAGCAACAACAACTCAGAAATAGAACTGGATGGAGATGGCTATAGATGATACCCAATATGAATATGCCTCCTCCAATGGATCTTTAGAATTAAATTTTGATCCCTTCACGAAATATCTCACCCTCCAACAATCTGCAAGAGCCCCACTTCAAATTCTCCACTCAAAATAACGCAATCACTGGATGGAATTACACTGTAGGGCTAGGGAATGAGTTGGAATTGATTCCAAAGTCTGAAATAAGCTCTAAAATTTCTCCAATATGATCTCCCAAAGGGAATAGAGATTCCTCCTGTGAAAAATAGCCGATGGAGGTGGTGTAGTGAACCCTCACTGCAACACCCAACAACACAACGTTATTCTGCTGCAGAAATAACGTTGTCTTGATGGAGGATGCTTGGCCTCAAGCTTGTATGTGAGGAAAATCAGTGCAATCCCTCAAGAGGCATCTCAAGAACGAGAAGGAATCCTAAACAGGAATTCCTCCCAGAAACTCTTGCTAAACAACAAAGAATGCACAATTGTCTGAATAGACAATGAGATGAATAATACAAGCATGAGAAACAATGGTTTCCTTCCCCTCCTTTTAAACAAGTGAAAGATATTTATCCATGGGCCCCATCCATTAGGGTTTCCCCCACCAAATATCCTTTTCCTCATTCACACTGCACTGTCTTCCAAAGTAAGCCACTCCTCCTATGGCAGCACTATTGACTTGGTCAAACCTGACCTTGTCCTCTTGCAAATAACCCTGTTCACACATGAGGGTGTGCAAACCAGCTCCAAAGATGATCCCCTTTCATACTATGAGGGATTTTATTGAAAATTTTATTATGCATGGATATCCTTACCCATTTATTCTCCTCCTAGGTGAAATCGGCAAAAATTAATGTTCCAAATTATTGTCGGAAAATTTGGGAACATTACAGTCCTCCCCTCCCAAATGTTTCTTGTCGTCAAGAAACTGTAAGGACAGAACTAGAAAGCCTCCTATCAAGGCATGGAGTCTAATATGTGTTGAAGAACATCCCCCTCATGTGGATCCTCCATCCCCCAAGCAATCATCCATACAAAATGAGTTACCTTCCAACTAGGCAACTCCTGGAAACTGTTCTCCACCTTTGGCTCTGGCAAAGTAGGTGGGATGAAAATATTCTCATGGTAGAAAATGTAGCCTACCCCATGCTGTCCTTCTCTCCATTTATGATAAGTATATATATTTTTATCTTGGGCTGCAAAATTCTTTCCCTCATGTGGAAAAATGAAGACTAGATCTCCAAGGATCTCTCCTCCAACGCTGCAAATCATGCTGGCCCAAATATCTCCATATATGATGAGGTGGGAGTCATCATCATATGGTATCTCCTCCATCATATGGCTCACCTCATAAAGTGACAAATGCTTTGTTAAGGTAACCATATCATGTCCCATGCTCCCCTTAGAACATGTAGTGCAAAAAGTGTGAGGAATTTCTCCCTCAAAGGAAACATTCACCCAATGTGTCTCTCTCCCAATCATGCTCCCAAGGAAATCTATAGAAATATAAATCAAGGGAACCATAAGGAGAATCATGTTGTCTTACATGTGAATTAAAGGAGAAATAAAATGGTCCCTCAAGTGTAGCCAATGCACTTTGACTCTCCACTGCCAAAGAAAATAAAATAATGGGTGGCCTCCCCACCATCTCCTTGCTACCCAAATCTCTTCCCAATCCTGGAGAAGGTGAATGATATAGTGTGCAATGTAAGTATGTTCTACATGAGAAGTCTCCTCCCCACATCCTATTAGGGAGTGATCATCCATAATGGCCTTATGTAGACCATCAAATCTAGAAGGAAGAATAATCCTTCTTCGAGAAAATCTCTGCACATATATGGTTAGGAGATGCATATATATAAAAAAATCATCATGAAAAGAAACAATACTCTCACCATATGTTTTTCTCATATCAATGGAGTAGCTCATAGATGAGTCTTCCCTCATCCTCAAAGGTAAAAGAGTTGACTGTGCTAAATCCTCCATTTCCTTATGATCCATGGAGTGCCTCCTTGAAGTCTTCAAGTGGTTTTTCCCACAAGAAGGAGGCTAATGTAATGTGGCATTCATGTTTTTCCCATGGTTCCTCTTCAAATGTACAACATTTATAGTAAGGAGAATCATTCTCCCAATGGGCATCTTCAATCTCAAGCCCACTCTCCAATAAAAGCTCCCCATAAACATAAACATATCAATAATATATGGAAGCATAGTACAATAAGAAAAAGTTTCCAAATGACAACCAAAGAGTGAATCATAGTTCCACCCATGGAACTAGCGCAGTGCATCCCTTTCTTGCATCAAATCAAATAAAAAATGTTCTTTTCCAGCCACTTTTATGCTGCCACAATCATTTTACAAAATATAAACATGAAAGTACAATTTGGTGCCAATGGTGCACACCAAGAATCATGTGGCTTTCCCCACAAACCACTAATGAGATAGCCAATCTCAATGCTGCAAATGGATTCAAGTACATAAATATACAATATGCAAGAATGAATAATCCTCCTTGGTACAACATGCTTCTCATAAAAATACAAGAAGTACAAAACATAAGGTGAAATTGTACATTATCCATCATGCACTAGAAGACTTGAGCCGAAATGGCTCAACTGAAAATTCTCCCTTACTCCCAATGAGTAGGAAGTTGGCTGTGACATCTACTCCATCATCATCTAGGCTCTGCATCTCTCCATATGCTGAAATATTTCTTGCTGAATGCCCTCCCAAATTAACTCCTCTGCCAAAGCAAGATATGCATCACAATGCATGGAAAAGAAGTCCTCATATGCTGCATGTAGAAACTTCTCCTTGAGACTAGAATCTCTAGTCAAGAAGAATATACCATGTGAATAGATGACCTTATCATCTACCGTGTATCGATCATCTCTCTCTGGGTCACCAATAATCATGCATGTAACAAGATCCTTGGAGTACTCTACCAAGAGCTGAGATCTCTAGTAAGGATCAATCCTCCTCAGTGATAGAGCTAGTGATCTGGCATGAAAAGCTCTCCTCATGCTGCTTCCTGCTACTTTGACATCCCCCATGCAAAATTACTTCTCCAAACTCTTCACCTCTCCAAAATCCAAGAGTGGTAAACCCAAAGACAAGATATATCTCATCAACTGTAGATCTAGTGGCCTCCCTGGTGGAATGCCTCTATGTAGTGAGACATCAATGTTAAGATTAGACTGTACATATGATTGGGCAACCTTTCCATTTCCCTTAAAGTGCAAATTAGTTTGCCTCTTTATTTCACTGGCTCTCTGAAATAGAGAAGGGTGTGTACCTCTCATCAAATGATGTTGCTCTTCCTTGCTTCCTCCTCCTTCCAGCTGCAATGTTGCTCGCTAATTGTCCTTGGGCCTCCATGTATGAGATCCTGGGGAACTTCTTGCAAAGGCACAAGAATCCCTCCTATTGGAGCATGTGCTCCTCCCTCATTTTCATGAGGCACTGGATGTGCTCTAGATGTGAGAGTGTTGTTGCCCTCTTCTTCATCAATGTGTGTAGGAAAAATCTCAACAATTGAATCCATTTGTGAAAAAGTAATCCCCATGGCCTCTTGTTCAAGAATATGAACTGGAGGTTTTGCTTCAAATGTAATGTTGATGACTTCAACTCTCCATGGTTTTCTGAAGTGGAGTCTCCTTCATCACATGCAAGGGTTTTTTTTTCTCACGTTTTCCTTGCTCATGTGTCTTAGGAATTTTTTCACCAAACCTTCCCAAAAATGTTTCTATGAATATTGCATAAGAGAAAGTGTTTTCATTCCTTAAAGAACAAGATTCAAAAATCCACCATGCATGAGCCTTACCTTTTAAATGCAGCGCTGCAACTCTGATGGCTTCATATTCAGAAATATGGTGCAACTGCAAATAGGATTCTAGCTCCTTCACCCAAGCTCCAGCTGAACATGTAGGTGATCCGGCAAAAGTAGATAGAGGAAATCTTGATAATCTATCTTCCGGTTATTTATTGTCCTGGGACCTGAAAATTTTAAAACTTACCATGATCTCAAAACTCTGGCTTAGGATTCATACCATGCATCTCATCACTAAGAGTCCTCCTCTTAGGCGTTCTTCCTCCTTTCATCCATCTCAAGATAGATTTGGGCACTTGACTGCGTTATGCATCATGGTGTGTAGCTGCATGCTCACACTCACCATGTGCAAAGCTAGATTTAGCTCTAGATCCAACTTCCTTTGGAGATCCCATCTCCATTCTTATCCTCTTCAGCTCTCCTTGAAAGCTTTGCATAGATTTTGGAAGAGTTTTGGTGTTTTTCTTCTTTTTCTGCCACATATTGAAGCTTTTCTGTTTTTTTCCATCTTCTCCTTCCGATAGTTGACCCTACAGATGAGCCAGATCATGCTCTTATACCACTATAATATTCCTAAATCAGAAAATGTTGTTAAATAAATGAGAATATCTCAAGATATTCTAAAGTTGGAGCTCCAGCAATAAGAAAACACAATAATGGTGCAGCAACAACACTCAACTCAAAGAAATGTGAGAGAAATCGATGGCCTTATCATTAAATAATAGTAGCAATAATAGAATACAAGATCTTAAGGAAAATGATACTCAAGAAAAATAATGCTCAGCCTCAAGAGACAAGACAAACCTCGCTAAACCCCCATACACAAGTATGCTCAAGCTATGAAATGCAATGATGCGTAAAAAATAGATGATACATATGTAAAATAATATGCATATATCAACATGTGGCCCAATCAACCCAATAAAACATTGGGCATGAAGATATCAACTTCCAAAGATCACCTCAAGCTGAACCTTAAATAGATGGGATGCAATATACAAAATCGTAAAATGTGGTAGTTGTCGGGTAGCAAAGAACTTCCGTAACAAAACTACATGGAGACAATGGGATATTATGCTCAATTATATGAATATGCTTCCTAATGGATCTTTAGAGTGAAAGTCTTGTCCTCTCATCAAAGATCTTGCCCTCCAACAATCTGCAAGAGCCCCACTGCAAATGCTCCACTCAAAATAATGCAGTCACAAGATGGAATTGTGTTGTAGGGCTAGGGAATGAGTTGGACTAGATGCCAAAGTCTGCAATAAGCTCCAGAATACCTCCAATATGATCTCCCAAATGGAAGAGAGACTCATCCACTGAAAATAGTTGATGGAGGTGTTGTAGTGAACCCTCACTGCAACACCCAGCAACACAGTATTATTCTGCTACAGAAATAACGCTGTCTTAATGGAGGATGCTTGGCCTCAAGCCTAGATGTGAGGAAAATAATTCCAATCCCTCAAGATGCCTCTCAAGAAGGTGAAGGAACCCTAAACAGGAATTCCCCCAGCAACTCTGGCTAAACAGCAAGGAATGCACAATTGTCTGAATAGACAATGAGATGAATAATACAAGCATGAGAAACAATGGTTGCCTTGCCCTCCTTTTAAACAAGTGAAAGATCTTTCTCCATGGGCCCCATCCATTAGGGTTTCCTCCACCAAATATCCCTTTCCTCATTCACACTGCATTGTCTTCCAAAGTAAGCCACTCCTCCTATGGCAACGCTATTGACTTGGTCAAACGTGACCTTATCCACTTGCAAATAACCCTGTTCACACATGAGGGTGTGAAAACCAACTCCAATGATGATCCCCTTTCATACTATGAGGGATTTTATTGAGAATTTTATTGATGGCGGGTCTCTCACCTATTTATTCTCCTGTGGTGAAATCGTAGTAGACTAATGTTCCAAATTATTGTCGGAAAATTTGGGAACATTACAAAACACCACAAGGTTATGTGGTGCAATGGTTGTAAATTTCGCATTAAATAGTTGGATGTTAACAGGAAAACTTATGATAGTGGGATAACCATGTATTCCAGTCACTAACAAGTCATTTTCCAAGAGCAAGGACAGTATATCCCCAGGAATCAAAATAGATATTATGGGTTTTTAGATGATATTGTTGAGTGTGACTTTAATTCCTTCAAATTAGTCTTGTTTGAAGTCAAATGGTATATGCTACGAATGAATGTACATGATGATGACAGAAATCTTATTTAACATGACAATGGATTTCCAATGGTTAAAACATCGCAGTTTGAAGCAGGAAAAGATTGCTATGTTTTTCCAAGCCAGTGTGAACAAGTTTTTCACTCTGAGGTTCCAGGTGAGAACAGATGGTCATTTTCTATTAGATATGATCCAAGAGGAAGGCTAGTAGAGTATATTGTAGAGGAAGAAGATGATATTGATCAAGAACAAGATGATGCAGTGGAAGATGAGTAGGAAGATGCATTGACGACATACGAAGAAGATATAGAAGATGAACCGGGCGTAGGAGTTGAGGCAACAATTATTGATGACGATCTCGATGAGGATATTATTGAAAATGACATAATTGATGATGATAATGACATGGTCGATCATTTCAACACCGTTTCTGAATCAGATGTTGGTATAGATGTCGATGATTTGGATGAAGATCAAGAAGATACGAAAGAGGAATATTGATTTAGATGTTCTGTTCAATCTAAATAAATTTCACTCATGTTTTTCCAATACATTTAAAGGCTTTATTTTTTTAAATTTTTGGAAATAAAAGTGAGAAAGGATGATATTAAACATTTAATATTCAAAACATTATCTCTTTATTTTTTATGAAATATGTCATTATCTCTTTATCTCTTTATTTTTTATGAAACATTATATCCTTGGCCCAGAGTAATATTGTGCCAATGGTGGGGGATATTCATGATATGCTTGAAACAGAGTAAAAACTCTAGCTAACCTATTGACCCATATATAGCTCACTTGTGTTAAAGGTTGCAAAGTTTAATATCCTTGTACTTTTATTAAGCTAAAGTAGGTGAGATCCAATTATTTGAAGTATCATGAATGATTGAATTCATTTTTATAGTTTACATTATTATTTGACACATAAACCTTTTTTTTCAAAGATGCATACTTGAAATATTGTTATCATGATGTAAATATTGTTTGGATGTTTTTACATAGTTTCAAGTTCCAAATATGAACAAATTTTGAACATGAAAATTGTGATATAGATCTAGTATGCTTTGGCACACAAAAAAAATTGGAAAGGGATAATAATTCTTGGTTATATCACAAGTATCATATGTTATTGGTCCAACAAAAAAAATGGAAATAAGGAAAAATATTTATAATTACATAACTATATGGTAAATAGTAAATTTTTGAGTACATGAAAAAATGATATATTGTATGGTTATAGGGTAAGGTGATACTTGTTGATGTCGAGAGAGTGTGATAATACATATTTAATGGAATTATGGTATAACCATGGGCTTGAATCTTGTGACAACATTTGATAAAAGTGTGACATGGTGGAAAGAAATGTGACATCACATCATGAGTTTACATTGGCATAAGGTATAACATTGAAATGTTTGACATTTCGCAACCATCGGTATCACTTAGGATTGTTTTTTTTCTTTCCCACTCTATTCTCCTTCACCCATAGCTAGACCTGCATCTATCTGCGATTTGAATCAAACCCCACTCTATTCTCCTTCCCCACAGCCAAACCATCTATATTCTGCGATTTGAATTAGACCATCTATCTGCGATTTGAATCACCAGAGTCATCTATCCGTGATTTGAATCACCACAAAGTCATCGACAAACTTCCCATACAGCTCCTTGTCAACATAAACCCCACCCATTCAAGTGTTGAGACATTGATTTGCTAGGGTTTCATCAGAGGAGAAATTAATCTGATAGGGTCACGTCAAAGGAGAAATTAATCTTCTAGGGCCACATTGAAAGGCTAAGTGGAAAAATGGTAATGTGGTTTCTTCATGCTTCAAAATTGTTAATTTTGGCTTCAAAACTCCTATGCGTGTACTCCTGTGCTTCATGTCTATTTTCATGGCTTCAAAATTGTTTAGTTTGACTTTTGTTTGAGTTTGTCATCAAAGTGTTTGAAAAAATATTTGAGTGAACTCTTTCACATGGATGTCAGGCTTGATGGTATTTATCATCACAAGGATTTGATATTGATTGCAGTCGATGAAGAAAAGTTTAGAATTTATATTTTTTTGTGGATATTAAGAAAAGGCATACCAAAAACTCCTCACTTACATAGAATAATTCCTTGAGCTCACTTTTCCTTGCAGGGGATGAAATACTAACTGGTTTAGTTGTAGGGTCATATAGAAAAGCGCTTGAAATGGTGAAATTCAAGCCAGAGGATGCTGACATGGTTTTTATGTTTACTTCAAATGAATGGTATATATACATACATATATATATATATATATATATATATATATATATATATATATATATATATATATATATATATATATATATATATATATATATATCAAGTACACACCAACATATATAGGCCTAATTTGGTATTTATTTGAGTTGATGAAGAAAATTTTAGAATTGATATTTTTTTTTGTGGATATTAAGAAAAGGCCTACCAAAATTTCCTCACTTACATAGAATAAAATAGGAGTGCTAGCATAAACTAGAAATTTGTAGCGTGTATGTAAAGATCCACGGGATCCACTTTTTTATCTGCTCTTGCTGATGTGAAAGATATTTCAGAAGAAGGTACAAAGTGAACAATTTCCAGCAAAGTGTATCCATGTGGATAGATTGCACGTCATTATAAGCTACAACATAAGGTCAGCTCGAAAAAAAATCTTGGAAATGATTTCAACAATCATTCTAAAAATGATCCCCCCCCTTAGCCAGTGATGTTCCTTGGTCAAGATTTTTGTAGTAAGTTAAAACAAAACTTCCTTAAGTGGTATTCACGGCCACTTCCACACCCAATCATATAATAGTTGGGTCTAAAAGAAACTATGGAAAGTTTTGGATGGAATCCTGAGAAGAGGATTGAATAAGTGATGTAATCATGTACAGACAGTTGAACTGGTGCACTGGCTTCCATATTCTGGTGCTTCTTATACGCTAAAGCCTGGAAAATGGGACATCCCTTGCAAGAATGGAAAAATAACTGGTGTAAAGACCTCAAAAATCTTAAGCTTCACACATTAAATTATCCATAGTAATGTAGATATGTTGGTATTTCCAATGCCGCAGAGATGGTTGTATGTTGCCTTGTAGCTGCATACAATGCTTCCTTGTTCAGTCTGTTTGCATCTTTTATTTGCATCAAGAGGAACTCTTTTACTTCTTCTCTATGTTGGTTATTTATCCACACATAAAACAATTCACTTTCTACTGGTAATATACTAGAAAATGAGAATCAACACCTGTGCCAATAAAATGCTGTGAGCAATTTTTTTGGTTCCCACCTCTGCTTTTTACTAAAATGTAACAATTTTTTAATTCTTGCGTTCAAGTGGAAAATGTCTGAATCTAGAAAGACAGAAAAGGTTGAACTCATTGTGACAATAAAGGAAGAGATGAATCAAGACCAAACAATTGGTTAATAATTGTCATTTTAAACTTGATTAATGACTACTTGTGCATAAATAGTGAGGCATTATTTAGTGATAGCCATCAAATTAAGATTCTCTTGGGTTGTTGCATTACTGACAATGGTGAAATAAAAATTTCAACTTATAGGACCTATTTCAACAATAATTCTTGCCCAAAATTTCCATCCACAGCGTTATGCACCCTGTTTGAATCAAGGAAAATGGGTAGCCTACAAATTTCGTGATTGCACGATAAAGATAACAATAATGCCTTTGATTTACATAGATGGTTGTGACACGTTTGTACAATATTGTTGTGATCTTCTATTGGATAGAACATATAAGGGCATTCAACATGCCATTTATGATGCATATCAAAATACCTATGGAGTGCACAAGGGTAAACAAGGTTTACCTCTTCCAATCTTCATAGGCCTCTTTTCCATTTTTCATCAGTGTTGTAATTATGCCAAGAAACATGAAGTTTTCTAAAGTTGGGTAGGGGAGATTCCCATTATGTAGTGTTTGTTCTTTATGATACATTGGGTGTAAATGTTAGTTTCATAAAATAAAAAGTTATTGTAGATTCATCTTAACTTCAAAACTATGAAACACACTCTAAGCTTTATGATCCATCTCAACACTTAATTGATTTGGGGTTTAAGATGGATCTACTCTAGTAATAGTTTCCATAACTAAAAAGTAATATTCTTTTGTATAATGAGATAAGTCACAAATCAATAATCTTCCCCTGTATCATCTCCTAAAGAAATGCAATATTGATCAGCATCCACTTTGGATATTCCAATGGTTTGATCATCTTAGTAGATCTTAATTTATGATAGACTTTGTTCTTCATTTGAATATAAAATTATGTAATAAACAAGGAGAAATTAATGGCACAATTGCAATAGGATTAAAACACACCAAGAGACTCAAAATTTAACCTTGGAAAAACTTGCAAGAATGATGTTAAATTGATACAAAACTTGTTCCTTAATTTGTCACATAATGATAAAATTATAGAGTATTAAATCACTACAGAACTTCAAAGTACTATGGTTTGGACTTCAAAATTATACAACAAACCCCTTACCTCCTCTATTTTGTGTCTATTTCTTTGGTGATATTTTCTTGGTTATGGAAGTTGTGTCCCCTCATGAATTTGAGCCCCTGATTAATCTCCCCCCATGAGTTTGAATGTCTCATTAATATCTTCTCTCTATATATAACTTCTTTGGAATTTCTTCATTGATGCCAAAGAATCCACCTAAATATATAAGAAACTTGTACTCCATTGGTGTAACTCCTTGCTTGGTGTCATTTTCCACATGGAGTCTAATTTTCATGATAACAGGAGGACATATCGTACAAAACTTGACTTGGTTTCCTTCTTATTCCTTTGTTCGATGGAGGTTTCAAAGCTCTTGCTTAGTGGTTATCGAGTTTGGTTATGAGAAAGCTTGTTGAGCATGAGTCCTTATCGAGCATAGGCTAATGAGAAAAGGATATAAATTTTTGATTTTGGTGGATTATTTCTCGTTCTTGGATAATTATCTCCCATTACTTAGTTGTCCTACCAAATCCTTTTTTCAATGCTTGGATTTTTAGCTTTCATCTACTTCCGCATAACACAACACTTATTTTCTTATTAAGGATAGGTTGTCATGCAAGGAAACTGGTGTTTCTTAGCTATCGGGTTTTCTCTTGGTCATCAAATTTTTCCATCTAATTTTTTCCAACTCTTATATTTTTCTCTCTGTTAAGGTGCTCATAAGCCACATCCAAAGGTGAAGGTAGTAAATATCCAAATAAAGATTTGGAAGGTGACTTGTTTGTGGAAGTGTGAATTACCATATTGTTTTATCATCATTGAATAATATAATTTCACTATTTCTTATGAGAAGCCCATTCTCCTCACAGTTCAAATGAAGAGGTAATTCCATCTAAAGAGGTTGCCTAGCTGTCCAAAATGGCCCTCCATCATGCACTTTAATGACTGTTGGTTCATGAAAGTTTCCATAAGTCCACATTGATAGTTGATTCAGTGTAATTTTATCCAACATAGATTTGATATATTATGATGTAATCAAATTTTGGAGGCCTAGGTGTAACCATATTTTTAAAAATAGACAACGCAAGATCACCTTGAGCTGATTACTGACTAGGAAATTTAATCGTCCCACAAGTAATGCAACCACTCATAATAAGGATCTGGAAATGGCACTGTAGATAAGAAAGTGTTGTCTTCATATATAGTTCATAGCCCTTGTCTGCGATTTGATCATGCAACTTCAAAGCCTCTAAGATCTTGTTTTCTTTTATTAGCCCATAAATTATGGTACTATATGTAATTATGTCAGGCATGCAGTCATTCTCATTCATTTCTTCGAGGAGAAGGAAATATTCATCCAATTTCCATCCCTTGTAATATCCATTGACCAATGCATTATAGGTCACTACAATTAGCTTTATTCTGCTCATTAAAGCTTCACTGAAAATCTCTTTAGCCTCACCTAATCTACCTACTTTGCAGAAATTGTCTAAGAGAAAGGTGTAACTATTAAAATTTGGCTTACAACCCTTACTTTTAATTATACTCAACCACTCCAGGGCCTCTTTAATGTACAAATTTTATGTATTAGAAAGGTAAATTTAGAAATTATTTCAGTTTTAATTTTGTGTTTTCAAGTTAGATATTGTTTTCAAGTTTTCACATTTCTAATTTTATTGAAATGTGGCGGACTGATCATGGCAGTACAGGAACAACCCCAGGACAGGATGATTGTGGAAATGGGCCAGTCAAAGAACATGTAAAGTGCCAGCCTTGCTCTATCTTCAGGTATTTTAGTTGTTTACATAATTGAAATAATGTTAATTTTGTTCAAATATAGAGATGCCTAGCCATGGTCTTCCTGATGATTCCCTCAACGAGGAAGAGTTTTCTTCATCCCCATGTCCATTTGTGTTGCTACAAAAAAAATCGTAAAAAGAAACCATGGAAGTTGAGCGTTTGGTAGACGTTGTGCCTCAAACACCTAAATTAGGAAAAAGGATAAGACAACTTATGACCCAGCTAGAAACATATAAGGTAATAATAAAAAATCAAAAGGATTTTTTTTTTGTTCTGCATGAGATCAATTATGATATTTTGATTTTTAATTTTTACATTAACTAAACTAAAAAAAAAATATTTTGTATGTAGCATTTTCTGACACCTGATGCCCCCGGTTTTGGTGGTAGTGGAACACAAAGGAAATAGTTTATCGAGGAACCCTCTTGTACACCTTCTACACCTTTAGTTGGCAGCCAAGAAATGCACCCTGCCTAAGAAGGCACACAGCTAATCGCTGAACGTGTTGGCAGTGATGAGGCTGGTATGGCCAACTATATTATTGCATTTCTAGGAGCTACACGTTTCACCTCTACGGGGACCATTCCAGGCACATTTTTGGTGAATGATGAAGGTGTTCCTACAAAGAAATTACAACTTCGAGGTAAGTTTTAATATTTTAACTATTTCATGCACCCTATCTATAGCATATTTTATCATGATTTTTCTTTTTAAATTAATGATAATATCTTTTTTCTGTGTAGGAAACAATGATTTCTATAGGGCCTTGGAGAGCAAGGCGTTGATAATTTTTGGCCCAATGATATGCATAAGGTGGAATTCCTAGAATTCCAACCTGAAAAAGAACTTCTAGATTATCTATAAGGCCTTTTTGGGGTGGGCACATTTGATAGAACAACAGTCGCTCGGGCAGTTGGAAAATATCTGAAATATACCAGGGACACCTATAGGATGCACTTGCAAATAAATCTAGATACGAGCATCCCCTCAAATTTCTAGATAGGGAGTGGAGAGCACTCATCAATGACGAAAAAGAGAAAAAGACCAAGAAAGAAGGAAAATGCTAACTGGACCCACAAGGTAAATTACAATTTTAATTCAATAGCTTTAATTTTCTCTATGTCTAAAATAAAAATGTGCTACATAACTAACTTAAAAATTTTGATGATAGGTTTCCTGACACCTCGAAGGCAACCAAAGCTAGGATTGAAAAAAAATGCCATCACAAGCTAGGCCAGTGTGGCTACTTGAAATTATCTGCAAGAATTGTAAGTAGCTAAAATCTTACAAGTAATTGTATCACCTTCCAACATTTTTGTGATCCCATAAAATAACATTAAAGATACACAATCATATGTAATGTATGGTGATGAATTTGGAATGGAACCCATAGAGGAAGACAGAGATATCGCTTTCCATTCTAGCTATCAAGCTGTAGTTGAACATCGTAGAAGCTTGGGACAGGTCCCAAGATCCATATTTCCTGATAAGGTAAAACGTTAACCTTTCAATTTGTTTGTTTTCGTCCATAAATTTAATGTCTAAAAACTTTGTTTAAGTCAGGGGAGAAACACTTCCAACGAGCCAAATAACTCGATTGTAGAGCAGTATGTTGAGAGTGAAATATTTCCAGAAGTACATGGTCCTTAGGTGCAACCTGATCATTCTAATGGGGACCAGGCTGACAATGCTACTAGCAGTGAGGTCCATGACGATAATTAATTTCCACTTATAATTTTTTCTAATTATAGCTTGATGGTTGTGTCCTTATAAATTTTTTTATTTAAATGATAGAGAATGTTGTACATGAGCATCCTATCACTAGAGAGGAACACAGTGCAATGGTTCCAATGGTGACAACTGGTGCACTAGGTAAATAAACTCATTGTAATTTATTTTTATTAATATTACCGAAATAGTTCAATGGTATTTAAAAACTGAAAAATAAAATTTAATATTATATTTTTTTGTAGGCGATGCTCCGTCACTGCATGAGACCAGACATCGTGAGTATGAAACTAGGTCAGCTATGCAGGAAAGGCATGAAACAGAAGTAGAGAAAAATGTTGTTGATGATGTAGTTAGGAGATTTAGAAGTAGGAATAAGAAAAAAAAAATTGATAAGGTAAAATATTGTATTATTATAAGACAAATTTTACCATACTTGGAACCTTTTTTGCGTTATATAAAAACTCATTTATCATACTATTTTTATGTCAAGAAATTTCAATGTTTTCTTGCGTACTTTTAGTTGCATTGCTTTTTTATTACTTATTGAATATTTTATTTTCCATGCTCATGAAAGTAAAAAATGAAATATAGATTAGGTATTGGGTAATTGAGAGTGATGTGAAGGGGGGGGGGAGGGGGCATAAGAGCTTCCACCTTCATGTGGTTGGACCTGTTTAGTAGAGAATAATTTATTGGAGCAATTTAATCTTGGAGCAAACCTCCCTTCATCCAACGTAGCAACAAAAAAGTCATTGTTGACTTAGTTGATACTCTTTCAGGTCATGGGAGGCTTCTTCTAAGTTCAAGCGACTCCAATAAATTATTCTTGAAATGAAGAGGAGCTTATTCAGGTATGTTTTGACATTGTCAACATATGTTCTAAAATTATCATAAGAATGCATATTAGAGTAAAAAATACTACATCAATTACTTGTATTTATTGTATAAATAATTATGGATTTTTTAATGACTTGGTAGTGCAGGTACAAATCCTCTTGCATCATGAGCAATACAACTTTTCAACCAGGGTCATTTCTAGGATATTTTTTCTTGTGCGCTTGACCAAGTTCATAGTGTCATATTTTATAAGTTCCTTTACATTTCATAATTCAATATGAAGCTTGTTCATGATTATTATCTGGTTTTTTGTATGTGTTTTTTCCTCTATTTGATTGTAAGTTTAAACATGCTTTTACACATTGAAAGATTTTTTTTTAATACTATTTTTATAATTAAGTGTTCTAGTTATGGTGATATAACCACCATTGTATCGTATCCATCTTATCACATTACCTTGGGTTGTATTTAGGTACAAAGGAAATCCAACCAGTTCCAATTCCCTCACATTTCTGTTGGCCAACAACATAAATTTAATATATGTGGGTTCCCTAGCCCAATGACCCCTTTTGTATTAGAATGAGTGCCCATGTTTGGGTAATTGTATATCCGCTTTATTAGCCTAGGGGTGGACCTATAGTATTTGCATCCAATTTCTCGCTACCACCATTTTCTGGAAGTCTATTCTGTTAGGTCATAAACTCCCTTGGGTCATTTATTTCCAAAAAACATGCCAATTATTAGGATTTGAAATCTTATATCTCATATGGAAAAAAGAAATAAAGATTAAATACAAGTTTATTTAAAAATGCTTAAAATTGTAGCAAATTCACTTGGTATGGTGGTGTTGTAATCATGGAAAATTTTAAGGATGGACACTTATCTTAAAGTTTAGAAACATTGGCGAATATTACTAATCCCAAATATGTAAATTGTAAAATTTTTGATGATATTTTTGTACAAGTATTTAGGTTTCTAATTATTTTATATTAGCATATATAAAACTTTGAAGAATTTTAGGGTAAAATATTTTTATACTATAAAATTTAGGCGAATCAATTTTTCAAAAAACTGGAAATTGGCGAATCTTTATTTTGGAAAAAGCATGGAGAATTAGCCCACTTACGAATATTAGCCCATAAAATTTTTCTTGGTTATAATATGTGTCAAGTTTTCAACCTTCATTTGTACTTCTAGGTGTAGGCTGTAAATTTGGACCTAGATCTAACAAATTACATGGATTCCTTGAGTTTTTTCTAGGGGTTACTCCATGTATGTAAAATGATTCCACCCAAGATTAAAATCTCCCCACTCAGCCCAATCTTGCAACGTTGAAGGGCTCACCCAACACAAGGTATATCGTACTAAGTGAACACAATGAGATCTATAGATAACCTCCTCCTCACTCAGATGATGATAAATTTTCTTGAAGATCACATTCTCAATTTTACCTAGGTTGACCTAGTTTTGTAGTCACTTAGACACTAATAAAATTATCTTATTGCATCTTATATTATCTCCTCACGCTCATCATCCTAGAAGGGCATAAGCCACCGACCAATAGAATGATGGATAGGACACTTGTCACCCCCAACTAGGGGGTCTGACAATGAAGGCTAGGGGACAAACCCCAAAAATAAGGATGACTTTATGATGGAAAATTGGCTTGGATGTTCCTACAAACATAAATATATCATCACTAACTATCTATTCTATGCAAGGTATCTAAAGTTGCTCTGCCGATTCATTTTAATGCCAAAAATTCACTACATGAAATAAAATAATTGTTATTTCTTTTCAAGTTAGGATACTGTTTATAACATTAAAAATTTGGTATTGGTTATAGGTACATAGTGTTGCATATTTTATATTTGAATTACATCAATATTTATGATAATTACGTCTATGTCTATGTGTGTAATCTCTGTGTGTGTATGTGTGTTGGCTCACACACAGACACAACGTTGAACTGTCAATGAATCTCAAAGGTGTTTTTCAAAATATAAGTGCACATGGGCATTATTGAGCCAACAATTCCTGCATATTTCCTTCTCATGAATAAGTCTCAATGTGTAAAATCCATCAAATATAATTGTGTCAACCTTTTCATGTAATTATTCCACATTTTTCCAAAAAAACACATTGCCACGTGCTCTTGTTTTCTCATTTTTCTAAGCAAGGAAATGGGAGCATGTTATGACATTGATGGCGAAGGTTGTTGTTTCTACCTGTAGGTGCCCTCCTATGGGTCAAGGCCTACTTCTATCTTCTCACCGAAAAACCTCAGAGATAGGTCACTGAAAATATCAAAGAAGATGTCCGAAAATCTCTGTTTGTAAACTGTTTGAAGATCACAATCTCAATTTTTGATGAATAACAGTAATATGTTCATTGATATGTGGAATAGCCACATGGAAGATAACATGTCATTGTTATTTTGTTCATGATGTTGTGGCACAGAAGTAGAATGATGTGGCACACCTATGTGGTAGAGGGTGTATCATCATGACATGGCTCATCGGTGATGTGGTGATGACATGGTGAAAACATTGCACTAACGTGGCACTGACACGGAAAGGAAGTGGAAGGTGATGTGGAGCACATGTTGAGGAATTGATTTCGAGAAATTTGGAATCCAGTATTTGGCCTATCTCCCAATACTAATAGAACCTAAACTTTTTCAGTTATATTCATTGTAGCTACAAATCCAAAAGAAACCTAAGACAATATGAAATACTTGTAGCTTCCTAATTATGTAGCCATCATGTGATATTGTTATGCATTAGAATGATTTATACAAACTGATAATAAATGAAAATAGGCTATCCAGTTGGGCATGATGTCAAGGTGTTGCCATGGTGTATTCATGCTTGGGCATGATGTCAAGTATTAGTCTAAATTTAACATTAAACATGGTGTATCTTTTAATGGAAATAAATCTTTGGTGGATACCCTAGATTCTTCTTGAATAAGAGGAATTACAACCGAAAAAAATAATCTTGATATCTTCTTCTTGATATGATGAAGGAGCGAGGTTCCCAAGAATGCTTCAAGTGTAGAATGACTCAAGAGAGATTCTCAAGGTGACTAACTATAGATTTTTTATGTTTTTAATATGAATTTAGATGTCGCTACAATGTTTCAAGCTATTAGCTTCAAAATTTCCTTCTTCTCCAATAAACAGATTTGGAGCCTATTTATTTAGATATTTGAAGCCCTATTAGAGATTTCATACTCTGTAGGACTTCTTATTCCATTTGTTAACTTCTGAATTAGATCTAGCTCAACCTTGAACCTTTGAATAGGGCTTAACGTAGTCACTAGAAACATGGACTTAAAGGCTTCCAATATGAACTTTTGGAATAGGAATATTTGAGATATCTTCCCTCGAAAAATTCCTTCACACTATTCACTGTATAATCCTTCAAATTATTCAAACTATGATAGTGTTTTTTTCCCCTCCTTCTGTTCACCTATTCCATTGATCACAAATGACAGACATTTGGATGAAGAGAGTAGCATGCCAATTTATAGTTCACTAGGTTTTTCCCTTCTTGTCATTTTTTCTTTGTTTACATAATTCTCCAAATGGTTCCTTATGCTCACAATCTCACAGGTGTACATCCAACAAAGGAGAAATGGAAGGAAATTTCTTATCAATTTAAGGTATATATGGGTGCCACTTTATTTGTTTTTCTTAGAACTGACTATATTCCACTTCTTTCGATTTCTTATCAATGTATCTATGTTAAATGTGGACAAGTGAAAAATCACTATCCCTTATTTGACATGGCTTATCAAGGTTTTGCATGTGGTGACACTATATTTTCTGTTGATTCTTTCAAGTATATGATTTCCACCGACCTTGGATTGATGTCCTTATAGCTTCACAAGTCCTTATGCAAAAATGATAGCTATAATCATGTCACTTTTTCTTTCTATCTTCAAAATTTTATTGATTACTATATTTCTTCAGGTCTGTTTTCCTTGGATATTTCAAGCTTCATGGTAGTGATCAAATATATATGAGATTGGTGACTACCACATGTACTCGGTCACCACAGGATTTTAACTTTGTAAGAAGAGTACAGTACCAATGTCACAAGGACACATAATTGGAGAAGAGATGTATTCTATCACAAATATAGAAATATCTATGCTTCAGACTTTTGACAAGTTTAGAATTCTTGACAGGGATCAACTGTATGCCCAGAAGAGGACCTTAATTAATTTGGATTTGTTCTTATTTTTGGAGTTTCCATTTATTTGGATTGGTGCTTCTTTTTGGAGTTTCTTGGTATTGGTTATAGGTCCATAGTGTTGCATATTTTCTATTTGAATTACATCAATATTTATAACAATTACGTTTATGTTTGTGTGTGTATGTGTGTTGGCTCACACACAAACACAACGTTGAGCTGTCAAAGATGAATCTCAAAGGTGTTTTTCAAAATATAAGTGCACATGGGAATTATTGAGCCAACAATGCCTGCATATATCCTTCTCATAAAAAATTCCCAATGTGGAAAATCCATGAAATATAATTATGTCAACTTTTTCACATAATTCTTCCACATTTTTCCAAAAAAACACATTTCCATGTGCTCTTGTTTTCTCATTTTTCTAAGCAAGGAAATGGAAGCATGTTATGCTATTGATGGTGAAGGTTGTTTTGTATACCTATAGGTTCCCTCCTATGGGTCAAGGCCTACTACTTCTGTCTTGTCAATGAAAAATCTCAGAGATAGGCCACTGAAAGTCTCATAGAAGATGTATGAAAATCTCTATTTGTAGATTGTTCGAACATCACAATCTCAATTTGCAGTGAATAATAGTAATATATTAATTGGTATGTGGAACATCGACATTGAAGATAGCATGTCATTGTTATTTGGTTCGTGATGTTGTGGCACTGAAGTAGAAAGATGTGGCACACCTATGTGGTAGATGGTATATCATCATGACATGGCTCATTGGTGATGCGGTGGTGAAATAAACCTAAGATAGTATGAAATACTTGTAGCTTCCTAATTATGTAGCCATTTTGTGATATTAATATGCATTACATTTTTAGAAGCATTTATACAAACTGGTAATAAATGAAAATAGGCTATCCCAGTTGGGCATGATGTCAATTATTATTCTAAATTTAACATTAAACATGGTGAATTTTTTAATGGACATAATATTATAAATAATAGACATATTATTTCCAAAGGTATCCTTTATGGATATACCTTATATTGTTATTTACCTTAGCAAAGGGTACAAGGTGATGTTATCAAATATTTTTAGTCATGTTTTATTGTTGGGAATTTTGTCTTGCTACAGCAGAAAGAAAATGGAGTCGTGTTTTAATGACTGGGAAATTTTCCTTGCTACAACAGCAAATAAATGGGGTTTTGTTTTAATTATTGGGCAGTGTGTCTTGCTACAGTAGCAAAAAATGGAGCCATGTTTTAATTACTGGGAAGTATATCTTGCTATAGTAACAAGGAAATGGCCATTGCTAAACTTCACATTTAGTGGCTCAACACTATTACCATCATTAACTTATTTCCCATTGACCACCAAACTAGTGGACTTATCCAAATTTTTTGTTTGTGTTAACCAACTGAAATTAGTTGTGCATTTTTCCTTTAAAATTTTGCAAAAGATAGTTGAGTCATGGAGTCTTTTACACTGTAATGGTAGCATAAGATTAATTGGTATAATTTGTGTGATTTTCATATATATTTGGTCTTTATATGAGATATTTCCATCACTTGAGTGTGTCACCATGCTAAGCACTAGTACAAAGAAATTCCATTCTTGATATCATAAGATTCTTGGACATGTTAAATCCATTGTGACTTGGAATTTCCATGGTGCTTTTGATGTTTATTTAACAAGGAAAGCTTCATGGATAGTAGATCATAATAGGAATGTCAATTATGTGTACACTTGGATATGAGATTAAGATTTTCATGTTATTGGTTTTGTTCTTATCATAATACCTCTCTTTTATGTACTACAAGATTAATCACCATATTTAATGGTTTATAATTGGGTATACACTTGATGACCATTCCCACATGCACCATGTATTAAATGAATGCAGGTATAGCAATGTATAGAGGCCTCCCTTTGAGGAAAAAAATAGGACTTCTTTAGAGGTAGCAATATGAAATGATACTTGTAGGTTTCATTTCCCTCTTTATAATCCTCTTGTGTTGACTCCCTTGGAGGAATTTCAAGCATAGCCTTCCAGTCTTTTAAATGCAACAAACGGATTTCAAACCTATAGAACACATCTAATATAGCAATGATGTTAGGCCCAACCTCAACAAAATGGTGTTGGAAAAGTAACATAAGAATGGTCAAAACTAAGCCATTCAAAGAATAGTGGATCAATAAAACATAAATAGGAACAAAAAAAAACAAATCACAATTACACATTGTTGGCTCGAGGGGTCCTGACCTAGGTTCGGAGGTTAAGGTTTGCCAACAAACCCCTATACTACTGGCCCTTTCTGCAATGACCTACTTGTGCAGGCCAAATTCTCACCCAAAGCAGTACGGGAGGGTGTTGGAACCATGTTTCCACACCCTGGGAGAGGGTGGGTAAGTCAAGCAGAGCTACATTTGACTTCAAAATTACCAGACTATATATCACAGAACCTAGACCTATATATCCCTTCGGATCCACATGCGCAATACCAATTATAATCACAGTAAACAAAAGAGCATAAATTCAAAGAATATAATGCAGCTATCACAGATATATATAAACTATAACAGACAAATCCAAATCAGGTGTCAACGCAACATTAGTATATAACACAGTTATTTTCACAACTTAACATAGAACCATGCATAGCATAACATATATCATAGATTCCCAATAACAGATTCAGATATTCCAACAACCTTCCGCTTTCATTAATCCTTCAGATCCTTTTGCAATACCCAAAACCCAACCTGCGTACACAGCAGCAGGGTCCACACACAGCAGGACTAAGGATCTTCGCACACACAACCATTAGGATTCCTTTCCCCAATAACCCAAACAGATATACTAATTTGTAGTTCACACCAATCTAAATTACTACCTTCCTATTGACTCAAAATATCCTTCTATTTATATTGATCTAGCCTAATCTTTCCTGTGGTTCGCAAACTATGGTTTTTGGACTCTAGGTCTACCCTTTGACCCATTACAATGCTTTCAGGGCTTTGACCCACCCCAAAACCCCTGTGCTAGACTAAAATATGCCAAAAATATAGAAAAATAGTCAAAAATACCCCAATTCGCATCCTTTGGAGGACCCTGTTCCAACACACATGGGGGTATGTTACAAGTGACATCATATCCCAAATAAACAAGAGTTAGATCTAACAATGGCACCATACTACCTCGGTAGATCGACATAGAGATACAAATTGCATCATACTATCAATGGTCCTGACTTGTTCACAACTTTGATTTAGAACAAGTCCCATCATTAGATTTTATAAAGGATACTATCATTAATAATTTTTCCAAAATGTCGTAACTTCCTCGAACTGGAAGAGTGTCATTTCAATACTTCTTCTTATGATAAATATATGCATGAATATATGATGATTCCAATATTGATCATCCTGCAAATATGTTTTCATGCCAAATTTTTATAGGTATCCATCCCTCTAGCTAGGGCTTCCCATTTGATATTTCCTTTTGAGAATTCAACTTTCACATGAGTGAAATTTCAAAATAGTTCAAGGACCAGTTCAACAATTAAGAAGTTGACACTCTTTTACATTAATTGCGATGAATGTCTCCTAGTATTATCCTTATGCTGATAAGACACTTGAATATTTTCTCCTTTCAAATTTGGCACAAACTAGGGTTTTCAGCAAGCACAAGAAATGTTTTCTCCTTCTTTATTAGTACTATGAAACTGTTTATTCATTCTGGTTAGTACTCTAAAAAATTTAAAAATTAGACGTCGGAAGACCGTGTTTTAATGACTGGGCAGTTTTCCTTGCTACAATAGCAAAGAAATGGGGTTGTGTTTTATTTATTGGGTAGTGTGTCTTGCTACAGTAGTAAGGAAATGGAGCCATATTTTAGTCACTAGGAATTATATCATTCTACAGTAACAAGGAAATGGCCATCTCTAAACTTCACATCTAGTGGCTCAACACTATTACCATAACCAACTTATTGCCCATTGACCTCCATTGACCAAATGTCCACATTGTCAGTTTGGCTGTAGAATGAAATTTATGTACAGTATTGTTATTTTACCTCTTTGTTTTAAATTCTTTGAAATCACATATGAAGGGGTTCTCCTGACTTTGTTGACCGAGGGAATTACTTGGACCAGCCTGCATGAAAAGTGTGAGAGAATTTTGAGTTGTCTTACTAGAGCCTTCATATGAGTAAGTTCTTAGATAACAATTTCATGCCAGTAGCTGAGATACCCAGGAGAGATAATATTTAAGTTGCTAGAAAATTGTTTCAATTAGATACCTAGCATTCCACTAGAAACAGAAAGAAAATTTATGTGTGGGAACATACAATCTCTACACTATTTCCTGCTTGACAGGTGCCAAAGAATCTACATTTTATAATCTCTTTGATAAAGCCTTGTAGCACAAAGGGTAAATAAGGGACCTGCCACCATATTAATAAGTTGCAACTACAGAGATCACATGGATAATGACCACATGCTAGACAGGGTCCAAATGGCATCAAGGATATTGGGTTTTCAAGCTTTGGTTTGAAAAACCATTTATGGATATAAATCCTGTTATAGGAGAAAATTACATAGGAAAGCACAAATTCAACTATGCATTCACTACATGCATCTTCTTCAATGGCTATGGTGGACATTTTTTATTTTAGTTAGAGCATTTTGTAAAAGTTCTTTCTTGATAGGTATTATCAGTTGGAAATGTAAAATAAGAGAGATTCCTGCCATCATAGGGGAGCTTAAATCCAAGTAAGAAAGAATTGGATTCATGTAGGAGATTAATTATACGGATAAAGTAATTTCCTTTCGAAGATGGTGGAAAGGCTGAAAAGAGTGACCAATTTCAAGGATCCCAATTTGAGAAATGTGTTCCGGTGATAACCAGGGGTGTAGAGTTCCCATGGAGACTTCTATGGATGTGATTTCTAAAATGCTACTTCAAGAGTCTGTGAAGCTTGTAAGGGCCCACTATAACACTTGAAAACTACCATAACTTCTCTTGATATCATATGTTTTAAATGAAAAACTCACGACTCCAAAGGGTGAGGCTTGATCAAATTTATGGTCTATACTCTTGTTAAGTTATCTTAGCACATGGAAGGCATGAACATATTGGTTTCCTTGAACATAAGTTCAACCATATATTACCCCATATCCTTCATTTTCTCATCTATAATACCCACATCTTTAACCCTTTTGTATTTGGAAATTTCAATCCATCTATGAGTCCTAACCCTTTCCTTTTCTAATTCAAAGAATAGTTGGACTACATAGTAAGTAGGGATTATCTTTCATGCCTCAATATAGGCATAGTAATATCCATGATATGGCTAGTGGTCTAGCTCCTATAATTTGGGATCCTATTCATGTAGCCCCACAGTCCCATTTTATAGGTGTTTTGTCTCTTCCTTTAGCTGCACAATTTTTTTCTCTGGCTGTACAGGTCCTTCCTAAAGCTTAATGGATTTTCCTTAAATATTGGTTTCCTTGATATGTAGCCTTCTTTGTTAGATATGTGGTTATTTTCACTTGATTTTATTGGAGGTTGTTTGCGCTACTGACTAATTCCTCAATATTGATGGGTGTTGGAGAAGGTTGAGGCTTCCCTTATCTGATCTTATTACTCTTTATGGTCTTAAAGTATCTAAGGGCTTTCTTTTATTTCTTTCCTTGATGTTTGGTTGGGGTACTTAAGCCTACTAGCATAGAAACAATTTCCTCCTCTATGTTCCCCTCTATAGTGCTTTCTTTCTCCTCAATTTTCCTTTCCTTTGGTGGCCTGGATGTTTGATTATAATATCAATATTAAGCACAAATGTTGATTTTTTTAACATCTCTCAGTGACAGTTGGTATTATGTTGGCATACATGTTCGGACTATTCATTTCCTAGAGGCCTCTTGCAATTATTGGTACCTTGAACTCATTTTTGTTGGTTATAGATTAGGGAGATCCTTTATCATTTTCCAAATAATACGAATATAATTACATCTTTAACTCGGTAGTCATAATTCCTTGTGCCCTTTTGGTGCTTAGACTCTTCTTTATCCTAGAATCACCAAGATGGCTGGTGAGTTAGTAGCACATTCAAGCATGTACACTGAAGTGATATGACATTTTCTTTAGGTGTCCTTGTTACTTATTTACTATGATCCATTATCGGTAAGGTCTCATTCTTTATGGCCATGTACATGCAGGCAAATATTTTTAATAAAATTTTTGAAGATTCATTACAGGCTCTTCGAGGCTCTGATGTCGATGTTTCTCTAGAAGTAGTTAAAATCAGGGTATTTTTCTACACCAAATGTTCTCATTCATTGTTTTACACTTTTCCTTTTGTATGTATGGTTTCCCAATCTTTAATTCATTTCTCATCCATCATTCATTTTCCTTTCCATTTCCATTTTCAAAATTCTGTGTTTTTTCTTGTTTCTTTCATTTTTTTGGCCTTTGCAAATGGTCTATGTATTTCACAATACATATCATAGGAATTAATCCTTTTCTTATACTGGGACAATTATCTTCTAACTAATTTGATGGTAATTATCTTTGGGCAAGAGATCTTTGTTGTAGGTAGCATGAGTTGCCTAGAATCTAGATTTTTTTTAGCCTGTGTAGTATCATCTCACCTACATGCCTACTCATCAAAGAACATTTTAAGAAATAAGAGAGCATTATATTTTCCGATCTCAAATATTTGCCTCTTCTAAGATTTTGTAAATATACTCTAAGGTTTTTTTTTTTTTTTCTATTACGAATCACTAACAATATTCCCCAAGGACAATAAACTCACATATTATAAGTAGTATTTGATATGTATTAGACAACCATTTCTTAGAATAATTGAATCTCTATGTTTCCAGGACTCTTCAATGAAAGCCAATTTTTTGTTTCCCTTTATTCGAATATTGAAAAATACTCCTAGACTCTAATGAGTCAGACTAAGGAGGCTATACTCCTTTCCAAACCCATAACTTCTTGAAACCTGCTGATATTTGAACTTTGAAGTGCTAAGGATATCCTACCTAATAGAAGAAATAAAAAAACCACAATCAGTGTCACCGTATGTTGTTTTTCTATTGCCTTGAAAGAAATATGGCCCTTGAAGATGTGGTTCAACCTATTGATGAATGCCTAATTGCCAAGGTCATGTTTGGGTATTCTATGATTTCCACCTTCGTGACTCACATCAATCACACATGGCTTGGGTTGGAGTTTGAGAACGATGAATTTTGATTCAAATTTTAATTTTCTGATAAGGTTTGGATGAAGTTCACCATTAAATTTGAATATATATATATATCTTAATATAATATTTTCTCAAATTTAAGATATAACCCAATATAATATCAATATATTAAATTTTCAATGTCTATAATACAAATGAAAATTTCCCCTCTTTGTATATATATATATATATCTACAACATAAAATTTAATATATAACATATTATAATATTAATATATTAATTTACAATATATATGAAATAAATAATTTATAAAACTATCCTAATGTGATTCAAATTAAAAAAGGGATAAGGTTAACTTCCTAACCTACCAAAGTGTCATTCCTATCTTCATCAGTGCATAACCTACTAAAGTGTCATTCATCTCTCTGTGAGTGCAGCTCCATCAATGGTCTCTTAGCATATATTTTACATACATTGCTTCTTTGAGGCCTGAGGATAAGGTTAACTTCCTAACCTACCAAAGTGTCATTCCTATCTTCATCAGTGCATAACCTACTAAAGTGTCATTCATCTCTCTGTGAGTGCAGCTCCATCAATGGTCTCTTAGCATATATTTTACATACATTGCTTCTTTGAGGCACAATGACCCTGATACGGTATAATAAATGTTTGTGCACGTTTTCATCCTCAGCGTACTACTTACTACTGTAAACATCATGGTATCCCCTACCTCTTCCCCATAATATGCAAAGGGAGGGGGATTCCACTTCCAAGATAATAGCAGTTGGTAACTCAACAGGAGTCAGTTAGACTAGAGCTGTAGACCTAGTGATGAGATCTTCCTTGAAATAGTAAGTTATAACTTATAACTGATTAACCAAGTTAACCAGGATATATATATATAAGAGAGAGAAAGAGTTTTAATAGATTAAGCTAGCCCACCACTGGATTAGGGAGTCAAGTAACAGTAAGAAGTACCTTGGGATACATTTATCATCTTTAAAATACAATTCCATAATCCTCAGGGTACTACTTACTGGTACTTAACTCCCTAATTGTGGCATTTTTTTATTTTAGTCCTCTATTGTCACTGTATTCACTTGTGGAGGACCTGTGACCAGGATTTTATTGGGGTATATTTCCATTTGGAAGTACTGGAGGATCTTCTTGAGATCTATTTTTGGCTTGCCAGAAATTTCAAGCTAGTGGATCCTTCAAAACAAAAACAGTTTTGTTAAAAACACATTGAAAAACATAAACTACAGAATAAAAAAGGCATTTTGTGTGTTCCTAAAACCCTAAATCTTCCCCTATAAAATAGTAATTTTCCACCAAGTTTCAGGGATGGGGGAGCGTGGGGGTGGGGAGAATCGAGATGCACATGGGAAATTTGTTTGAGCAACCCCAAAAGTTGGGGAAATTCATGGGGGATGGGGGGACGCCAGGTCTTCATCTATAAAATTATAAAAATAAAAATAAGAATGATAAAATCCTTACAACAACAATTTATCTCTTGTAAATTCATTATTATGTAGTCTAATGGAAACACTATAATCTTGCCAATCCTAAAATCCTGACAACTATTAAGTCTGCTGAATTCTGAATGGGATATGAAATTCTAATTTCTTCATATGAAGTTTGATGAGTTTGGAACCACTCAAACATGCTGAAATAATTAATGGTTATGTTAAAAATTTAGTTGAAATGATAGTAAAGGTAAGATAAAGAAAGATAAAGGAGAGTTCCAACTGGGTAGAGAAGGTAATATAAATAAAGATCAAGAGAATGTCAACTTTTATAATTATTTACCAAGGTCAAAAAATCCTCAAATATCTATCTCCTATCTTTGTTTTCTGTTAAAGTGTTGTTGGACAGAAAATCAGAGGGGATTTTCAAAATTTGGGGTGATGCGTTTTCCTGAGTTTCTCCAAAAGGGGGATGTGGGGGGCACCCACAAGTTTTCGAACTGGTGACCATTACACAAGGAGTTCCTTAATAGTGCACCCATTCATGGACTATTCTACACCCCATGGGTTATAAAGTCTGTTTGAATTGGTGGACTTCTAGGTTTGGTTATAAATTTGATGAATTCTCTATTTATCACTGTGATGGCCACATCCTACTAGCTAATGATTGATCTTGTCTCACTCCTTGACCTATGACTGTCTCCTTGTTGGGCAGTGGAAGGCATGAACTTCTTTCTTGGTAGCTTTCTCATTGTTTGAAACTCTGGAATTGTAAATTGGTTGAATGTGAACAACTTTGATGTCTTAATCCACCAAATTGATCCAACATAATTGTGTTGGGTTAAAATTTTTTGACATATAAAACTATTTTTGAAATAGTCACCATACACATCAATGTAGGTACTAGGTACAAATTGTTCTACCTATGGTGTGATTACCTCTCATTGATTATTTCCTTTCTGTTTTTTCTTTCCTTACTATTTTGTATATGTCTACTTCCTATTTTTTTTCTTGTATCACTCACATACTTGAAATTTATGGAAAGCTAAGAAATATGGATAACCTTTGGGAATTGCCTCAATTTAAATATCCAACTTTTGGACCTTTGTTGATAACATATTGGCTTCTGCTTACTCCTCTTTAGGTTCTATAATAAGGTTTGGTTCAGTCTTATGAAATTGTAATCTACAGAATTAAAGAAGGATCATAGTTGTAATTTATCTTCTGGCTTGAAATGTTTTTCAGCTTGAGAAAGTAATTAAAACTGAAAAGAAAGATGCTCAAGATTTTGTTTGAGTGAAAAAGAAAGACAGGGTATTTCTTGCATTGAAGAAGAAAAGGATGGAAGAAGAGCTCGTAAAGCAAGTTGATGCACGACTTATTAATGTTGAGCAACATTTTTGCATATGTAGATAAACTTAGGAGAGTTAAATTTTCTATTAGGTGTTTGCATCGTTGAACTACTTGGTAGATTACTTACCCAATTGGTTGCTTTATCTTGGAATGTAGAAAATTCATTAAGTGGAACATAGAAATATGCATGTTGTCTTATGAATTTTGTCTTTCTTGGAAGAAGAATTTGTTCCTTCCAAGCATTGAACTACTTTATTGTGGTCATTTGCATGCTTGTTCAAGAAAGGAAATATGCTTTTCTTGCCTTCTTATTATACGAAAAGTGAAGGACCGCATGCACTGAGTTGAAATATTGTGTTTTATAAATCTAGTTGAAAATCTAAACACCTTTGTCAAATATGAATATGGTTGCAGCTGGCAAACATAGAACTAACAAGCAAGAAAAAGGTTGTATTTGAGAGTTTATAGACATGAAACAATGCTATTAAGGCTCTCCAAATTGAGATCAACATGGATGATGCTAAAAAACTTATGGATGACATATATGAGGCCAAAGTATACCAAGATGTGATTCTTTCTTTTCTGTTTCTATGTACTATTTTTTTTTTCACCTTTTTGCTTGATTTTTAGATGCCGTCGAAGTCTCATATTCTTGTATTTGTAAATTTTGTAGAGCAATGCATGTTTATTTTATATTCATTTATTTTGAATAGCAACATAAATGGAATCCTATGGATTTATAGAAATAATAACATTATCTTATTTCTTATCTCACCATAGCCTTAGACATACTCATTGAGTAAATGGAGCTACTCTATTCAAGGACTTTGGTTTATGGTTCTTCACTGAATTCAAATACTCTATTATGCTTTCTGTGAATACTAAGCTTATCGAATTCTGTGGGATTACCAGGGTAGAATGCCATAGCACAAAACTGAATAAAACCTACCATAGTGGCAATTCCTGGGGTACTCAATCCAAATTTGCAAAATTATATCACCTAACTGTAACATGAGGAAATGAAAATATTTCAATATATTCTTACTATATTTCAGGTGGTTTGCGGGTTGAATTTTGTCGTATATAGGCTGCATGCTGCTCAGGGTTGGGGAGGTTGTTTTTTCACTTATTTGCTTCATTGTGTCTTTTCTATCTTCATCTTGTTTTTTGTCCCTATTTCACTAATTACTCACTATTATTGTGGAAAAGAGTACATTTATTTGTTGGTGCATTGGAGGGGACACATAGGATCTTGTTGAAGTCTTCTTCTTTGTCGATATCTTTCTGCCCTGCTTCGATGCTCAAAATATTGGAATCTTCTTCCCTACCATGTATCTACAGTCTGTCGATTCCTCGGTGAGCTCATTGATTCTAACGATCAAAGAAAATAATTTTGAAAATTTTGCTTCCTGTACTTTCCCAAGGTTGGTGTTGGAATCCCAAAGTTGTAGTATTTCAAGGGGGTCTCTTACTAAGGGCCCAAGGGACAAATGGTAGTGAAGGTCAATGGTTCTTCACCCCCATCAAATTGATCAAAGCATGGGCTTTAGAATTGGTGTACAGTGGATGGGATGACAATATAAATCATCATATAAATAATCATATTTTGATGACCATCATACAATAATTAAATGGAAACAAAACTTTTTTTTTACCTGTATGATTAATTTCGTCAGTATTGCAATGTTCCACAACCGTCGGTCTTCCGATGTCAATCCTTCAAATGTTTTTGTGTCTTTTTCCGTCGGTATTGCGACGTGCAATGACCATCGATAATGCGACGTTCCACAACTGTCGGTCTTCCGATGTAAATCCTCCAAAGGTTTTTGTGTTTGTTTACGTCATTCATGCGACATTCAATGACCATTGGTCTTGCAATGATATTTAGTCACATTGGTCTTATGATGACAATATGGAGACGTCAGACTAGCGACATTCATAGGCGATTGTTTATCTTGTGACGATATTTAGACACGTCGGTCTTATGATGACAATTTCAAGGCATCAGACTAGCGAAATTCGTAGGTGTCGGACTAGCGACGTTTTGAGGGCATCATAATAGCGACACTTTATCCGGTCAGAGCTGTGATGCTTCAATAAATGTTAGAAGTGCGACACCAATTTAAAACTTCAAAGCTAGCATCGCTATACTGACGGTCAAGTGAAGTGTCTAAAGTCCAACATGAGGAGAAACCATGTTTTGGCGCACCTCAAAACGTCTCTCTTGGGCCACTTATGTGTCGCAAGAGTGAAATTTTGGCCATCGAAATTTGGGGCAAATGTGCTAGTGATTCATTAATTAAGGAACCTACACTTTAGCTTGCCAATTTTTTGTGAAGGTAAATCCTCTCTGCATATAGAGGTGATCCCTCTAGCCCTAGAGTGGGCTATACCGTGGTTATTGTAGACATCATAGTGATGTGGAGGATTGATAGGAGCCTAGGGTTGCTGAGAACCCTTAGAGTTCTGTTGTTGAAAAACCAATAGATACTCTTCAAAAGTAAGGCTGCCAGGAATCATAGGGGTAGAGGAAGTTGTAGCCACACTAGAATCAGGCGTAGCCTCTGCAACACAGGTTTGTGATCTACCCAGGTCGGGATTAACAAGCCATGTAGGATTAAGAAAGATGGACCTGCGAGTGTGAAAAGACCCTAATGACTGATGCATAATGACCGGTGCAAATGAAGCCACAAAAATGGTAGGTTGGAATGAGACAGACGTAACAATGACTAACGAAATAGGTGTCGATGGCAACAGTCCTAATGAAGGAAGGACTGAAATCCTTGGAAGATTCAAAGTACTAGAGGATGCTATGGACGTAACACCAGAAATAATCTCACTCCAATTTTGATAACCGAGTGGAAGTGACACGGATGGAGGGGAGGATTGATTAGAGACATGCGGGAGATATTTAGGGAAAAACTGATATTCCCCTGTGGACACAGGCATTTCTCCACTACTTACAAGATGCAAATAATCCATGTTTGACAAAGCTGTAAGATATTAAAAAAGATGACAAGGACTAGGAGGTATAGAAGGAGCTATAAAAGGTGATCCCAAAGTAAGAGTAGGGACCTCTTCCTCACTCCCAAAACCAAACCAAGCACCCTGAGGAGGCCAATTGAACTCAAATGACCCTTCAGGAGGAGATCGAGTAGCGAGAGGTTGAACACTCAGGATAATAGGTTGTGCGAGCTTGGCAGACCTAGTGGACTAAGGGGTTTCGAAAGAAACGTCAGGAAAATAACTACCACTAGGAGACAGTGAAGAAGATGATGAAGCTGGTGGTTCCGCCACTGTGAAAATATTTCAACACGGGAAGGAAAAATGAGAAAAAAAAATTCAAGGCTTCAAGACCAAACTCTAAGGAATGAAACAAACAAGCCAAGAAAAAACGTTTAACAAGCATGTGATTGTGGGTAATTAATTTTTTAACACTGGAACAAAAATTTTATGTTTCATGTTTTAAGAGTCGAGAAACAGATAAAAGGTGACTCTAGTCGCTTTCAATTTTAAAGGGGCATGAAAGGACAAGTGCTTGATGATCGCTTCTCTTTTTAAGGAGTCACGAAAAGATTGAAATGACTACTCAAGTAATCTAAGCAATAGGGTGTGCCAAGTTTCCGTGAACTTCCATATACACCTTGGTGATCAAATGAAAGTGAAATGACCAAGGACTTAATTTACATGCAGGTAGTCTCCCCGAATGCTGTGTTCGGTGTATCACGGGTATAGGGCGGCAGACTCGGCTTCCTATGGATAAAGGATTGAAAACCTATAGGGGTCTCCATTTATATACGCGACGGTACGGGGAGCGCAAGTCCGTACTAGCGCTGTCTAAAGCCAACAGGCGAACGACAGCTGCTAGGTTTAACGACGCCGGAACACGTCTCTAGCCTAGACCTTCTAAATATGTTGCGTTAAGTTCCAATGTTGCCTTAGGTTAATTGAATAAATTTTATAGTTGATATTGAAATTTTGTTAAGTCCTCATATTACTATTATAGTCCCTTATTGTTATTATTGTACCTTGTAACCCCCATTTTGTTATTATTGTGCCCTTAAATTATTATTGTTAGGTCGGCTAGGATTACATTGTGGCCCACTAGGATTACATTATGGCCACATGGACTCCTATATATAGAAAGGAGGTTTTGTAAATTGTATCATCCAAGAATTGTTCATTTATGTAATGTATTGGAGGTTTCCACCTCGAAGTGGCTTATTTCTAAGGCGTTGATATCTCTTTTCTTCTATTTTTGGAGCTGGTTACACAACATTTGGTATCAGAGCTTTGGATTCTAGGGTTTCGCTACTCTAAACAAGTCATCGTGTAATTTTCACTATAAATTTTTTTCTACGAAGGTTCAGAATCTGAAATTTTTAGGGTGCGAAGCTGAAATCCTGAGGAAACGCGTTAAAAAATTTCAGAGCTTGGTTCACAATATTTTCGGAGATATGATCTGTGGAAGTTAGGTCTTTTTTCAGGCTCCTAAACAGGTCATCGTGGCATCTGCGCGATAACGTTTTTTCTACGAAGGTTCAAAATATGAAATTATTATGGTGCGAATTTGAAATCTTGAAGAAATTTGTCAAAAAATTTCAGAGCTTGGTTCGCAATATTTTTGGAGATATGATCTGTGGAAGGTAGTGCTTTTTCAAGCTCCTGAATTTCATCTCAAAGAGGTGATCGTGGGAAAAGTTCAATAACTCTCTCTCTGGGCATCAGATTGGAGTGTCATAAAAAGTGATCACAAGTACACGGACTGTAGTTTCTTGGCTATCAATTTCAGAGACGAAGGATGAAACAGTGACACCTGGAAATTCGTACAAGTTTGCTCTACTGAACCAGTCCATAATTAGGTCATTGTGGGAGATTGGACACAACTTTCTCTTGGAGAATCCAAATTAGGTCAGACCTGTGGCATTCGAAATATAATTCAGAGGGCTACGTTGGTACTGAAAATCAAATATTTAAGTGCTTCAATCACAAATATAATCCAATTTCAATATCGAGCTCCTCAAAAGCAAGAAAAAGGTGTGTATTTTTTTTTCGAATTGCATAAGTCTTGTTAGAAGAATCAATTTGAATTGATTCCAAGGGCATATTGTAGAATATGTTAGGTAAACTTGACTCGGGATAGAGTCAAAGTTGACTAGGGTAAATAGTAGTAGTGGTTTTGGGGCACATGGTTTGTACCCATGGTTAAGGCCCATGGTATTGCATGTAATGGAGCCTATAAAGAAATTTGGGAAGACTTCATTGTAATGTAGGCACGGAGGTGAGCGGTGAAGGCTCACTTGGCCGGATTGGCCAGGGTTTTGGCCAATGTTTAATGAAATTTCATTGGTTGGGTTTTTCCCCGGATTTGGGGTTTTCCCGGATAAACATATGTGTTTATGTTTATGTGATTTGTTGCTGGCTCTTTCATGGTTATGTTTATTATTCCTCTCTGTAAATATTTATTTCTGCACTAAATCCTAACAATTGGTATCGGAGCCATGGTTCAGGTTTTGGCTTCAGATGGACGTTTTCTGTTGCCAAGGGTTTTATTGGCCTGTGAATGGAGATACAATTTTTTGCAAGAGATAGATCTGGTGTGGATCTATAATCCAGAGAAACGATGCTGCATGTGAATGACCAAGAATATATTGGACGTGTCTGGAAATCAAAATCTTGTCCCAGCACAGATCTTTTGAAGGTGCACGCAATACTCTGTCGAAGAAGAGGCCATGGCTGGAAATGGATGGATTGGTTGTTATGCATAGATCAGGCTATGAATAAATCTACATAGCAGTAAAAGGTGCCAAAATCAGTAGCTTCTAGTGTGGCAAGAGGAGATGCTCTGTGAAGAGCAGGCCCTTCAGGAGGCGGCAAAAGATCGCACGTTAGAATCTCAGCAACGTCAACGTTCTCGACTCTTTCACTGAAAAGGGGGTGTCCAAAAATGCTGGGAGTGAACTGGAGGTCATGTTTAGTTCCTGAAAGAACCCCTTCAAGGGACAAAAGTTTCAAATCATGTGTGTCTGGACTTGGTGGTTCATGAAATCATGATTTTAAGAAGGATAGTGGAAAACGGTTTGAACATGAAAGTCACCCTGGTGGAGGGCGTGAGGCTTCTTATAACACGTCCAGATCTGACAGGGCGAGGGGGTCCAATTCTGGAGGTTTAAGTAGATGAAGTTTTTTGGGACGAAGCTTGCTAATGCTGAAGGAAATGGTGAGTCTTTACTACACGCTCCTTGAACTCGTAAACAAGAAGGACGAGGTTCCGGGTTTTTTGCAGGAGCCTCTGCAAACCCTTGGCATCGTGGGTGGCGATCTGAACTATTACACACTCAGTGTCGATGGCTTCCAGATCACAGATAATGTGGAGACCCCCAAACGGGGCTGAGAGGAAGAGCAAAACCTGAAATCTATGAGAGAATTATGCGCATCTGCGACCGTCAAGCGGACTTCGAATGGCGAGGGTTCGAACTCTGGGTGGTCCAGAGAAATCTACATTAATGACACTCAAGATGATGACGATCACCAACTTGGGGTTGAATCCATGGAGGTGGATGACGAGGAATTTCCCTTGCTAGAAAAATCAAGGTCTGTCCCGTTTTTCTTGAGATGGTTTTGTTGGCAGAGCGGGGGAATGCAGAAACTGGCCACCGGTTGCTGGTGATGGCTGTCCACGCGGTGATGCTCGAGTCAGGAGCGCAATGCTACAGTGGCACGTGTTGACAACAATCTTTATTATGAATTGAATTTGACAAGAAGATCATTGCTCTTGTAACCATGTTGGCGTCGTTGTGATCATGCTATCCTCATGGTGCTATTTGCGTAGGAGAAATGCAGCCTATGGAATTATATTGTTGGTTTAGAGAGGTCTTGCTCTGTAAATCCATAGAGTAAGAAACTATGGGCATCGGTTGGAAATTTTTCAATAAAATGATGGTTTCATTGGTGAGATGCAACCATGGAAATCCATTGTGCTAGGAAAGTGTTTGACAGAATGTGTCAATAAAATGCTTTGAAGAACGTCAAAATAAGAGAGGATATCTGCAGGTGGATTAATTCAATTGATGAACCATGTATCTGAAGAGAATTCCTTGAGGACTGGCAGTTATAGAGGCTGGCGACCCATGTAATTCGGTAGATGGGTTGTTTTTATATGGAAATTGATGTATAACCATGATATCCCTCTCGGGAGAGGACATCATGAATGAATGTGTAAAATAATGGTTACACAAAGGACAACAACAATGAAAATAATATATATATATATTGGAGTTAATTTTATTACATGTAAATGGGCATACTGCTGTAAGACCTAGTATGGCATGCGTACCCCTGGGTAAATCACTGGTAAAGTCTGGGTTAAACCTAGGTGATAGGGGGGATGTCAAGTTAATAATTACCTTGGATAATAATTTGAGGGGGGAGGAGCTAGAGTGAGCAGGGTTGTCTCACTTAGCAGGTTTGGCTAGATTTAGTCAATTATCCCCAATTCAAGTTTAAGGGGGGAATTGTTAGGTAAACTTGACTCGGGATAGAGTCAAAGTTGACTAGAAAAAATAGTAGTGGTTTTGGGGCACATGGTTTTGTGCACCCATGGTTTAGAGCCCATGGTATTGCATGTAATGGAGCCTATAAAAATGTTGGGAAGACTTCATTGTAATGTAGGCCTAGAGGTGAGCGATGAAAGCTCACTTGGCCGGATTGGCTAGGGTTTTGGCCAATGGTTAATGAAATTTCATTGGTTGGGTTTTTCCCCGGATTTGGGGTTTTCCCGGTTAAACATTGTGTTTATGTTTATGATTTGTTGCTGGTCTCTTTCATGGTTATGTTTATTATTCCTCTTTGTAAATATTTATTTCTGCACTAAATCCTAACGTAACAGATATCAGTATTGGATTCTAAAATGGCCCCTAAAAATAATTCAACACCCATTGAGCCTTTAGAAGGCTCTACTATGACTCATGAAGATGAAGAATTGCAACATGATCTATCAAAATTACAAGAGCAATTGCAACAAATTTCACTCTTGCAAAGAGAAACAAAAAATGAAATGGAAGTTTTGAAGAATGGCGTGGAAGCTAAGATGGATGGCATGGAAGCTGGCATGGAAGCTAAGATGGAAAACATGAAGAATGATCTAAAAACAAACATTGAAGGTTTGACAAAGTTGATACAAGAAATGTTTCCTAATGGTGAAAAGATAGTAGAAGAACCTCATGATGAGAACAAAATCAATGTTAATCATGATTTGATAAACTCTAATGTTGGCGGGAAGAACCACCATATTCCAAAAATGGATATGAGGAAGTTTGATGGAAAGGATCCTGTAACATGGATACTACAGAGGGAGCAATATTTTGATCTCCATAATGTGCAAAACACACAAAAGGTACGCATTGCAACTTTACATTTAGAACAAAATACATTTGTATGGTATCGATGGCTTTGCTCCCGTAAAAAAATTGTCACTTGGTCAATTTTTACTGAGGAAATGATAGCACATTATGAGGATACAAAGAGAAACACCTTCTTTAGCCAATTGATAAATCTCAAACAAAAGGGTTTAGTGGGGCAGCACATTGAGGACTTCCAAAAATTGAATATAATGGTAACTGATATTCCAGAGGAACACAGGATCGATCTCTTCATAGGCACTTTAAAGGATAACATCCAACATGAAGTTCGCGTTTTGGAACCGGATTCATTGGAGAAGGCATTTAGGTTGGCAAGAAAAGTTGAATGTAAAATAATGGTGACAAGGAAGCCTACCACTCAATTCTATAAAGAAGGAAGTGTTGCTACGCCTAGATTTCCACAACCTACAAGGTTGACACCACAACAATTGGAAGAAAAAGAGAAAAAGGGCTTTGCTACAGTTGTGATAGAAAATACACTAAAGGTCATAAGTGTGCTGAGAAGAAATTATTTTACATAGATTGTGAAGAGGAAGAAGAAAATGAACAAGAAGAGGATATACACCAGGAACCAGCCATAGAAGGGGAAGAAATGAATCCGGCCATATCGTGTAATGCACTGGCAGGAATTACCACTCCTCAAACTCTCAAGATAGAAGGACATATCAAGAAGAAAAAGGTAATAGTGTTGAGTGATTCAAGTAGCACCCATAATTTTATTCATTGTAAGGTAGCCAAGGAATTAAATTGTTTCCTATACCCAGCACCAGAATGTCAAGTGATGGTTGCAAATGGAGGAACTATAAATTGCTCGGGAAAATGCCATAATATCAAGCTAACCATGGGGGAATATGTATTGACTAGTCCAATTCTTTTCATTCCTATGGGAGGTGCTAATGTTGTACTAGGAGTACAATGGTTACAATCTTTGGGGACGGTAGCTTTTAATTTTCAAGAACTTTTCTTGAAATTTTTTTCAGAAGGAAAGGAAGTCGAATTACGGGGTATTGAAGGGAAGCCGAGAAGGATAATAAGCTCTAATGTCATGACAAAGCTTCTAAAGAAACAACAATGAGGCTTAATTGCACAATTATGCTCACTAGAAGTTCCGACATCAAAATCATCTATTTCTGCAGATCTCCAACAAGTCTTGGACAATCATTCCAAGGTGTTTGAAACTCCGAAAGGACTCCCACCTATTCGTGATCATGATCATTCTATTCATTTGATTCCAGGAAGTGTTCCTCCAAACATCAGGCCTTATAGATATCCTTACTTCCAAAAGAGCGAAATTGAACGTATGATTGCAGAAATGTTAGAGGCGGGTATAATTCAACCTAGTCAAAGTTCTTTCTTTGTTCCCGTAGTATTGGTACACAAGAAGGATGGATCATGGTGAATGTGTCCGGATTATAGGGAGCTCAATAAGCTCACCATTAAAGATAAATTTCCCATTCCTGTGATTGATGAATTATTGGATGAATTACATGGAGCAATTTATTTTACCAAGTTGGATCTTCGTTCAGATATCATCAAATTAGAATGAAGACTGAAGATATTCTAAAAACAGCATTTCGAACTCATGAGCATCATTATGAATTTTTGGTCATGCCTTTTGGCCTTACCAATGCACCTTCTACATTTCAAGGGTTGATGAATTCCATTTTCAAACCCTTCCTTAGAAAATTTGTGCTAGTATTTTTTGATGATATACTAATCTACAACAGTTCTTGGAAGGATCATGTTGAACATGTTGACAGGGTGCTCAAACTATTGCAAGAGAAACAATTATATGCAAAAACATCCAAATGTTTCTTTGGAGTACAAGAGGTGGAATATCCGGGTCATATTATATCTCACGAGGGTGTTAAAGTAGACCCTAACAAAATTAAAGCCATTAAGGAATGGAAAGTCCCCACGACCATAAAGCAGTTGCGAGGATTTCTCAGTTTAACAGGGTATTATCGCAAGTTTGTTAAGAATTATGGAAGAATAGCAGCACCTCTAACAACATTATTGAAGAAAGATGCATTTTCATGGACTCCTGAAGCAACTAAGGCCTTTGAACATCTTAAAGAGGCAATGTGCCTAGCACCGGTCTTAGCTACGCCACACTTCACAAAAACCTTTATTGTGGAATGTGATGCCTCAGGAAATGGAATTGGTGCAGTTTTAATGCAGGAAGGAAGACCCATTGCTTTTTAAAGTCGTCCAATCAAAGGAAAGTATTTACAGAAACCTATTTATGAGAAGGAAATGTTAGAAATACTGCATGCACTAAAGAAATGGCAAACTTACCTAATGGGAAGACACTTCAAGGTAAAAACTGATCATGATAGTCTTAAACACTTTTTGGAACAAAGACTATCTTCAGAAGAGCAGCAAAAATGGGTCACAAAGATGTCGGGTTATGACTTTGAAATAATCTACAAAAAAGGAAAGCTTAATGTTGTTGCAGATGCACTCTCAAGAAAGAATGAAGAGGTGGAAGCATTGCTTTGTGAAATTTCTATTATCCAACCAGATTGGATAACTGAAGCAAGAGATGAATGGAAGAATGACAAAGATGTATGGACACTCATTCAAAAGTTGCAGCAAGATCCTAGTACATCTGATACATTTAGTTGGAAAAATGATTCCTTATGGTACAAAGATCGCTTATATCTTTGTAATAATTCCTAACTAAAACAAAAGATTCTTTTGGAATTGCACACTTCTCCTTTAGGAGGACACTCAGGATTTTGAAAAACTTACCACAGGGTGAAGAAAGAATTTTTTTGGGATGGCCTTAAATCTGATATTCAAAAGTTTGTGGCGGAATGTTTGGTTTGCCAGCATAATAAAGTGGAGACAATTAAGACCCCGGGACTTCTACAACCTTTATCCATTCCAAGTCAACGTTGGGAGGAGATTTCAATGGATTTTATCACACGTTTACCGAAGTCCGAAGGCAAGAATGTCATCATGGTGGTAGTTGATAGACTTACCAAGTATGCACACTTTTGTGCATTATCTCATCCATTTAAAGCAAGTACAGTTGATACTACATTTATGGACAAAATTCAAAAGCTACATGGAAGCCCAAGGGTTATTGTGAGCGACAGAGATCCCATTTTTACTGGAAATTTTTGGACGGAGTTATTTTCTTGTTTGGGTACTCAATTAGCTCATAGCTCATCTTATCATCCTCAATCCGATGGTCAAACCGAGATAGTAAATAAATGTTTGGAAGGATATCTTCGTTGTTTTGTATCTGATAAACAAACACAATGGGTCAAGTGGTTACCTCTCGCTGAATGGTGGTATAACACTTCCTTCCATACTGCAGCAAAAATGACCCCATTTATGGCACTTTATGGATATCATCCACCATCGATCACATCATCTTTAAGGGAAAATTCGAAGGTTCAAGCAGTGGAAGATCACGTCGAGCATCAGCAAGAAGTTCTCCAACTCTTATAGGATAACCTGAATTTGGCACAAAATCGAATGAAACAACAGGCAGATCAACATCGCAGCGAGAGAAGTTTTGATGTAGGAGATTGGGTATTTTTACGGCTACAACCATATAAACAAATGTCCCTCAAGCAAGCTAAGAAGGATAATAAATTATCGCCAAAGTACTATGGTCCTTACAAGGTGTTGCAAAAGATTGGTACTATGGCATACAAATTGGAGCTTCCCGCTTCTTCGCGAGTACATCCAGTTTTCCATGTTTCATGCTTAAAGAAGGTTATAGGTGAAAATCTTCCAGTTCAAACAATATTGCCAGAACTTGATGAGGAAGGAAAATCATATTGGAACCTGAAGCGGTCATGGAAACAAGAACTCGACAGCTACGGAATCGATCAATTTCAGAGTATCTCATCAAGTGGAAGAACTTACCCACTGAAGATTCTACATGGGAGGATGAGAAGTTTATACAGAAGCACCCATAGCTACTCAAGCGTTGAGGACAACACTTTTTTGAAGGAGAGGGGCATTTTAGGTCCCTACATTACCAGTATAGTCCCTTATTGTTATTAGTGTAACCCTTTATTGTTATTATTGTACCCTTGTAACCCCCATTTTGTTATTATTGTGCCCTTAAATTATTATTGTTAGGTCGGCTAGGATTACATTGTGGCCCACTAGGATTACATTATGGCCCCATGGACTCCTATATATAGAAAGGAGGTTTTGTAAATTGTATCATCCAAGAATTGATCATTCATGTAATGTATTGGAGGTTGCCCCCTCCAAGTGGCTTATTTCTAAGGCATTGATATCTCTTTTCTTTTTTGACCTCACAAAGTTTTCTGCATCGGAATTAATATTTATTTTAGTCTCAAGGCCCTGCCGAATTTGATCTCAAATTTCCTAAATGCAAACTACATGCAATAGAACACCATTTTCCATTCGATGAAATTTAGCTAAGAGAAGGATAGAGATGTTTTAGAAAGCAACAAAAATTGAAAACATACGAAGAAGTCCCCTAATGCATCTAACCAAATCGAAATAAGAAACGAAAAACTCTTTCCTAGATGCAAGCACTAGTTATGAAAAATAATTTTTCATTTCTGATGCAAACGAAAGGATGCAATTTTTATTTTTTGAATGATTGAAGCACACAATGCACTAGTTACATAAAAATCAAACCAAACACTAGTTAAGAGCACTATGAATGTAGAGATCTCAAAACGAATGATTCAAAGAAATACAAACACAAATTCACTAAAAATAATGATGCACTCTTTCAATCAAAGAAAGGCTTTCAAAATGACCCAAACGAGCAATGTAATCTATCTCGAAAATGAAGAGATGGAGAGTCAAGAAAACACAAAAGTAATCATTCGAAAAACAAAAAAATCAAAGGATCAAGAAATAATCAAGCAACTGATAAGGGAATCAAACTGATAAGAAACAAAAATACTCGCACTTCAATAAGAAGGCTCAGTGAGCGAAAGACACCTAGAACCCTAGGCTATGAACTGCACCATAGGAAAATAGACGAACAACTAAGAAGAGCAAGCCTAAAGCAGTCAAAAGAACTCCAAATGGTGTATAACCCACCTCAAGGCAATGCTTTCATTCCGCAATAAAATCCATACGTTGCTCAACAAGGACCTCAATGGTATGCTCAGATTCAGTATCTTGGTCCTCAACCCCAGTATGGGCAGAACTATCAGGCTTATAACCCTTATGGTCCAAATCCTTCGGAAAAAAACATATGGGGGCCGGATTTCTCCCAGACAGGGTGGAATGTTAACACGAGTCTTTATCAAAGGCCTATGATGCCTTTTAATCCTCGACTACCATTTATTGTTACATTGGAACTACCTGATGTGTCAAAGTTAATGAACGATCCAATTCTTCATAACCAACATTGGCCTCCAGTTCCAACAAAGATTCTCGGTGATTGTCCTAAATTTGAGGGAAATTCTGGAGAAGACCCCCAAGCACATGTTATGACCTACCATTTTTGGTGTTCCTCTAACTCTTGGGTTGATGATTCCATTCGACTCCGTCTTTTCCAACGGACTCTTACTAGTGCCGCTACAAAGTGGTACATCGAATTATCTCATGGCATATTTCAAGATTTAAACTCTTTAGCCATGGAATTTCTTACCCATTTTCAATTACCGGTTCGCTATGAGACTAGGACTCACCTCCTCACATCCTCGAAATAGGACCGAGCAACTCATATCTCAGATCATAGTCATGAAGGGAGGCATCATCGTCGCTTGTTCAAGTTTGATATTCTTGATCAGCTTCTAACTGATTGGTTCACTACCTTGTTTGTCAACCAGATCGCTAAAGACATAGCTATTGGGGCATGTGTAATAGAAGAACAGGCCATTTCTCATCCCATTACCTTGATCTCATGTACTCCTAGTCTGTCATGTTGTATGATATATTGCCTAATGCTCCTCGACCTAGAACTTCCAAAGCACCGGCGATGCCATCTGTTGACGGTATCATTGGTTTCATGTCTCAGACTTCTCGGAAGTCTTCTCCTTCGAACCCTAGGAAGAAAAATTCTAATCCTTCCAATGGTACTGCTTCTCAGTCTACCCCAAATCCTGGTAAAACCATGGAAGTCAATGTCATTCAAGCCAATCTAGTGGATAAGACCTCCAAGGGAAAAAATAAGGTTAAAGGTAAGGTCAAAGCCGATACCCCAAAACTAGATTCATCTAAATCTCGTGCCAATTATGGTTCACAGTGTAAGATGAAGTACCCTTCTTTGATTTGTGACAAAGAGAACTACCCCAAGGAATGTCCTCGATGGGCTGAAGCAAGTAGATTGCTCAAATGCACCCAGGGAACTACAACTATTCTTAAAGAAACTTTTCCATCACAGAAGACCCAGATGGTGGAGCAACCTCAACCCTCTGCCCCATTTGGCTCTTAGGTTTTCATTATGAATGGTTCTGCATCTATTTCTATCACTACTTAGTCGAAACATTATATTGGATCATGTCAGGTAGTGGGGAAAGAGATCGCTTATGGTCCTCCTACTCCACCTGCTTCTAGAACTCTTCAGATTGAAAGGCCCAGTACTGAGCCTGTTGTGTGGCCACCTTCAAAAGGTCTACTCCGTAAGTCTTCTTACAATCCCAATGCCCGTGCTACTCAACATTACAGTATTTTTTAGGATCTGGCATAGGCACCATCTGCAATGCTTTCATTAGAAGTGCTTTATATTTTTCCATCTCAATGGAAGGATTTTTTATCTACGATTGGTGGGGTTGATCCTACTAATACTATACTTCTCGCTTTTGACTTGCACTTATCATAAAAGTTGGTATTAATGGTCTGAATATCTATCGGGAAGTTTTGGATGAGGGTGCATCTACGTGCATCATGTCATCTTCCTACTCAAATGCAATTGGTTCCCCAGCTCTGAATTCATCACCAAATGCCCTTGAAGCATTTGATGGAAGAGAATCAAAACCTCTTGGAGTTTTCGCTAGCTTATCGATTACATTAGAAGCAAAGACGATCAATGTCGAGGTAGAAGTAGTTGACACCAAGCTCAATTAAAATCTTCTCCTCAGTCGCAATTAGACTCATGCCATGCTATGCTTTCTGTCCACTCTCTTTTTTGTCTTGAAATTCCCACACGAAGGAAATATTGTTACTATTATTCAGTTGTAGTATTCCCAAATAGGGAATGTAGCAATATATGAAAGTTGTGCAGGAAAAATAACTCAGATCATCAAAGTAAGAGTAGGAGGCCAATATGGAGACTCTTTATTGACATTTACAATATCATATTAGATCTATAAGATGGCCCGTGATATGTACAACAAGAAATAGAAGTCTCCAATGAAATAAAATCCTCAAAAAGAGGTGCTACAACCATGTATTAAGCTGAAAAGGAGCTTGACAGCATAACTTTATTGGATGCAATAGCTGTTGATTACACCTTACATCTAGATAATATATATGCATGAAAATTTAGATCCATAACAGATCCATACACTAGATAGGCTCTTCTTTCAGATCCCCTTGGGGTTTCTAGCATTACACCATGTATAAGCAATAGATCTAAGATCTAAGTCTACAGATCTGCAGAATGATTTAAATATTCGGAAATATAAAATAGTATTTAGATCAGATCTGATATGATGATAAATATATCTTTATTCAATGGATCTTCAAATTGAAGTGAAGATCCCCAACACTTGAAAACCAGCTCTTTGACTAATGTAAAAAAACTCCCTGCAACAACACCTACAACAATAACAGAGTTCTGGAAGAAATACCGCGTTGTTGGGTTTACAACATGATTGGCCACATGCCAATATCTGAAACTATAGATCCAATGATCCAATACTCTCTTTTCAATGGGATAGAAGCCTTCCCCACTGAAAAGGATCACTAGAATGGTCCAGATCTGAGTATATCTAGCCTCCACCTGTTGCAGCTTTCAAATACAACCAGACCCTCAACAGGATCTGCGTTGTAGTTGGAAGAAGAAGCTTGGCCTCAAGCTAGATAGTGGACTATGAAATACAAGTCTCTCCCAAGAGAAAATCTATAGGAAGAGGTGGGATTCTTGATTAGGAACACCCAATGCTAAACAACATTTGCAATCTAGGCTAAGGAGCCAAAGAAAGTAGTGTGTATAAATAGACAATACTTTAGAAATCCAATATCATTCAACAACCTTTTCATGCTTTCAACTTATTCCTTTTACAAGTTGAGAGCTTGTAAACCCTAAACCACCTTCAATGAAATAGCTCCTTTCACACCATCCATCTCCATCTAAAACTTCGCTATGCCTCATTGATGGCCACTCCTCCAAGACAGAGATGTAGATTTGGTCATGGTTGACCCAGTCAAAATATCCAACCCCTTCCACACCTAAGGGTGCTTGCTTACATAACCAATATTTTTCCTCTTTCACATTTGGCCTTGATTTATTTATTATTTAGGAGTTTTACGAACCTCCTTTACATTTTTATTCATGAAACAGAAAAGTAAAATGAAAATGAATATTCCCATTAGCTCATGGAAAATTGGGAATATTACTGTCCTCCCCTCCCAAATGTTTCTTGTCCTCCAGAAACTGATAAGGTGAGTGTTGCAACTCTTCTCCTCTTCCATTGGTGACATCATCATATGATAAGGTTTCTCCATAAGCTAAGTGTTCACCAATCCAACGCTCCATGAATTTTTCCTCCAAAGTTCTTATGAGATTTAAAGAGTGCATACCATAAGGAGACAATATCTCAAATGAAACAAACATGGCTTGCCCAATGTCCTCCTTGAAACATGTAGCATAAGGTATGTGAGAACCTACATCCCATAGGCCACATACATACCTCCCATCCTCCCTCCATACATTCCCATAAAAATCACAAGTACATCATCAATGTATGGGAGCAAAACAATATAGATACAAATATAAATTTGTGCACATGTAGGTGGGTCATAGTCCCACATGTGGAACCAGTGCAGTGCATCTCCTACCTGCATCAGATCTAGATGTGATAAGTGGTTTCTCCACCACTTACTTTCTTCCCATGTTCTCTCACTATAGCTGAAAATGTGAGATATATTTGGTGCCTTAGGAATGCACCAATCATGAAATATAATCTCCCTTTGTTCATCAAGGGAGTGGCCAAATTCACAAATTCTTGTGGCCCAACGTTGACCATGAAGTTCATAAGATACAATACTCCTCCTTGGATTCATGGCCTACATAAACATGGTGAAATAATGCATACAATAACAAAATAAAACATGTTTCCCATGAGCATGTCCTTCACCAACAGTCCTCCTCATAAAAATGGAATGGTGCACAGATCTATCTCCTCTCTCAAAAGAGGCAAGAGATGGCTGAAATAACTCTTTCATAGAGTCATGTTGTTGTCCCAACTCCACATGGTTCATGCATTCTTGAAATTCTTATGTAGTTCTCCTTCAAAGCCTTCCCACTCAAAGCTCCTCATGATGATGTTGTAGATCTTCATGGAACATATGTGGTTGAAACAAAAATCTTTATAAGCGCTTTGTAGAAACTTCTTCTTGAGCTTGGAGGCTCTAGACAAGAAGATCCTACCATGATGATAGATGACTCCTCCTTGGACTAAATATCCCTCTTTATGCAGCTGGTCATGAAGTATCATACAAGTGTGAAGATCCTTGGAATAATCCACCAATAGTTTGGATTTCCAATATGGATCTAAACTGCCCAACAATGACAACGTTGATGATGCATCAACAGAAATGTATGTCATGTTGCTTCTCTCCTCCTTGACATCTCCCATGCCAAAGGTATATGTTGGAAGGCCACTCCTTCCATTCTTCTCCTCCCACAGTGCATCATCCAAAATGAGAGTGGGTGATAATGATAAGGGAAGAAGATCTCCCTCCTCCTTGTGCCTACCCAAGCCTCCCAGCATCGTATCATTGTCTTTCAATGCTCCCATCCCTCTTGGATCTGAATTTGGAGCATCATCTAGTGAGATATATCCCACAAAAACTTAATCAGGTGGCCTCCCAGGTGGTTTGCCACTAGATAATAGTGTCCCATGCGGTAATCTCATAAGCATAGTAGAGGCTTGTAAGGTCCTTATTGTGTAACCAGCTCCAAAAAGAGAAGAAAATATATATCAACGCCTTAGAAATGAGCCACTTCGAGGGGGAAACCTCCAATACATTACATAAATGAACAATTCTTGGATGATACAATTTACAAAACCTCCTTTCTATATATAGGAGTCCATGGGGCCATAATGTAATCCTAGTGGGCCACAATGAAATCCTAGCCGACCTAACAATAATAATTTAAGGGCACAATAATAACAAAATGGGGGTTACAAGGGTACAATAATAACAATAAGGGGGTTACACTAACAACAATAAGGGACTATACTAGTAATATAGGGACCTAACATGCCCTCTCCTTCAAAAAAGTGTTGTCCTCAACGCTTGAGTAGCTCTGGGTGCTTCTGTATAAAATTCTCATCCTCCCATGTAGAATCTTCAGTGGGTAAGTTCTTCCACTTGATGAGATACTCCGAAATTGATCGATTCCGTAGTTGTCGAGTTCTTTTTTCCATGACTGCTTCAGGTTCCAATATGATTTTCCCTTCCCCATCAAGTTCTGGCAATACTGTTTGAACGGGAAGATTTTCACCTATAACCTTCTTTAAGCATGAAACATGGAAAACTGGATGTACTCGCGAAGAAGCAGGAAGCTCCAATTTGTATGCCATAGTACCAATCTTTTGCAACACCTTGTAAGGACCATAGTACTTTGGCGATAATTTATTATCCTTCTTAGCTTGCTTGAGGGACATTTGTTTATATGGTTGTAGCCGTAAAATACCCAATCTCCTACATCAAAACTTCTCTCGCTGCGATGTTGATCTGCCTGTTGTTTCATTCGATTTTGTGCCAAATTCAGGTTATCCTTTAAGAGTTGGAGAACTTCTTGTTGATGATCGATGTGATCTTCCACTGCTTGAACCTTCGAATTTTCCCTTAAAGATGATGTGATCGATGGTGGATGATATCCATAAAGTGCCATAAATGGGGTCATTTTTGCTGCAGTATGGAAGGAAGTGTTATACCTCCATTCAGCGAGAGGTAACCACTTGACCCATTGTGTTTGTTTATCAGATACAAAACAACGAAGATATCCTTCCAAACATTTATTTACTATCTCAATTTGACCATCGGATTGAGGATGATAAGATGAGCTATGATCTAATTGAGTACCCAAACAAGAAAATAACTCCGTCCAAAAATTTCCAGTAAAAATGGGATCTCTGTCGCTCACAATAACCCTTGGGTTTCCATGTAGCTTTTGAATTGTGTCCATAAATGTAGTAGCAACCGTACTTGCTTTAAATGGATGAGATAATGCACAAAAGTGTGCATACTTGGTAAGTCTATCAACTACCACCATGATGACACTCTTTCCTTCCGACTTAGGTAAACCTGTGATAAAATCCATTGAAATCTCCTCCCAACGTTGACTTGGAATGGATAAAGGTTGTAGAAGTCCCGAGGTCTTAATTGTTTCCACTTTATTCTGCTGGCAAACCAAACATTCCGCCACAAACTTTTGAATATCAGATTTAAGGCCATCCCAAAAAAATTCTTTCTTCACCCTCTGGTAAGTTTTTAAAAATCCTGAGTGTCCTCCTAAAGGAGAAGTGTGCAATTCCAGAAGAATCTTTTGTTTTAGTTGGGAATTTTTGCAAAGATATAAGCGATCTTTGTACCATAAGGAATCATTTTTCCAACTAAATGTATCAGATGTACTAGGATCTTGCTGCAACTTTTGAATGAGTGTCCATACATCTTTTCCCTTCTTCCATTCATCTCTTGCTTCGGTTATCCAATCTGGTTGGATAATAGAAATGGCACAAAGCAATGCTTCCACCTCTTCATTCTTTCTTGAGAGTGCATCCGCAACAACATTAAGCTTTCCTTTTTTGTAGATTATTTCAAAGTCATAACCCAACATCTTTGTGACCCATTTTTGCTGCTCTTCTGAAGATAGTCTTTGTTCCAAAAGTGTTTAAGACTATCATGATCAGTTTTTACCTTGAAGTGTCTTCCCATTAGGTAAGTTCGCCATTTCTTTAGTGCATGCATTATTGCTAACATTTCCTTCTCATAAATAGGTTTTTGTAAATACTTTCCTTTGATTGGATGACTTTCAAAAGCAATGGGTCTTCCTTCCTGCATTAAAACTGCACCAATTCCATTTCCTGAGGCATCACATTCCACAATAAAAGTTTTTGTGAAGTCTGGCGTAGCTAAGACCGGTGCTAGGCACATTGCCTCTTTAAGATGTTCAAAGGCCTTAGTTGCTTCAGGAGTCCATGAAAATGCATCTTTCTTCAATAATGTTGTTAGAGGTGCCGCTATTCTCCCATAATTCTTAACAAACTTGCGATAATAGCCTGTTAACCCGAGAAATCCTCGCAACTGCTTTATTGTCTTGGGGACTTTCCATTCCTTAATGGCTTTAATTTTGTTAGGGTCTACTTTAACACCTCGTGAGATATAATATGACCCAGATATTCCACCTCTTGTACTCCAAAGAAACATTTGGATGTTTTTGCATATAATTGTTTCTCCTGCAATAGTTTGAGCACCCCGTCAACATGTTCAACATGATCCTTCCAAGACCTGCTGTAGATTAGTATATCATCAAAAAATACTAGCACAAATTTTCTAAGGAAGGGTTTGAAAATGGAATTCATCAACCCTTGAAATGTAGAAGGTGCATTGGTAAGGCCAAAAGGCATGACCAAAATTCATAATGACCCTCATGAGTTCGAAATGCTATTTTTGGAATATCTTCAGTCTTCATTCTAATTTGATGATATCCTGAACCAAGATCCAACTTGGTAAAATAAATTGCTCCATGTAATTCATCCAATAATTCATCAATCACAGGAATGGGAAATTTATCTTTAATGGTGAGCTTATTGAGCTCCCTATAATCCGGACACATGCACCATGATCCATCCTTCTTGTGCACCAATACTATCAGAGAAGAGAAAGAACTTTGACCAGGTTGAATTATACTAGCCTCTAACATTTCTGCAATCATACTTTCAATTTCGCTCTTTTGGACATAAGGATATCTATAAGGCCCGATGTTTGGAGGAACACTTCCTGGAATCAAATGAATAGCATGATCATGATCATGAATAGGTGGGAGTCCTTTGGGAGTTTCAAACACCTTGGAATGATTGTCCAAGACTTGTTGGAAATCTGCAGAAATAGATGATTTTGATGTCGGAACTTCTAGTGAGCATAATTGTGCAATTACGCCTCGTTGTTCTTTCTTTAGAAGCTTTGTCATGACATTAGAGCTTATTATCCTTCTTGGCTTCCCTGCAATACCTCGTAATTCAACTTCCTTTCCTTCTGAAAAAAATTTCAAGAAAAGTTCTTGAAAATTAAAAGCTACCGTCCCCAAAGATTGTAACCATTGTACTCCTAGTACAACATCAGCACCTCCCATAGGAATGGAAAGCATTGGACTAGTCACTACATATTCCCCCATGGTTAGCTTGATATTATGGCATTTTCCAGAGCAATTTATAGTTCCTCCATTTGCAACCATCACTTGACATTCTGGTGCTGGGTATAGGAAACAATTTAATTCCTTGGCAACCTTACAATGAATAAAATTATGGGTGCTACCTGAATCAATCAACACTATTACCTTTTTCTTCTTGATTTTTCCTTGTATCTTGAGAGTTTGAGGAGTGGTAATTCCTACCAGCGCATTACACGATATGGTCGGATTCATTTCTTCCTCTTCTAGGGCTGGTTCCAGGTGTATATCCTCTTCTTGTTCATTTTCTTCTTCCTCTTCACAATCTATGTAAAATAATTTCTTCTCAGCACACTTATGACCTTTAGTGTATTTTCTATCACAACTGTAGAAAAGCCCTTTTGCTCTTTTTTCTTCCAATTTTTGTGGTGTCAACCTTGTAGGTTGTGGAAATCTAGGCATAGCAACACTTCCTTCTTTATAGAATTGAGTGGTAGGCTTCCTTGTCACCAATATTTTACATTCAAATTTTCTTGCCAACCTGAATGCCTTCTCCAATGAATCCGGTTCCAAAACGTGAACTTCATGTTGGATGTTATCCTTTAAAGTGCCTATGAAGAGATCGATCCCGTGTTCCTCTGGAATATCAGTTACCCTTATATTCAATTTTTGGAAGTCCTCAATGTGCTGCCCCACTAAACCCTTTTGTTTGAGATTTATCAATTGGCTAAAGAAGGTGCTGCTCTTTGTATCCTCATAATGTGCTATCATTTCTTCCGTAAAAATTGACCAAGTGACAATTTTTTTACGGGAGCAAAGCCATCGATACCATACAAATGTATTTGTTCTAAATGTAAAGTTGCAATGCGTACCTTTTGTGTGTTTTGCACGTTATGGAGATCAAAATATTGCTCCATCTGTAGTATCCATGTTACAGGATCCTTTCCATCAAACTTCCTCATATCCATTTTTGGAATATGGTGGTTCTTCCCTCCAACAATAGAGTTTATGAAATCACGATTAACATTTATTTTGTTCTCATCATGAGTTTCCTCTACTATCTTTTCACCATTAGGAAACATTTCTTGTATCAACTTTCCCAAACCTTCGATTTCTACTTTTAGATCTTTCTTCATGTTTTCCATGTTGTCTTTCATTTTTTCATCGATCTTAGCTTCCATGTCATCCATCTTAGCTTCCATGCCCACTTCCATGCCATCCATCTTAGCTTCCAAACCATTCATCTTAGCTTCCACGCCTTTCTTCAAACCATCCATATTAGTTTCCATGCCCTTCTTCAAAACTTCCATTTCATTTTTTGTTGTTCTTTGCGAGAGCGAAATTTGTTGCACTTGCTCTTGTAATTTTGATATGTCATGTTGCCATTCTTCGTCTTCATGAGTCATAGTAGAGCCTTCTAAAGGCTTAATGGGTGTTGAATTCTTTTTAGGGGCCATTTTAGACTCCAATATTTATATCTATTCTACAATAGGCCCTTGCAATCAATTCAACTTGATTCTTCAAACAAGACTTATGCAATTCGGAAAAAAAATACACACCTTTTACTAGCTTTGAGGAGCTCGATATTGAAATTGTATTATCTCTATGATTGCAGATCTTCAATATCTGAAATTCAGCATTGAAGTAGCCCCCTGAATTCTCTTTTGAATTCCACAGGTCTGACCCGATTTTGATTCTCCAAGACAAAGTTGTGTCCAATCTCCCACAATGACCTAATTATGGACTGGTTCAGTAGAGCGAACTTGTACGACTTGCCACGTGTCACTGTTTCATCCTTTGTCTCTGAAATTGATAGCCAAGAAACTATAGTCTGTGTACTTGCGACCAATTTTTATGGCACTCCAATCCAATGCCCAGAGAGAGAGTTATTGAACTTTTCCCACGATCACCTCTTTGAGATGCAATTCAAGAGCCTAAAAAAGCACTACCTTCCACAGATCATATCTCCAAAAATATTGCGAACCAAGCTCTGAAATTTTTTGACGAATTTCCTCAGGATTTCAGCTTCGCACCAAATGAATTTCAGACTCTGAAACTTCGTACAAAAAAATTTATAGCGCAATTTCCACGATGACCTGTTTATGAGCCTGAAAAAATACCTAACTTCCACAGATGATATCTCCTCCAATATTGCGAACCAAGATCTGAAATTTTTAGACAACCTTCCTCAAGATTTCAGCTTCGCACCCTAGAAATTTCAGCTTCTGAAGCTTCGTAGAAAAAAAGTTATAGCTAAAATTCCACGATGACCTGTTTGGAGCAGCGAAACCCTAGAATCCCAAAGCTCTGATACCAAATGTTGTGTAACCAGCTTCAAAAATAGAAGAAAAGAGATATAAACACCTTAGAAATAAGCCACTTCGAGGGGGCAACCTCCAATACATTACATAAATGCACAATTCTTGGATGATACAATTCACAAAACCTCCTTTCTATATATAGGAGTCCATGGGGCCATAATGTAATCCTAGTGGGCCACAATGTAATCCTAGCCGACCTAACAATAATAATTTAAGGGCACAATAATAACAAAATGGGGGTTACAATGGTTCAATAATAACAATAAGGGGGTTACACTAACAATAATAAGGAACTATACTAGTGATATAGGGACCTACTGTGTCCTGTTTCACCGTGCAAATCCATCTCTGTTCTTTGTGTGGAAGTGGTATGTGAGGGATATTTATGCATTCCTTTGATCATTTTGGTTTCACCACTCTTCTTGTCCGCCCATTCCATTTTCAAAGCCTCCCAATCAGTGGTGACTTTCCCCCATGTAACCAACAATTGAACACCCAAAATCACATTGGTGTCAGGTATGTCAACCAAAAAGAAGTGATCAACCAATGTATAAGTTCCCATGGTGACTGAAAGTGATGGGACATAATGCATGCATTGCATTGTTCTATCTCCTGGAACCAAAACAGAGAATACCTCAAAAGTATCAATGGGTATTGCCCTCCTCTGCACTACATGGGCATCAATGAAATTGTGAGTTGCCCACTATCAATCAAAACAGAGACCCTCTAATTCAATATGGAACCTTGAACTCCTAAGGTCAAGTACTTAGGTACTCCTCTCAAAGATGCAAGAGCCCCTCCAATAGGAGAAAATTCTCCATCACCATCTCTAGATGGTGTTCGTTCTCTTGCTACAGTGTCAGTGTTGTGACCTCTTCTTGGTCCATCTTCTTCTTCCATTCAAAATTTGAGAATACCTCTATGTAATGTTCTTTTTCAGTAGCACATCTATGTCTAGGTGCCCATGATTCTTGGCAAGTGAAGCATAGCTTCCTTTTTCTTAGATCTCTCAGGACTTCATCATCAAGAGGCTTCTTGTATCAGCTCTCCTTGGAAGGAGCAACTTTATCTTCCTTTCCCTTTGAAGGAAAAGAAGGCTTATGCTGAAAGCTTGCCTTCGTTTTTGGTAAGGCATCTTGAAGGTCTCTAGCCCTTTCCATAACATCATGCAGGGTAATGGGCTTAGTAGATTTAACCAACCCCTGAAGAGGTTTATCTAAGCCATCAATGAGCATGTACACCCTTCTTGCTACAGACAAATCAGGAACCATAACAGATAATCTTAAAAATTCAGAAATGTAAGACTCTGTATTACCTGATTATTTCAACTTTGCAAGGCTCCTGAATGGTGCCTCTGGATCTCTTCTATCAAATCTTTCCACCAACCTTCTAGTGAAATTTGAATAAGTAGTCACATTGGAATGACTTAATGTATACAATCCATGTAACCACCAGTTGTGTGCTTCACCTTCAAAGTGTAGCGCTACAATCTTGATAGCCTCCATCTCTCGTACCTTGTTCAACTGAAAGTAGATGTCAAGTTTTTCTACCCATGATTTGGCAGAACATTTGGATGACCCTAAAAGTTGGGTAAAAATAATATGCCCATAGAGTGATGTCGATCATGATTCTGAATGAATCCACCATCTCTATGATGATGCCCTGGTCTTATTTTGTCCTTGAGGTGAAAACACTTCTGAAAAATCAAGTGATATTTGAATCTCTAATTTTGAGACTCATGTTCTTCAAAATAGTCTTCAAGGTATTCTTGCTCTTGAAACCATTAATTTCCCACAACCAAAAAGGTAGGAATGGTAGATCATTCAGAAACATGTAGCTGATGTGCTAGCTGATCATTCTAGTGATGAGACATGCTAGAGCTTTCTCGAAGATGGAATCCTTTATGGGATTCTTTGATGCTATCCAATCTAATCTATTTGATCTCTCTAGCAAGATCTTCCATGGATTTCAAAAGGATCTTAGGAAAATCCCTTTCTTCTTCTTCACTACCAGATTTAGGGGCTTTACCATTGTCTTCATTGTCATTAGTGTAATCTGCTAGGGTCCCATTATTTAGAAGATTGGTAAACCAAATGCACAGGGTAAGATAAGTCCATTATTTGGAGTCTGAGGACCTAGCCTTCCTGGACTCAGAGAGGGTTGTATCTATTGTATGCAAAGGATGTGAACTTGTTTGCTTTTAGGGTTTGATTTTAGGCTAGTTGTTAAGTGTAGGGCTTGTTGTTTATTTTGGTTGGGTAAGACGATCAAGTAGAATAGGTGGAGTAAGAGGTCTTCAAATCATTGGGCTATGGATTCTATGAAAGTAATGGATATCTAAACAATGAAACAACATGCATAACAGGGAAAATCTAGCATGTTCAAATGGATGTTTAAGTCACGTGTGAAGTGAAATGAACATTAAGTTGGTGAGCATAGTAGGTGTGTAAGGGCAATGAATAATCCCTAAACAAGTAATTTTTAAACAAGATGGCCTTGAATACAGATCAACATAAGGAAATAATCATAAGACATTTGCAAAACAATAGCTTTTTTATTATACTTAAGCAAACAAGTATTCAAGATGAACAATTCAGTGAACCATAGAAAGCAAGAAAATTATCTAACTTCTAGTGATTTCACCTTCAAGGTTTAGAAAAAACATAAGATAACATATAAATTTAATCAAATAAGAGGGAACTCCTAAGCATCTATGATCAAGCTACGAAGAACTTCAAGGAAACTTCTCAAGCATGGACAAAGGGCATGATCAGAGCATGGCCTCTTTGGATAAAACCTAACAAGTAATTATTTAAAGAGAGATTCCAAAAAAGAGTTTATATAGCATCAAATAAGCAAGGCTAACCATAAAACATATTTGAAAACTACTATATTGAACCATTCATGGAATAAACAAGCATAGGTAGGTCTAAGAAGCAACTAAGAATTCCTTAGACTAACCCAGCAGAGGAAAACATAAAATATCCCATGAAATAAATGCAAAAATAACTTCTAGCACCTAATTCTAGAGTGATTTGCCTTAAAAAACACTAAAATATGATTTTTCAATAAATAAGTGTGTTGCAGCCAAGTTTTGGGGACCTTCCCGATGTTCGATGTTTCTCAGTGATGGCCTGTTGGAAAGCCCGTTGAGTTCTCTTTCTAGATATACCTTTTTTTTTCCTGATTGAGCCTCTATAACCTATATAAAAGGTCAAATTACCAACAATGCTATGAGTGTAGCGCGAGGCCTGAAAATGAGGCAGAATGGTGAAAAACGAGGTGTTTTTTGACCTTTTGAGGGGTAAAAAATGCTCCAAATTCTTTGAAATTTGGTGAACATAGTGTACTCGGAATGAGAAATCAAAAAATGTAAATTTTTCCTTCTGAGGATTCCTAAGGGAAAATCATAGCGCCAGTGGCGTTGCGCTTATGGGCCTCCATATTCCCAAAAAACAAAAACTTGTCCAAATTTGTTCAAAATTGGTGGATGTCTCCCTCATGGGGTAAGAGAGACCTGTAGAGAGGCTTGTGCAAAAATTCCAAGTCTAGCCTGGAATTTTGCTACTTTTAGTGCCTAGCTCTTGGTTTGGGCCTTCTTCAGTTTGGCCCTTCCAACTTGGTTTCTCCGGGCATAATGCTTAGTAATCCTTCTTTGTAGGTCAAGATTCTTGTTAGACTTCTCCAATCTAGCCTCCAAGTGCATGTTGGCTCTTTCCAACCAAGGCTCTCAATCCTGTGCTATCTCCATGGCCAACAGTTCATCTAGGGGGAGTTATTCTACTAGTGCTTCTTCTTGTTCCTTTTGATTTTCCGATGCCTTCTCTAACCCCATGGTTCTATGCCTCCTCCTAGATTGAACTTCCTCATCCTCACTCTCTTCATAAGTTCCCATGAACTCTTCTAGTTTCATCTGTGCACTTTGGGCTTCTTTCTAGGCCTTAACGGCTGTAGCCTCATAGATAGTAATTTGTGCTCCTAGCTGCCTTTTTTCCAAGTCAAGGGTATCAATCACACTTCTGGCCCTATTTAGATTGGCTTGGAGGTCTTCAATGAGTACATTTTTGTTTTGGATGAGAAATTTTGAGATCCTTGCCTCCTCCTCCTCATCAATGTCCACCTAAATGATTTGAGACTCCCTTTCCACCCCATGATCTTATTCCTCTTGTTTTACCTATTGTTTTAATTTGTCTAGTGGCTGAGCTAAGGTGGATGGCATGCTCCCTTGACTTTGGAGGTAGCAAACACAATCCTTGACTCTATCTGGTATGTGAGTGAAAGAGGTGTGATTGTGGTCTTGTTGGTTTCTTTATCATGGCTGTGATCCTTGTTGTTGTCATCAACTTCTTCATCTTCATTATTGATATCATCAGTCATCATATTTTCTGCCTCATCATTGTCTTCTACATCATCAACACTCTCATTCTCTTCATTGTATTTTGCATTGTCATTTTTTTCTTCATTTGATTTTTTGTCCTCTTCCTTTATGTGATCATCATTTAGACTATGGGCCCCTTCCCATTTTTCATTGTTATCATGACTAGGACTGCTTTCCTTTTTATCTTCTGCACTGTCATCATTCTCATTATCACTGGGGAGCTGACTATTGTCATGACTGTCATGACTGTCATGACTATTTTCTTCTTTTCTATCCTTTCAATCACTGAGGCTTGCTTCATTTTGGTCACTGCTTCCTTCAATTTATGCATTTTCCTCACTGTCATCCTCTTTTTCATTGTCATATTCTTCCATATCTTCATTATCTATCTCTGCCTCATCATCATTTTATGTTGCAGCCTCATCGTTTTTCTCTTCATTCTCTACCTCCATGACCTTTGTTTTATTGTTGACCTCCTCTTCATCAATTTTTGTCTCTGCTTCTTCATCGTTTACTTCCTCTTCCTCATCATTTTCCTCTTCACTTTGGACTGATTTATTGTCACTCTCACCCTCTTCATTTTGATTTGACTCATTATCATTATCTTCCACATTTTCACTTAATTCATCATTGCTACTTTCTTCTTCATTTGATGCATCAAGAGAAGGGGAGGAAGGGAGTTTTTCTTGAGGTGAGGACACTTGTGTAGATGAGGAGGGAAAGTTAGGTTGATGAGGGATTTGTGGCCTTGGGAAGACTTCATGTGCTATGAATACCTCCTAAGGTATTCCCTTTTGTTCCAACTAATGTAGAACCACCATCTTGATCAAGGAATGTTTAAACAAACTCTACATTTGTTGGGAAGGATTCCTTCTCCGGACAATAGAAGACATTTTGTCCATACTCCTATAGAGGTAGTAGGGAAATTTGAGCATTTTGACCCTTGTGAAATGCATGAGAAATCTAACATGATAGGAGTAAAGCATGGAGTATCTCCCCTCACAGGTAAAGTACCTCATAATTACTTTCATTAAGGGCGCAAATCTCTTTTTTAGGTGTGAGAAAGGGAAAATAACCTTGCAGCCTTCTATGTACCTAGTCTTGACAAACGACTCATAATTGTTCTTGTTCAATTTAGCTTTCTTAAAACAATTTTCACCAAAAGCAGGTATACCTATAGCATTAGAGATGGTATCTACTGATAGTTCAAAATTCACTCCTACAAGATTCACTAGTTTGTTATGGAGGTTGAGGAAAAACAACCTTGTAAGCTCTGGGTGGTGTTGCACTTGTTTGACCTTCTCACAAAATTGAAAGAATCCCACACTCTGGAAACATGAGAGGATCATGGCAGATGAGATGACATCCACTGTGCTCTGGGGTTCAAATTTTTTCACTTTCCCTCATTTGTGGTTTGGCCTCTGTCACTGCTACTATTGTCTTCTCCTCTTGAAATGATGATTAGGGTTGTTTGTGGAAAAATAAGGTTTTCTTGTGACACTTTTTATTGTCCCGTGATTTGATATATTGGTAGACCAAATGCACAAGATAACATCAGAACAGTCTTTGGAGTCGTAGGACCTAGCCTTCCTAGATTCAGAGAGGGATCTCTCTATTGTATGCAAGGATGTGAACTTGTTTTCTTCTAGGGTTTTTATTTTAGGCTAGTTGTTAAGTGTAGGGTTTGTTGTTTGTTTTGGTTGGCTATAATGATTAAGTAGAATAGGTGGAGTGAGAGGTCTTCAAATCATTGGGCTATGGAGTCTATGAAAGTCATGGATATCTCAAAAATAAAACAAGATGCATAACAGGGCAAATATAGCATGGTCAAGTGGATCTTTAAGGCATGTGTGGAGTGAAATGAACATTAAGTGGGTGAGCATAGTAGTTGTGTAAAATCAGTGAAGAATCCTTAAACAAGTACTTTTCAACAAGATGGTCTCAAATACTGATCAACATAAGGACATAATCATAAGATAGTGAAAAACAATAGATTTTTTATTATACTTAAGTACACAAAGCATTCAAGATGAACAATTCAATGAGCCATAGGAAGCAAGAAAACTATCTAACTTTTAGTGATTTCACCTTCAAGGTTTAGAGAACATACAAGATAACATATAACTTTAATCAAAGAAGAGGGAACTCCTAAGAATCTATGATCAAGCTACAAAGAACTTTAAGGCAACTTATCAAGCATAGACAAAGGGCATGATCAAAACATTGCCTCTTTGGCTAAAGCCTAGCAATTGGTACTTCAAAGAGAGATTCCAAAACAGAGATTAAATAGCATAAAATAAGCAGGTCTAACCATAAAACGTATTTGAAAACTACTATATTGAACCATTCGTGGAATAAAAAAGCATAGGAACCTCTAAGAAGCAACGAAGAATTTCTTAAACAAACCCAGTAGAGGAAAACATAAAGACAATAGACAAGAGGAAGGACTAAGGTGCCTCCAACAACATTTCTTAGTGTAATATTCCAAATTTTTTCTTCAATAAATTGGAATATTAACTTTTGCTATTTTCACTTAGGAGTTGAATAATTGGGTGAGAAGGCCCATGCATAATAAAAATATCAATAAAATCCCTCATAGTATGAAAGGGGATCATCATTGGAGCTGGTTTTCACACCCTCATGTGTGAAGAGAGCCATTTGCAAGTGGAAAAGGTCAAGTTTGACCAAGTCAACAACGCTGGGCTAAGAGGTGGAGAACACTTAGAGAAACAACGCAATATGAATGGGAAGAGGTTTCTTTAGTGAAGGAAACTATAATGAGTGGGACCCATGGTGAAAGGCATCTCACATGTTTAAAAGGAGGGCAAGGCAACCATTGTTTCTCATGTTGAATATTATTGATTTCATTGTCTGTTCAGACTTTGTGCATTCTCATGCTATTCAATAGAGTTGTAGTGCTGCTTAGCACAAGGAATTCCTATTCAGAAATTCCTTCTCTTTCAAGAGAGGCCTCTTGAGGGAGTTTCTCTTCATTTTCTCCATGTTTAGGCTTGAGGCCAAGCATCCTCCTTTATCTACAGTGCTATTCCTGAAGCAGGATCATTTTGTTTTGCAAGGTGTTGGAGTGGAGGTTCTACAACACCACTTCCAGAGCTATTTTGCAGAGGAGGGAGTCTCCTTTCCATTGGAGAATCAGTGAGGGAACTTTTGAGCTGATTCCCATCATCTTTGGCACGCAATGACATCCAGGGCCAAACATTGTTCATCACCTACAATGCAGTCCCTCTCATTGACTGCGTTATTTCTATTGAGTATCTGTAGTGAGGTTTGTAGTATTGATTTGGAGGGTTAGATCTTCAGTGTTAGGATCAGCCTTTCAATTGGAAGATCCATTGGAGGAGGTCTATTTAGCTTGTGCATCATCTACAACCATCTCCATCTAGTTCTAGAGTTGTAGCTGCTACTCAGCCCAGCTACTTCGGCATTTTTGCCATTTTGTATATTTCAGCCAATCCTTTCCGGGATTGACGTATTATTGCTTTCAGAGGTTAGAACCTTCCTCCCCCACTTTATTTCAGCCATATATTGTCTTATCCATGTGTTGATATCATTGTGCAGCAGTTCTACATAATAGACTACACTGTCACAGCCAAGGGTTTTCACATATGAAGCAGTGTTCTTTCATTTCCTTGTACATGTATTGTTGAGGCTTGCATGGCCTATCTTGAGTAGATGTTTCCTCAAGGACTTGTATTTTATTTACTGCTATAATATTATTTGTTGGCTATCTATATCTTCTTGCTGCATAGCTACTAAAATAATGTTGTTGTTCCATGGTATGTTCATATAATGTTACAGTCCCTTCATAGGGAATTTTCTGAAGACAACTAGGTGTGGGAGATTTGTTTAACCCACCTAGAAGGATTTCTTTGGAGCCTCCTCTTGTATTCAGAACTTATATACATTGATCTAAGGGATCCAAGTCCTGGTTTCAATTCCTGTAGCAGCCATTACTGGAAAATCTGTTTTCAAGTCATGCCTTGCTAGTTGTTCCAAATTTGGAATATTACATTGGTATCAAAGAAAATTTCTTAGCTCAGCCTGTGAGTCTAAGCCAAGGAAGATCAGAATGATGAAGAATATGAGATTTCTCTCATTAGTGTTCAGAAATAAGAAGACCCTCTCCAAGGAGGAAGAGCAAGAAGAAGAGGAAGGACCATGCACTTCCTATTCTCATCGAGAAGAAGGCAAGCATGAAGGACACTTGGATTATCAGATTCTAAGTGATTACCTTGTTGAGTAAAAATCTCAACCTAGAGCCTTCAAGGAGTCTCTATATTTCCCTCATTTCATCTAGTTGAAGGAAGAGAAAAGACGTTACAGCAGAAGAGAAATCAGAGGCAATAGATTTATGTTGTCTACCTTTAATGGGTTATCTACAGCAAGAACTTTGGTGAGAAAGTTGGAGGCATTTTTCCTACTACATCCTGTAGCAGGGAAAGAAGCTGTTGAAATCTTAGCACTGTACTTCGAGGGTGAAGCCTATGCTTGGTGGTGCAGCCACTTGAGCCATGCAAGGGTGAAAATTTTTGTAGAGTTCACTCAAAGGTTGATCAAAACCTTTGATGGAGAAATAACAAAGGAGGAAAAACCCTCACCACCACTTGAGGAGCTTTGTCCTAACGTTGTCACACTCATGGAGGAGCAGCCACATGCATCAACAGTTGGGGAATCCAACACTTTGGAGGAAGGAAATCTTGCAACCCTACAAGAAGTTCCAAAATCTCATCAAGGTATGAAAATATTTCCACAGTCTATTATTGCAGCAAATTATTTTGATAGTTGTGGATATTTAATTTTACATGACCAAGGGTCAAATCTCATTGCTACTATAGAGAAGCTTGGTTGCATTGCGTTGTGCAACATGGAAAAATTCAAGGAAAAAGTGAACCACCATTCTCATGAGCCATTTTTGGATTGTACATCACACTTGAGGTTGGGGTTTGAAGACTTGAAGGAAGATAGTAGACATCTTGGAGTGAGAAACCATTTCTCCTTTCAAGATGACACTTTCTCAATGAGCCCCTCTTAGCTCAAAGAGGAACTTCTACTTTCAATAGATCCAAGACCTCATTGGTTTTGGAGAACCATTGTTGAGAGGGAGGTCTCATGGAGAGATCTCATTAGAGGTGCACTTCAACACACCATGGAGTGCAAATATTTTTTTCCTTTCTCACAGGGGTAGATAGAAGATGGAGCACATCTTTAGATGGATAAAATCTCTTATGCTTGTGTTGGAAATTCCTTGAGCCATACACATCATGATGGGAGGTTTTTTCCTACCACCTATTTGGGTCCTTATAGGGTATCATTGATCCTTGAGAAGATTGCATTTCAAAATCCCATGAAGTGAAAAGACAAAGATTTGGTTTGGGAGGATGGTAGCCCTCATGGGAGGAGTGCCAAGATGAAGAGAAGGAGAAATCATCCACAAGTGATTTAGTGGATGTGGTTGATATGCAAGGAGATGGGAGGCTACTTGCAAATTTATGATACTAGGCAGTAGGAGGCTTGGTTGTGCTGGTTTCTCTTGAAATATTTTGGACATCATCCTCTTTCTAAGGGTATGTGGTAGGATACTTGCATCTTTGAGCAGTAGAGAGTATGTATGCATGGTGTTGGTATGATATTCATATCCTTCATTATGTTTTCATGATATGGTTTGTATGATGGAAGTATGGGGAGGTAGCAAAATGTTTTGTTTCTTTGCTTGGGAGAGCAACAGTAGATTTGCTCTCACTTTTTGCATGATGTTGCAAGAGGAGGAGATGGCATTACCTCCTTGGCTTTAGATGATGGAGAGGCACTTCCACCTTGGGAGGAACTTCTCATGTATTGTAGCATTATGGGAGATATCTTTGACAGGGAGCATGTCAAAGAATAGAGCTTTGTATTGACAGGAGCTTATTTGCATAAGCTCATAGCACTGTCACTTGGGAGTAGAGACTTATGGATGGAGTGTCCCCAGGATCACTTCACATCAGATGCACTTGGTGAACAAGGAGGAGACAATGATGATAGAGTGGTGGATAGAGACATCTATCACTATGACATATTCTTCTTGACTTGGATTTCCAAGCATAAGGAGGATTATCTTCTTGTAGCACATGGTTCATTCTTCTTCATAGCATGCTAGAACACTATCGAGGACTCACTCATGCATCCATGTACCATCTTAATTCCGACATATGGTAAGAAGATTTTTTTTACATGTATTGACTTCCATACTCTTACCATTGCTTTGAAGTGCATTGCTCTACAAGAGGGCAAGATTTTCACTTTGCTCCATGATCATTGTTGGGCCAAAATATATGATGGAGGCAGCCTCTTTTATGTGGCCTTCGGAAAATGGTGCATCATTAAATGTATGTTCATTTGTTACACCGAAACATGCCCCATATAAAGACATGTATGATTGACCATGTAAGAAGAGACATTTTTCCTTACACTTTTCTAAAGCAGCAGTTTGTAAAACTACACCATACATGTTTAGGAGACTGTTGGTATCTTCAAGCACCACATGAAGCCATTAGTATTTCCTTCACTCTTGTACAGGTCATGCCTTCATTTTCTGTTGTTTTTCTTATTCTTGTTGAGAGCATGATTGAGGGATTGACACATGAGTTAGATGTGTCCTTGAGGGGAGAGAGTTCCCACATTTTCTACTCTAAATGTTCTAATGGGAGCATGATATTCATCCATTGTATAATCATGGGAAAGTATTTGATCATGTATTGATGACACATTCAGCCATTTACTATTCATTAGTAGATGTGATGATTCTTGTATGATACTTGACACACTATTTTCTGAAGTTGCAGTGGATGAGACTACGCTGTGTCCTCTTGAGATCTTGTTTGTATCATGCATCATCATGTAAAACTTGTAGAAAAATTCTCATTAGGATTTTCTATGATGACCATGTCCTATTCATCATGGATGGAATATTTTGGGCCAACTTGTTCTTCATTTTTGGAGGAGAACCCTTTGGAGGATTGTTCTTCACTTTGCCATTTGAGGGAAATAATTCTGCAGCCCAGGATTAGCACACACTCCACACTTATCATGAGCGGAGAGAAGGATAGCATGGGTTATGATATGATGCTTACCATGATCAAATTTTCAGCCCACCTTCATTTCTGGAGCTTGAGGTGGAAGGAGATTTTCAGGAGTTGCCTTGTTGGGAGGTGACTCATTTTGTTTGAATGATTTCTTGGGGAAGATTTTTTCCCAATAATTTTCAGTCTCCATGCGTTTGGAGACAACTCCTTAGTTCTATCATTTCTTTTTCTTGAGGACAAGCAACATTTGGGAGGGGAGGACAGTAATATTCCAAATTTTTCCTTCAATAAATTGGAATATTAACTTATGCTATTTTCATTTAGGAGTTGAATAATTGGGTGAGGAGGCCCATGAATAATAAAAATATTAATAAAATCCCTTATATTATGAAAGGGAATCATCATTGGAGCTGGTTTTCACACCCTCATGTGTGAACAGGGTCATTTGCAAGTGGACAATGTCAAGTTTGACCAAGTCGACAACGTTGGGCTAAGAGGTGGAGAACACTTAGAGAAACAATGCAATATGAAAGGTAAGAGGTTTATTTGGTGAAGGAAACCCTAATGAGTGGGACCCATGGTGAAAGGGATCTCACATGTTTAAAAGGAGGATAAGGAAACCACTTTCTATCATGTTTAACATTATTGATTTCATTGTTTGTTCAGAATTTGTGCATTCTCCGGTTGTTTAGCAGAGTTGCAGTGCTTCTTAGCATAAGGCATTCCTCTTTAGGAATTTCTTCTCTTTAAAGAGAGGCATATTGAGGGATTTTATCTTCATTTTCTCCACATTCAGGGTTGAGGCCAAGCATCCTCCTTCAACTACAGTGTTATTCCTGAGGCAGGATAATTTTGTGTTGCAGGGTGTTGTAGTGGAGGTTCTACAACACCACTTCCGAAGCTATTTTGCAAAGGAGGGAGTATCATTTCCTTTGGAGAATAAATGAGGGATATTTTGAGCTAATTCCCATCATCTTTGGGATCATTCCAACCATTTTTCATCACCTACAGTGCAGTCCCTCTCATTGACTGCGTTATTTCTATTGAGTATCTGCAGTGAGGGTTGCAGTGTTGATTTGGAGGGTTAGATCTTCAGTGTTAGGATCAAAATTTCACTTGGAAGAGCCATTGGAAGAGGTATATTCAGCTTGTGCATAATCTACAACCATCTCCATCCAGTTCTAGAGTTGTAGCTACTACTCAGCCCAGCTACTCCGACATTTTTTCCATTTTGTATATTTCAGCCAATCCTTTTCGGGATTGATGTATTATTGCTTTCAGGGGTTAGAGCCTTGCTCCCCCACTTTATTTGAGCCAGATATAGTCATATCCATGTTTTATATCATTGTGCAGTAGTTCTCCATAATATACTGCATTGTCATAGCCAAGGGTTTTCACATATGAAGCAGTGTTCTTTCATTTCGTTGTACATGTATTGTTGAGGCTTGCATGGCCTATCTTTACTAGATGTTTCCTCAAGGACTTGTAATTTCTTTCCTGATATAACATTATTTTTCATCTATATATATCTTCTTTCCTCACAGCTACTAAAATAACGTTTTTGTTTAATGGTTTGTTCATAAAATGTTGCAGTCCCTAAATAGGGCATTTTCTAAAGACAACTAGGTGTGGGAGATCTGTTTAACCCACCTAGAAGGATTTCTTTGGAGCCTCCTCTTGGATTCTGAACTTAGATACATTGATATAAGGGATCCAGGTCCTGGATTCAATTCTTGTAGCATCCATTACTGGAAAATGCGTTTTGAAGTCATGCCTTGCTAGTTGTTCCAGATTTGGAATATTACACTTAGCCTATACTCTTCTGTTATACTCCAACATAGAAGGATGGAAACATAATGAAAAAATGAGAAAAAAATAACATGAAAGAGAATCACTTCACCAATAACCAAACGCAGGGATCCTGCAAGCTATCCTCCTTCATCATCAATCAAAGAAAGCCGTTGAGAAACTCCACAAGACCAATTTCTCCTTCAAACTCAAGAAAACCATGTATTGCTCCCAGAACTCATCAAATTCCAACATTTACAACAAAACCCTCATTCTCTATTTATCTTAGCAAGGGAGGTCAAAAACCCTAGATAGGGTTGGAAAATGTCAAAATCACTCATAAATGTCATACATGCCCAAGAGACCATGCAAGGCCCAAGGCACAAAATATCCCATGAAATAAATGCCAAAATACTTGTAGAACCTAATTCTTGAGTGATTTGCCTTAAAAAACACTAAAATATGATTTTGTAATAAATGAGTGCATTTTGTTGACTTTTGGCCAAAAGCACACAGTGATGTCTATAAGTGCAGTGCCAAAATAGGTCCTTTTGCAGCCAATTTTTGGGGACCTTCTCAATGTCGGAATTTTCTCCGTTATGGTCCGTTGGAGAACCTGCTGAGTCTTCTTTCCAGATCTACCTTTATTTTTTTTATTTAGCCTCTGTGACCTATCCAAAAACTCAAATTTCCAACACTTCTCTGAGCTCAGTGCCAAGCTTGAAAAGGAGACAGAATGGTGAAAAATCAGGTGTTTTGTGACCTTTTGAGGGGTCAAAAATCCTCCAAATGCTCTGAAATTTTGTGAGAATAATGTAGTAGGCACGAGAAATCCAAAAATATAACTTTTTCCCTCTAAGGATTTCTGAGGGAAAATCGTAACACTAGTGGCACTACGCTTATAGCCCTCTAAATTCTCAAAAGACAAAAACGTGTCCAAATTTATTCAAAATTGGTGGATGTCTCCCTCATGTGGTTTGAGAGATCTATAGAGAAGCTTGTGCCAGAATTCCAAGTATATCTTGACATTTTTCTTCTTTTAGTGCCTGGATCTTAACTTGGGCCTTCTTCAATTTGGCCCTTGCAACTTGGTTTCTCTAGGCATAATGCTTAGTCATCCTTATTTGGAGGCCATGATACTTGTTATCCTTCTCCAATTTAGCCTCTAAGTGCATGTAGGCTCTTTCCAGCCAAGGCTCCCAATCCTATGCTATCTCCATGGCCAACAGTTCATCTAAGGGGATTTGTTCTACTAGGGTTGCTTCTTGTTCTTGTTGCTTTGCCAATGCCTTCTTTAACCCCATGGTTCTAGGCCTCCCACCAGATAGACCTTCCTCATCCTCACTGTGATCCATTTCATTGTTATCACTGTTGCCTTCAATTTTTCCATTCTACTCACTATCATCCTCTTTGTCATTGTCATATTCTTCGATATATTCATTATCTATCTCTACCTAATCATCATTTTCTATTGCAGCCTCATCATTTTCCTCTTCATTCTCTACCTTGGTGTCCTCTGTTTTATTTCTAACATGCTCTCCATCAATGCTCATTTCATTCTTACTGTCAACCTCCTCATCTTCTTCATAATCCTCTTCCATATTGTCACTATTTTTTTCACTAACAAGCTCACTGTTTTCACCTTCATCAGTGTCATGATCACTTATCCTTTCTTCATAATCATTTCCTTCTTCTTCCTCATCATTTTCCTCTTTCTCATCATTTTCCTCTTCCTCACATTGGATTGATTTTGTAATATCCCAAAATGGGGATGAAACAATACATGAAAAAAAACTACAATAGAATTAATAAATTAACTCATAAAATGTGTTTAAAAACACGTAGCCATCAATTAGTGTTACAGTAGCAACGTATTATGCGTTTTATGATCCCAAAAGTTGGGTAAATGCAGCAATATGTGCCCCAAAAAAATTATTTTCATAGAATTGTGTTATGATAGGAAGAAATAACACTGGAATTCCTTAGATTATGTATTATGGGACTCACATCCAGAAGGTGATAAAAAACAAATCCCTTTTGATGTGTTAAACAGATCTCCCAGTCCAAATATGGCTTAAAAATGCCCAAATCCCATGACTTGATCTATGCAGAGTTTTTTGAAGCACGCATAGTGTGATTTTATAATGGCTTATGATGAAATATATTCTAAATAAAATATCTGGAGTTTATTGCATTAATACATGAAGAAAATTGGAGATCTAGCTCCTTTTACACATTATAAAGATAACGCGGCAAGGGTTTCTTGAGAGCTTGAGTACAAAAGAGTAGATATGAACATTCAGCTCTAAAATAAAAATCTTACTACAAAATTACATACATATGGATGAATAATATAGAAGAGGGATGATAATCCCTTCTTCTATATTTCCAAGAGAAGGGTTGGCCCTTTCCCTAAAAAACTAGCACAAGAACAAGGGCTTAAACCCTGCTGCTGCAACTCTATGAAAAATGACGCAGTTCCTACAAGGCCCTATGCTGTAGGTGATGGGAGTACTTTTTCCAAATTCCAAGATTTGAAATTCTGCTCCAAGATCTCCCTTACTGATCTTACAAACAATTGGAGACTCCTTCCTCTAAAAAATGAGTGTAGGAAGTGGTGTTGTGAACCCCCACTGCAACACCCTACAACACAACGTTATATTGCTGCAGAAATAACGTTGTAGCTGAAGGAGGATACCTGGCATCAATCTTGGATGTGGGTAAAATTAGTACAATATCCTTCAAGAGGCCTCTCAAGGAAGGAGAAGGAATTCCTAAACAAGAATGCCTTTTTCTAAGCAACTTAGCAATATCAACTAAATAGTTGAAGAAAGCAGAGTAGTCTAAGCAGACACTTCAAAATATCATTCATAAGATGTCTTGATATGGCTACCCTGCCATCCTTTTAAACATGTGTGATCCTTCTTTCCTTGGGCTCCACTCATTAGGGTTTCCTTTGCCAAGGAATCTTCCTCCCACTATCTATGCGTTGTCTCACAAGATGATCTCCACCTCCTATCCCAACATTGTTAACTTGGTCAAACTTGACCATCATGCAAAGGTCCCTGTTCACACATGAAGGTGTCAAATCCTGCTTTTATGTTGATCCCCTTTCACATTATGAGGGACTTTATTCAGATTTTTATTATGCATTGGCCTCCTTGCCCATTTATTCAACTCCTAGGTGCAAAAGACAAAAATCAATATTCAAATTAGTTGCATGCTAAATTTGGAATATTACAGATTTATTGTCACTCTTACCCTCTTCATTTTGATTTGACTCATTATCATTATCTCCCTCATTTTACTTAATTCATCATTTCCACTTCCTTCTTCATTTGATGCATCAAGAGAAGGAAAAGATGGGAGGTTTTCTTGAGGTGAGGGCACTTGTGTAGATGATGAGGACAGGCTAGGTTGATGAGGGAGTTGTGGGCTTCTCAAGACTTCACGTGCTATGAATACCTCACAAGGTATTCCCTTCTGTTCCAACTAATGCAAAACCACCATCTTGATTAAGCAATGGTGAAACAAACTTTGCATTTTTTGGGAAGGACTCCTTCTCCGAACCAAAAATGACATTTTGTCCATACTTCTATACAAGTAGTAAGGAAAGTTGAGCATTTTGACCCTTGTGAAATGCATGAGGAGTCTAACATGATAGGAATATATTCTGGAGTACCTCCCTTCACAGGTAAATTACTTCATAATGACTTTCATCAAGGGTGAAAATCTCTGTTTGAGGTGTGAGAAAGGGTAAATTCCCTTGTAGCCTTCTCTGTACCTAGTCTTGACAAATGGCTCATAATAGTTCGTGCTTAATTTAGCTTTCTTAAACCACTTTTCACCAACAGCAGGGATACCTGTAGCATTAGAGATGGCATATGTTGATAGTTAAAAGTCCACTTCTACAAGGCTTTATTGTTTGTTGTGTAGGTTAAGAATGAAAATCCGTGTAAGCTCTAGGTGGCTTTCCACTTGTTTGACTCTCTCACAAAATTGGAATCACCCTACATTCTGGAAACATGAGAGGATCATGGGATATGAGGTGATATCTATTGTGCTCTGGGGTTCAAATATTTTCAATTTTCCTCCTTTATGGTTTGGCCTCATAGGCCCTTGGCCTCTGTCACTGCTGCTACTGTCTTCTGCCCCTGACATGGTGATTAGAGTTTATGGTGGGAAAACTTGAGCAAGAGGAGTAAAAAGAAAATGATGGTAGGCAACTCTTTGCAAATGAGTGATGTATAGGTGAGGTATATGACTCATTTTATTTGTGGTTGATGATGGTTTTTACATGAAATGAAACTACCCTAATTCACTCCCCTTCACTAAAAATGGTTTGGAGGTTAAAACAGAGGACTGCTTCTCATGATGACCTAGGGTTTGCAAATTTTTATGGTTTATTCATTCGTTTAACAAAAAAATTACTAAAAACACTTGAGAGGAGGAGAAGTAGGGCACCTACCAGGTTTAGCTTGCTTGCAGGTCTTTGGAGATGACTTGGAGGTGTCTCCCTTGACTCCTTGGCAAAGTTTTTGCAGTTTGGGAGAGTTTCTGCATAAGCGCAGCACCCTGCCCGCACTGTCGGGTCGCCCTCTGAGCGAAGCAACGGGCGGGTTGGGCCTCTGTCTGAGCATAGCGCTAGATAGAGTCAGGAATTATCTGTGTAGAAATGCCTCCTCATGTAGGCCTATTGGCCGCTGGGGGCAGCGGGGGCCTATCGGGTGCTCTGTGCACATAGTGTCATGCCACGAAACAGGTGAGTTATTGTTATGAAGGTAAATCCTCTCTGCGGATAGAGATGATCCCTATAGCCCTAGGGTGGGTCTACTAACAAAAGGACATGCTAAAGTGTTGCTTCCTAGTTAATGAATAAACAAAATACCATGGTATATTTACCTACCTTGAATTCAATGCTATCGATGTTGCAAAAGGAGTAGTGGCCTCTCACTCCTGCCTTGGAAAATCACGATCTGTTCGCTGTCGCGCTCAGATACCTGCACATAGGACAAAGAACAAGAACAACATATGACAGAATAGTTTCACTCACAACTATTAGCCAGTCAAAGAGGGCTAAACATATCGCATCAAATAAACATCATAACACAATAGTGGAATCAAACAGTTGTCATGTATATTAAAGAGTAGAAGGAAGAGTACAACCGATGCTTTGACGTCACAATTTCCTCCAGCAGGGTTCAGATGAAATGCATCTCAACTTTCGGTCAGGTAATTCAGACTCAAGTTCTCTTAGAATTCATGGACTCGAGCTCTCTCAACACAATATTTCTTACTCTATCTCCTCTAGCAGCTTAGCTATGGTATAATTCTCTTGGTTCATATATTCAGTCGTTTAGCTAGCTTTTACTAAAGGAGATAGTTTCTTATATAGAGGGAAAAGAGGTGGTTGGGATCCCTAAAAAGGTGGGAGGGAGTACTATCCTTTAGGATAGTTCCAAGGGAGGTGGAAACTACTAACTAAAGGAAGGAGTCTGTGGTTGTTTCAGTTCAACCACTCCCAATGACTCATCCCCGAGGTGGTTGGAATGGAACCTCTACCTCTATTTTTTAAAAACATTCCATAAATAGCTTGGTGCGGGTGTCTAACTGGCATAAAGCACCATGTGGCGCGGGCTCAATGTTAAATTTCCTGGTTGGCACGAGGATGTAACGGGCTACACGCACCAAGGCAAAAATAGGGATTTTCACAGCTCTACTTAGGAAATTGTGAACAAGAAGAATGTTGCTTTCATCAAAAGGGATGCAAGGATGGTATTTGCAAAGCATGACACTACTTATTGGTCACAGAAACGACCCTCCAATGTGCGAGTTGGGGATTGCAGGGACAGTGACAAAATGTTGTGTAACAATTGGGTCCTGGGCATGTCTTGTTCGCCTGGGTGTAGTGCCACCCTATTCACGTGGCACCACCCAATATATGCACAGCGCAGAGTAGATTTTACACTGCGGAGACCTGTCTTATTGCAACGCTAGGGTATGTGAGCACAACGCCAGTGTCTGTGCATAGTGCCAGTGTCTGCGCATAGTGCCAGTGAATTGGCCCGGGTTTTGTCAGAAAACTCGGAAATTACTCCACAAGGGTTTTTATCCTTTTGGAAATGAAAAATGAGTTCAAAACGTGATAAATGAGATTCCTTTATACTTTAAAAAACAAGTCAAAATGAGAAAACCCACTTTTGTTAAGTTTTGGTCACTTTATCCTTTTGACTAATATCCTTTTTAATCTTTTGCAGGGGTTTTGAAAACTTTTCAAGGCAACTTTTCTTCTTCCTATGGTGATGGTTTGCTGAGGAGGTGAAGATGTCCATTTTAACTTTTAGGGTTTTAGCACTGTCAGACTTCCTTCATTTACATATGAGACACTGAAAAACAATTTTTTTGTTTCTTTTGACATCTCTGAGTTTTAGTGAACTGAAAACATGTTTTCTTACCTTATTACTGATCTTTAATGGTGGTGCACCCATTTTTACAAATATTATAAATTATACTTGCTATGTCTCCTCTTGGCCACTTGTGACTGTTGTAGGTGCCATGACACAGTTGTTTTGGTCTCCTTGGTCATTCTTTGGAGTTTGACACCTCAGTTACTCAACAGTAAACTAATTCTTATGTTAGTTTTTTACCTTATAACCCAAAACAATACTTTTATTCCTTTGACCCTTTGAAGGCTATGACTGAAAATGGAGGCTTAAACTCCTTCACACTGATACTCTATGCATTTTCTTCCTTTGATGTAGTGAAGCACCATTGCCTTGGTCAAGTCTAGGAATCACCATCAATAGATTTTAGGAAACTTTCTATTGTCATGATGGAGACCCATCATCTTCATTTCAACTACTTTTCCTATCTTCCCAAAAAGTAGGTTTTAGGGCTGTTAGAGAAGAATAATTAGTGTTGTATTCTAAGTTATCTATGGCCCTTTCAATTTCATTCATTTATATTCAATTCACCTCACCTTTTTCCCTTCTTCATTTATAACTTCTAAAAATCTTCAATTTGTCCTTGGTTGTGTTGATGTGCCTGTGTCCTTGTGGTCTTTTGCATTGGCTTCTTGTTGGGAAAAATTCTTTAGCCAATTAGTCGTCAAAAACCCGACTCTCTTTGGACATAGGCATGCTTCCCTTTCTTTGCTATGGATGTCCTTTACTGAGGAGTTGTCGTCTTACCTTACCTCATTTTCTGCATGATATCCATCTCAATCATTCCTACAGAAATGTTTAATATTCACAGTTATCCTCTAGCAGAATGATTGTTTTGGCAAAGTAGTCCTTGAAGGTATTTTTGATATAATTTGGACAAACATTTACTTGACCTTCTTTCACATTTGGTTTCATCTTCTTGGCATATGAAAATCAATGTTTTTAGAACATCAAATACAAACCTATAACCTATCAAACCCTAGTGATCTAGTGGGAGGCTCTTTAGACTTTGTCCCTTGACTGAAAACTTGGCTTAGGGTCCTCAAGTATGAAAAAAATGTTTTTGATATTTTAATGTATTGAAGATCCAAAATCCAATGTACTTGATTTATCTAAAGAGCCTACATAGATATTTTTGAGACCATCAATGCTTGAGGCATTTGGGAAACACAACAATGAGTAGGAGGTTGGTGATCCTAGGTTGCAAGTAGAGGGGTTACGCAAGGAAAAATAGAGTGTTGGGGTCAAAGGTGGCAAAAAATGATGAAGATGAGTGGCATGAGCCCATGATCTGTCTTTTGGGAGTGATAGGCTGGCCATGACTTTATAGAGTAGTGAAATAGTGAAAATGTTATCCTAAGGATAATGAAGGTAGTGAGATTTCTAGAACTTACAATATTCATGAATTTTGTTTCTAAAAATATAGGATAAGCATTTAGTCATCTAAAAAAAAGAAAAAATTACTAATGAATACTACTGGCTCCACTTGGGGAGCGCATCTCCTTTTCAGGAAGTGTCCAGTACTTCAGACCTCTCATTTTATGAAGACCGGTGCCTCATCCATCGGGCATATTTTTCCTTCTTTTCATTTGTTGATGCTTCTTTAAAGTTGTGACCTCAATAATCTGAAAAACATGATTAGCTCAACTTCATCTCTACCTACCCAACGTACTTTCCTAACATTTTTTCTTCCTTGGGTGAACTTGAACTGGCAAACCCTTTACATTCTTTTTTTTTGAAAGAAAAACAAACTATCTACTTCTACTCTTAGCACTCCTAAGAGTTTAGATTATGGTAGTGAACTCTTTTGTTCTCTACCTAGACTATTTGACTGCCAATATTAAGTTGTTTGGCAGACTTCATTATATAATATATTGACATGAAATTGAAAGCATGGTTTAAATTAGTATTAGGATATCTAACTTACCATGGGTTGTGGCATTAGGACAAACTGCACATAAACATTATTTTTGTACAAACAAAACTAGAAAAATAAGGGTTGTGATTTACCATTTGGTATGCATCCCCATCTTCCTCTTTGGTTCAATTTTGAGCATGTGGAACCATTATACTTCATTCCTAATCTATCCTTTCTGACAGGTCAAGTTTTAATGATTTGAAAAGCTCTCTTTCACTAGCTTATCAACACAAAATTGAGAGCATGTTCAGCCATGATTAGGCTAGATGACTGAAAAATATCTTCCTTTTGAACAAGTAGTGGCATTTAGGCTTGCACACTTTTAGTACTACTATTTTTTGGGTATGGGGTTGTACCTATTTTCAAATCTACCCTATTTTTCTTTCTTTCTATGTTTTTGTGTTTTTTCTTATTTTTCTCATGCAATGTTATATACAATGAATGAAAGTTATAAACTAGGGATTCTTGACAGCCATGGTACTTGAGCACCCTATCATCAATAAGATCTCCAAACAACCCGTTTTCATTTAGCTCTTGTAAACAGAAAACATTGTTACCTCCATTTGAGGGCATGGTGTGAGGATTTTTCCAAAAAATTTCATGCTCTCCTTGATATTTCCTCTTTAAGTGTTGCTTCCAAACCTTGTTTATGTCAAAGATCCTTCTTAGTTGGAAAAGGTATTCTTCATTATCTTCAAAACTGATGAATATTTCATCAATTTTTATCACAGTGAAGGAGTTGAAAATAGGGGCCATGACTCTTTGGAAGGTAGCTTCCGCACTCCTTAACACAAGAAGCATTGGATCAAACATGTAGGTGCCTCGAGGTACTTTGAAAATGGCTTTATGCTGATTGATTGGAAGTGTTATCGCCTTATGGTAACCTAAAACACTACCATGCAATGACATCTTGTTAGAAACTCCTACCCTTTGTAGAGTATGATTTATCTTGGGAAAAGGGTATTTGTTCTTCATGGAGGTTTTGTCTAGGTACCTAAAGTCTATACACAGTCTGCATCCTTTTGCTTTCTTTGTTAGTGACACAATTTTCCCAAGGGTTTCATGGTATTTATTGGAGGGATACCTTCTTTGAATAATGTCTGTGTCACAAGGCTTTAAGCTTTCATCACCTTATACAAAAGCATCCTGAATCTTTTTGCACAATCTTAGGTATTTCTCTTTTGTGTGAAGAGGTAAAGTCTTCGATAATTTAACCATTTCAAGTCTTTCTAGACTTGCCTACGTTGTATTCCTCTATTTCAGTCTTAGTAAGTACTACTTTAGGCTCAAAACCATTGTTGGGATCCAACTACTCTTCTAAAGTGGCGAAACTTTTAGTGATGAATTGTATTTGTATGGCAAGACTTTAAGTTATTTTGATCCAGTTCCTTAGAAGGTATTGCTATATGAAATTTTCCCAATATTTTAATGTTGACAGAAGGAAATGTTTCTGTTTTTGAATTTAGTGTTTCACTTGAGAAAACTTGTTCATATTTTAAGGTTAGTTTTAGTTTGAAGTCTTACTTTCAATTTGTAGGAAACTAAGTTCAACTTTTCCATCATGTCGTTGTTTGGGGTTGCTAGAGTTTAGGCTGTGGAGTTTTTCATGCAGAGACTGGTTTGACATTTGTAATGTGTCTATATTTGTCTCAACTTCACTTACTTTCTCATTAATGCCCTCTTAATTACACAATATAAAATAATCAAGATCTGAATGAATGGAATAAAGAGGTGTGTTGTTTGGCCTCCCCTGAATTTTAACCATATACTTCATCTGTGACTCTCGGTATAGTCTCCTTGTCTGGTTAAAAACAGGGATGGTAGCATAAGACATGTCTAGTTGAAGGTTTCCCTAAAGTTTGGCTCCCCAAGATATAGATAAAATCATGCTATACTTAGGGGGAATATCAACAACAACTATGTCCATGACTAGGTTCTTAGGAGGTATTTGTGCCAGATTGACACAAAGATCCTTTATTAGGCCCAAACACTTGACTCTACTTGAATCGAATGAGTACAAGTCTTTGTAAGGTTTAGTAATTTCTAGGCCTAATCTCTCCATCACAACTTTAGGCATGAGGTTGTGTGAGGCACCAGAGTCTAGCATGGCATTATGCAAGATTTTTTCATGTATTTTTAAGCTAACATAGAAAGGGGGAATGGCTCCTTCTTGGTAGTTTCCTTCTACTTCAAGACCAAACAACAACTCTGGTTTATCATTTTTCAAGTTTAAAGTATTAGTATCATTTCCCATGTTTAATACTTTCAAAACTTGGGACCTATATATGTCTTGGGTTATCAGTTCAGTGAGAGGCATGGTGATCTTTATTTTCACAATATCTCCCTCAAAAATGAAAAGCACTTGTGTTTTATACATATTTACATCAGTCTTATCAACCATATTTTTTTCTACAAGTTTAGTTTGCTGATTTTGTTTTGGGAATTTGGACAAAATAGTTTTCTCAGGGTCACTAGTAGAGGCACTAGGGCAGCTTGTGTCACCACTTGGTTGGCTAATTTTTCTTTGTTCGGATCATTTTTCTTAGCTCGGTGCTAGTAATTTCTATTGTATTCTTAGGAGTGTTTTTATGTATTTTCCTAATAGCAGTGTCTGCTTTGTTCTTTTTGGATTTTTCATGATTATTTTTTATCCTAAGGTCATATTGCCTATGGAATTTCATTATGGAATTTTCAAATCCCAATTGGTAGTCTTGAGAATATTCATAATTTTTTTTCAGTTTGGTCTGAGGAAAAGAAACCTTGTTCTTCTTTAGTGAGAAAAATATCACCCTCATTATCAGAACCTATTAATTTTACTTGGCTTTCTTCAGGTTCTTCATTCTCTCTTCCCTTTTCATATACATAATTGTCTTGGAAAGGAGGCCTAATTTGTTGGTCATTTTCTCTTGGTTTGTTTTGAGGAGGGTCTCTTCTGAAATTTGGATTCCTATTTTTGTTTTGGGGATTTGATTGGTTTTACCTAGGAGGTACTCTTTCATTTAGGCTTATCCTCTCTATCATTCTCTCCATTGTTCTCATTAGGCTATCCATTTTGGCATCAAATGAGGAGGTTAAGGCTATCGTTTTATCTTTGTAAGTGACTCTTTTTTCCGACCTCGTCCTAGCTCTCTTTTCAATCAAGTTGTTCTCTGCACTAATAGCCCCTCTTTGCATTTCATCTAAATTTGTGGGGTCTCTCTCCCTCAATTGGTAGGTCATGTCCGAATCAAAGCCTTCTGGAAACTTTACTAGTGCTAGGCCTTATGGGGGTTTCATGTGAGGTGGGAGGGCATTGTAGACACTGTAAACTTGATGCAATAATATTGTACACGTTTCCCTACATTCCTCTTAAGATTTTTATATTCAGAAAGGATTTGGAGGGGGTATTTCTAGATTTCCCACTTGTTTATAAATGTTTGGTGAAGGGAAGGGAGATCATGTATGGTGTTAGGAGTTAATGCTTTGAAACATTTTTTCGCTTCTCCTCCTAATATTTTTGCAAATATCCTCATTTTAATGGTTTATTATTCTATTTCCATGTAATCAAAGGCATAATTTATCCTATCTACATGATGTTGGGAAGTGATGGCTTCAACATCGGTAATGTGAGGGATTTTGGATTGATAGTCATTTGAAAAATATAATAAAAGTTGTGGCAGAGCCAGCAGGGCATGACAGGCTACCATGATGGGGGCTAATGGAATCCAAAGAGGATTTACAAGGGGAGGGTTTGTGAGAGGTGGTGGGGGATGAAGTGAATTGGTTTGAATAGTGGAGATATGGAAGGGTGTGGTGGAAGTACTTGGACAAGTAAACTGATTTTGAGCAGAATTTGGATGAAAAGAGCTAAAGTGATGGAGAAGATGAAAGTTAGGAGGAGTGGAAGGAGAGGCTTCTCTACTACAAATCTATGGGCTCAAAGACAGTTTGGTCAATCCCACTTTGTGACTTGGTTCTGAAAAGATTATTTGTATGCTGCAAGTCAAACTAAGGGTCTTGCAAAGCTATAAGGTGTTCAAGGGTAGAAATTGCTCTATAGATGGTCCTAATAGTAATTGAATCTTCAATTTTGGAAGTTTTCCACAAAATATTTTCTAGGTCATCAACTATAGTAGGAGGATTTGGGTCCGGATGATATTTGGTATGGATCCTATGTGAATTCAGATTTCAAATTCAAAATGTAGAGAGGATGAAAGTATATGACTGTTTTTCGAAAGACTGACCTCTCTTAGTGTTTTCTAAACTCATACAATGTATAACTAGGTTTCTAGACTTCTTAGGGTTGATTTGACACAATCCCAGGGAGTCTAATGAGAACTAGTAGAGTTAATAGGCCTACTGGGGCTAGTGGAGTCGCCAGGTGGATGTTTTTTATTTTTTTGAAGAGATGTGTTTGTGGTCCACCACGAAAAATTTACAAAACACCAATCTAAGATAATTTTTTTGGGGTTTTCTGAGTTCTCTATATAGCAGTAAGGTTTCTAAAGAGTGTGGTCTTGTTGAATCATAATTTTGCTAGGATGGTGAAACAATTAGATTCTACTCTTGGCTATCAGTTGATTTCTTTATGAGTTGATAAAGGTTTATGAAGTCCTAAGGGGTACTTATATTGTCACTGACTCAGAAGGTCCCACCGTGATCACCATTATGTTAGTGTGGCGATGAGGTGGTGATTAATCACTGGATAAAATTTAACAAGGGATTTGTAAAGTCTTTAAGGATGTCTAGGTTGTTAACTTACTCAAAAGGTCCCACTGTGATCGTCATTATGTTATTGTCTCGTGATTTGATAGATTGGTAGACCAAATGAACAGGGTAACATTAGACCAGTATTTGGAGTCCTAGGACTTAGCCTTCCTGGACTCAGAGAGGGATCTCTCTATTGTATGCAAGGATGTGAACTTGTTTTCTTCTAGGGTTTTGATTTTAGACTAGTTTTTAAGTGTTGCATTTATTTTTTGTTTTGGTTGGGTAAGATGATTAAGTAGAATAGGTGGAGTGAGAGGTCTTCAAATCATTGGGCTATGGAGTCTATGAAAGTCATGGATATCTCAATAATGAAGCAAGATGCATAATAGTGAAAATATAGCATGGTCAAGTGGATATTTAAGGCATGTGTGGAGTGAAATGAACATTAAGTGGGTGAGCATAGTAGGTGTGTAAGGGCAGTGAAGAATCCTTAAACAAGTACTTTTAAACAACATGGTCTCAAATACTAGTCAACATAAGGACATAATCATAAGATAGTGCAAAATAATAGTTTTTTTTATTATACTTAAGTAAACAAATCATTCAAGATGAAAAATTTAGTAAGCCATAGGAAGCAAGAAAACTATCTAACTTCTAGTGATTTCACCTTCAAGGTTTAGAAAACATACAAGATAACATATAACTTTAATCAAAGAAGAGGGAACTCCTAAGCATCTATGATCAAGCTACAAAGAACTTTAAGGAAACTTCTCAAGCATGGACAAAGGGCATGATCAGAACATGGCCTCTTTGGTTAAAGCCTAACAAGTAGTGCTTCAAAGAGAGATTCCAAAACAGAGTTTAAATAGCATCAAATAAGCAGGGATAACCATAAAAAATATTTGAAAACTAATATATTGAACCATTCATGGAATAAAAAAGCATAGGAAGGTCTAAGAATCAATGAATAATTTCTTAAACAAACCCAGCAGAGGAAAACATAAAGACAATGGACAAGAGGTAGGACTAAGGTGCCTCCAACAACATTTTTTAGCCTATACTCTTATGCTCCACTGCAACATAGAAGGATTGAAACATAATGAAAACATGAGAAAAAAATAACATTAAAGAGAAGCACTTCACCAATAACCAAGCTTAGGGATCCTGCAAGCTATCCTCCATCATCAATCAAAGCAAGCCATTCAGAAACTCCACAAGACTAATTTCTCCTTCAAACTCAAGAAAACCATGTATTGCTCCCAAAACTCATCAAATGCCAACATTTAAAATGAAACCCTCATGCTCTATTTACCTTAGCAAGGGAGGGAAAAAACCCTAGATAGGGTTGGAAAATGTCAAAATCACTCTAAATGTCATAAATGGCCAAGAGACCATGCAAGTCCCAAGGCACAAAATATCCCATGAAATAAATGCTAGAATAAATTCTAGCACCTAATTCTAGAGTGATTTGCCTTAAAAAAAACTAAAATATTATTTTTCAATAAATGAGTGTGTTTTGTTGACTTTTGGCCAAAACCACACAGTGTTGTCTATAAACACAACGCCAAAATAGGTCATTTTGCAACCAAGTTTTGGGGACCTTCCCGATGTCGGATTTTTCTCTGTGATGGCCCGTTGGAAAACCTGATGAGTCTTCATTCTAGATCTACCTTTAGTATTCTTATTGAGCCTCTTTGACCTATCCAAAATGGAAAATTCCCAACATTTCTCTGAGCACAGCGCCAGGCCTGAAAAGGAGGCAGAATGGTGAAAAATGAGGTGTTGTTTGACCTTTTGAGGGATAAAAAATGCTCCAAACACTCCAAAATTTTGTGAGCATAATTTAATAGGCCTTTGAATTCCAAAAATATAAATTTTTCCCTCTGAGGATGCCTGAGGGAAAAGCGTAGCACCCATGACAAGTGCCCGCTTACAAGCCTCTAAATTCTCAAAAAACAAAAACTTGTTTGAATTTCTTCAAAATTGGTGGATGTCTCCATCATGGGGTTTGAGAGACCTATATAGAAGCTTGTGCCAGAATTCCAAGTCTAGATTGACCTTTTTCTTCTTTTATTTCCTGTATCTTGACTTGGGCCTTCTTCAGTTTGGCCCTTGTAACTTGGTTTCTCCGGGAATAATGCTTAGTCATCCTTCTTTGGAGGTCAAGATCCTTGTTGGCCTTCTCCAATTTAGCTTGTAAGTGCATGTTAGCTCTTTCCAACCAAGGCTCCTGTTCCTAGATTTACCTATGGTATGTTTCATTGGTATCACTGCTACCTTGCATTTTCTCATTCTCCTCACTTTCATCCTCTTTTTCATTGTCATCTTCTTCCATATATTCATTATCTGTCTCTGCCTCATCATCAATTTTTGTTGCAGCCTCACCGTTTTCCTCTTCATTCTCTCCCTTGGTGTCCTCTGTTTTATTGCTGACATCCTCTCCATCAATGCTCATTTCATTCTTATTGTCAACCTCCTCATATTCTTCATCATCCTCTTCCATATTTTCATTGTTTTGTTCGCTGTCATGCTCATTTCCCCTTTCTTCATCATCATTTCCTTCTTCTTCTTCCTCATTATTTTCCTCTTCCTCATCATCTTCCTCTCCCTCACTTTCGACTGATTTATTGTCACGCTCAACGTCTTCATTTTGATTTGACTGATTATCATTATCCCCCTCAATTTTACTTAATTCATCATTTCCACTTCCTTCTTAATTTGATGCATCAAGAGAAGGAGAGAAGGGGAGGTTTTCTTGAGGTGAGGACACTTGTGTAGATGATGAGGGAAAGATAGGTTGATGAGGGAGTCATGGGATTGTTAAGACTTCATGTGCTATGAATACCTCGCAAGGTATGCCATTCTATTCCAACTTATGTAAAACCAACATCTTGATCAAGGAATGGTGAAACAAACTTTGCATTTGTTTGGAAGGACTCCTTCTTTGGACCACAAGAGACATTTTGTCCATACTTCTATACAAGTAGTAAGGCAAGTTGAGCATTTTTACCCTTGTGAAATGCATGAGGAGTCTAACATGGTAGGAATAGAGTCTGGAGTACCTCCCTTCACAGGTAAAGTACTTCATAATGAATTTCATCAAGGGTGAAAATCTCTGTTTGTGGTCTGAGAAAGGGAAAATTGCCTTGCATCCTTCTCTGTACCTAGTCTTGACAAATGGCTCATAATACTTCTTGCTCAATTTATCTTTCTTAAAACACTTTTCACCAACAGCAGGGATACCTGTAGCATTAGAGATGGCATATGTTGATAGTTCAAATTCCACTTATGCAAGGCTTTATTGTTTGTTGTGCAGGTTAAGAATGAAAAGACTTGTAAGCTCTAGGTGGCTTTGCACTTGTTTGACTCTCTCATAAAATTGGAAGCACCCTACATTCTGGAAACATGAGAGGATCATGGGAGATGAGGTGATATCTACTGTGCTCTCAGGTTCAAATCTGTTCACTTTTCCTCCTTTGAGGTTTGGCCTCATAGGCCCTTGGCCTCTGTCACTGCTGCTACTATCTTTTGCCCTTGACATGGTGATTAGCGCCAATGGTGGGAAAAATTGGGCAAGAAGAGTAAAAAGAAAATGATGATAGGCAACTCTTTACAAATGAGTGATGTAGAGGTGAGGTATATGACTGAGTGCCTTTGTAGGTGATGAAGGTTTTTACATGAAATGCAACTACCCTAATTCACTCCCTTTCACTGAAAATGGTTTGGAGGTTAAAATATAGGACTGCTTGTCATGATGACCTAGGGTTTGCAATTTTTTATGGTTCAATCATTCATTTAACCACCAAATGACTAAAAACACTTGAGAGGAGGAGAAACAGGGCACCTACTAGGTTTAGCTTTCTTGCAGGTGTTTGGTGGTGACTTGGAGGTGTATCCCTTGACTCCTTGGAAATATTTTTGAAGTTTGGGAGAGTTCTGCATTAGCACAACGCCCTACCTGCACTGTCAGGTCACTCTCTGAGTGCAGCGTCGGGCGGTTCAGGCCTCTCTCAGAGCATAGCATTGGCTAGAGTCAGATGTTCAATGTGTAGAAATTCTTACTCATGCAGGCTTGTTGGCTGCTGGGCGCAGTGCTGGGCCTATCGGGTGCTCTGTGCCTGCAGTGCCGAGTAGGATAATGAGTGTCGGGCTGGCCTCTGCACGCAGTCTTGTGTCGCAAAACCGGTGAGTTGAGTCCTAGGCATGTCGTGTTTGCCTGCATGTAGTGCCACCCTATTAGTGTAGCGCCACTTGATATACGCGTAGCGTCGAGTAATTTTAGACTGTAAAGACCTCTATTAGCATAGCGCCAAGGTCTGTGAGCGCAACGCCAGTGTCTCTGCGTAGCACCAGTGACTTGGCCCAGATTTTCTTAGAAAACTCGAAAATTCCTCCAGAAGGGTTTTTCTCTTTTTTCAAATGACCAATGAGTTCAAAACATGATAACTGAGATGCATTTATAATTTGAAAAATAAGTGAAAATGAGAAAACCCACATTTGTTAAGTTTTGGTCACTTTATCCTTTTTAATCTTTTGCAGAGGTTTTTAAAACTTTTCAAGGCAAATTTTTTTCTTCCTGTGGTGATGGCTTGTTGAGGATGTGAAGATGTCCCTTTTAACCTTTATGGTTTTAGCATTGTCAGACTTCCTTCGTTTACATATGAGACACTGAAAAATAGGTTTTTTATTTCTTTTGGCATCTTTGAGTGTTAGTGAGCTGAAAGCATGTTTTCTTACCTTCTTAATGATCTTTGATAATGGTGCCCCATTTTGACAAAGATTATAAATTATACCTACTGTGTCTCCTCTTGGCCACTACTTATTGTTGCAGGTGCCATGACACAGTTTTTCTGGTTTCCTTAGTCATTCTTTGGAGGTTGACACCTCAATTACTCAATAGTAAACTCATGATTATGTTAGTTTTTTACCTCATAACCCAAAACTATAATTTTATTCCTTTGACCCTTTGAGGCTATGACTGAAAATGGAGGGTTGACCTCTTTCACATTGATACTCTTTTCATTTACTTCCTTTGATGTAGTGAAGCACCATTTCCTTGATCAAATCTAGGAATCACCTTCAATAGCTTTTAGGAAACTTTCTTCTATTATGATGGAGGCCCATCATCTTCATTTCACCTCGTTTGCCTATCTTCCCAAAACATATGTTTTAGGGCTGTTAGAGAAGAATAATTAGTGTTGTCTTCTAATTTATCTATGGCCCTTTCAAGTTCATTCATTTCTGTTCAGTTCACCTCACCTTTTTCCCTTCTTCATTTATAACTTCTAAAAATATTCAAGTTGTCCTTGGTTGTGTTGATGTGCTTGTGTCCTTGTGGTCTTTTGCATTGGCTTCTTGCTTGGCAACATTCTTTAGAAAATTAGTCCTCAAAACCCTGATTCTCTTTGAATAGAGGCATGCTTCCCTTTCTTTTCTATGGATGTCATTTAGTGAGGAGTTTTCCTCTTAACTTACCTCATTTTCTGCATGATAGCCATCTCAATCACTCCGGCAGAAATTTTTAAGATGCACAGTCATCCTCTGGTAGAATGCTGTTTTTGGAAAATTAGTCCTTCTTGAAGGTATTTCTGATATAATTTGGAAAAACATTTACTTGACCTTCTTTCACATTTGGTTTCATCTTCTTCGCATAAGCAAATTAGTGTTTTTAGAACATCAAAGACAAACCTATAACCCTTGAAACCCTAGTGATCTAGTGGGAGGCTCTTTATACTTTGTCCCTTGACTGAAAACTTGGCTTAGGGTCCTCAGGCATGAAAAAAAAAAATTATCTAAAGAGCCTACATAGATAGTTTTGAGACCATCAATTCTTGATGCATTTGGGAAACACAAGAATGAGTCGGTTGGTTGGTGATCCTAGGTGACAATTGGAGGGGTTAGGCAAGGCAAAACAAAGTGTTGGGGTCAAAGGTGGAAAAAAATGATGAATATGAGTGGCATGAGCCCATGATGGGTCTTCTGGGAGTGATAGGCTGGCCATGACTTGATAGAGTAGTGAAATAGTGAAAAATTTATCCTAAGGATAATGAAGGGAGTGAGATTTCTACAACTCACAATATTCATGAATTTTGTTTCTAAAAATCTAGGATAAGAATTTAGTCATCTAAAAAAAGGAAAAAATTACTGATGAATAAAAACACTTAGGCAGGAGGAGTGAAAAGGAAATGATGCTCAAGGAAACCTTTGCAAATGAGTGATATGGAGGCAAGTGTATGACTCTTTTTCCTTGTGCTTGAAAAATGATTTATCTTGGACTGAACTATGCTTTCCCTAGTTTCACCCTCTTTAAAATGGAAATTACTAACTTGGAGGTCAAAAACATAAGTTTACTTGTGTTGGTTTGAGGGGTCCTGACCCAGGTTCGGAGGTTAAGGTTTGCCAACAAACCCCTATACTACTGGCCCTTTGGGCAGTGACCTTCTTGCGCAGGACAAAGTCTCACCCAAAGCAGTATGGGTGGGTGCTGGAACCAGGTTTCTCCACCCTAAGAGAGGATAGGTAAGCCAAGCAGAGTTGCGTCCGACTTTATAATGACCAGATCGCCTATCTCAGAACCAGATTTACAGATCTCCTTCGCATCCACATGTGGAAGGTCAAATATACTTACTGTACTCAACAAATCATATACTTATAAATAGTAGTGCAACATTACAGTTATCATTTACATACAACACAACAGAACATACCCAGATGTAGAAGAAACATTTAACATAGTACTTTCACAGCTTAACAGAGAATATGCATAACACAACAGCTATCAAAGATTCAAATCAATAGTACAAATACATTCAGCTACACAACAACCTTTCTCATTCATTAATCCTTCATTTCCTTCTTACAATACCCAAACCTGACCTGCACACACAATAGCATGGTCCACACAAAATAGGACTTGGGATCTCTGAGCACACAGCCAGTAGGAATCCTTTCCCCAAAAACCAAAACAGATCTACTAAGCCACAATTCGCATCAAGATCTCATCATCTTCCTACCTTACAATTCAAAATGTCCCTCTATTTATAAAAATCTAGCCTAATCTCTCCTATGGTATGAAAACCGTGGTTTGTAGACTCTAGGTCTACCCATTGACCCGTTACAATGCTTTCAGGGCTTTAACCCACCCCAAAACCACTGTGTTAGACTAAATATAATAAAAAATATACAAAATCAGACCAGTTTCATAGCTTGTAGGAGACCCTGTTCCAACAGTCCCCCAACACAATCTTGTGACTCATTCTGAGTCACTGTGGTGGTGCGGTCTCTACCTACGCACATAGGGCATTGATGGCTACGATCAGTGGAGCTAATACTTCTTGAATGTGAGCGGAAACACTCTGCGCGATGTATACAAGATTTTGGGAGGTCAGTCTTTCAGTAGCTTTGGTAACCCACTCTAATATCTGGTTGAGTCGCTCAATTGCACCATTGGTATCCTGTGATAGCTAGAGGGCGACGTCGGCCCATGGCTTCAAGCGTTTTGTGATGGCATGCTTCGTTCATCAAATATCCTCAATCATATCTCAGAGTGTGTTTCTAGTCTTCAAGTGTGCAGGCGCTGCACAGGGACTAAGGAGGACAAGGTAGCTTCGATCTGATCGAAAGCAACTTTCTTCTGTCATAAGTCCTATTTGATGTTTTGAAGAACCGAGTTGAACTAGACCACTGTCCAGAGCTGCATGGCTGACTCGAGTAACTAAGTACCCTGGGTAAGCTATCCTATAATGATGTCCGTAGCTTTTGTTACCAATGCAACACACTGGGCTTGTACCTCCAGAGGTCTGGCAGGCTATAATTAGGCTTGTAAGGCGGTGATTTACCGGTCCATTTGGGTCTTGAGGGTATATATTTCAGTTTTGGACACCTTTAGTGCTGTAACCAAGCCTTCGACTGTAGCTCGGAGTGGAGCTATAGCCGAGAGCTCATCTAGGACCTTTGTGCCAAGCTGGTGGACCACTGTTTCAAGCTACGTCATCTGCGAGATAGCAAGGAAGACATTTGTGGTCTGTCATGAAATGATTGGTTTGTCCACATCAAGCTATTGTTGCGCGGTCCGGTTGCGATGACGGATCTATTGAATCACGGTTGTGTGGAAACCTTGTAACACCTCGCGGGGTAGCTTTTCCAAGTTCAATCATAGTCCCGTATCCATTGGAAGGTGGGCGCCGACCAGGAGAGTGCTAGGAAATGAATAAGCATGGCTTTCATTTGCAATTAGCCTTGTATTGCTAGTAGGGTGTAGTGTATCCGTCTTTTTCCAGAGTTCACGAAGATCAACCTACATGGCATTGATTGCAACATTTTTTTGTGCTTCTATGGTTGCCCACTGATCCTCTGTAGCTAGAGTAAGTGCCTCCATGATTTTCTCGAGATAACCATCAATCAGTGTGATCGTTACATCATATTTCGGGCGTTAGACGCTCTGCTTTTTCCGGGGCCCCTTTGCAAGCTCCCTGTGCCACTTTGTACCTAAGGGGGATGTAGTATCCTTGTTAGTCAGCCCTTTCATTCGCAAGACTAGCTGCGAGTTGATCGTATCAGCTCTTACAGTGATCTGCGGAAGTTGCATAACCTTATTTGTGGTTGCTTCCAAGCTCGTCTGGCTAGATCCTGCGATCATCCAAAGTTTGGAAGGGACATTAAATTCCTTCATATAGCTTTGATGCCAATTTTTGCAGGGTTTGAAGTCAATTCTCCCTGCAAGGAGCCAGAGGGCAATTAGCTTATCAATTTGGGCGTCTCCAGACCCCCTCAACGTAATGTCCACAAGCTCTAGACTGGTATGTGCCGAAGCGTCCACGGGGTTAGGAGCTGCCATATTAACGTAAGGAGGGGATCCTGAATTTGGAGACTCATAGGTAGCGGAAGTGGGTTGATTAGGTATGAATAGAATGCTAAAGGATTAGAAAATCATGCAACAGAACAATACATGCAGAATACAGAGATGATATGGAACCTTGGTTGGAGTTATCCTTTCTCCCTTATAGTGCCTGTGGCTGTCCAACGGTAAGGTGAATCCTACTTGGAACTTACCATCAAGGAAACGGTAAAAACTCACAAGAAATTTCCTCATTAATTGCCAGCCGCCTGTGTTCCATAACAGTAATATTCCCTTTTTACCAGAGTTCAGTGTTCTGACTATCATCGTTCACGCCCTATGGCCTTCACACAAAGCTACTGACCTTGGATGAAGCATCTATGTTGCTTCCACATCCTTAATTATAACCGAATTAGGGTGTGGTATAATGCAATTCAGGTGCAGCCTAAACAACTTGGCAACCGTGCATATCCTGTCCAGTTCCAAGTTTGGAATAGTTTGGGGATCATCCTTTCCTTCCTGTGGGCTGAGGCTGTAGTATTCAACCAGGTGTGGTACCTGCATTCCCCATGATTCGGATGCAATGTACTGGGTCTACCCTGAGTCATGGCATTAGCTTTTGGCAGAGCTCCGTCGAGCACTCCTATGCCATCCACCATCCTAAATGTTTGCAAAAAATCATCCCGCAAAGTCTCCCAATGGGGAGTGCATTAATGTAGCTCCGCGTCTAAGTACCATGCAGCTGGACACAGTCCCAAAGCAAGTATAAATAGGTGGACCCGTTCTTTTGGGGTTCTATCACACCACTGCGTTTCCCATGTGAGCAAATATCTATGTGGATCTTCTGACCCAAGGAAATTTTTGATCCATTTCATAGTTGGAGCTTAAAATTGTAGGATCATCTTATCCTGACATTCCTTGAAATTACATAATACCTTCCCATGCATATCCCACCAGCGCGTAGGTGTTCTGTGCAGGGCTAGCTTAAGGGCCCATAGCCTGCGTCCCTTGGCAACTTCTGCTTCGAATGCGCATAAAAATTCCTTAATGTTACCCGAACCACCAAAGTAGGGAAGGTATCTTACCTCGAAGGAGATGTATCAGAAGTTCCTTGTGACCCGAAGACATCGCAGCACCGAAACCTCATGCAACCGGCCTTGCCAATTCTCTAGTTCCCCATAAGAGTCAAAAAATCATTCACTATCTTTTTCCCAGCAGAGTACTCCTTCCGCCGTGGGGTTAGTACAATCTTCATCCTACGTAGTCAACTTGTAAATGTGATCTACTTCCTCCTCATCATGTGATGGCTCTATATACCACGCACCTTCCGTGGGATCCAATGGTACTATTACTCGTGTACCATTATTTTCAAACACCATGCTTCACTTTTTGAGATTGATAACAGCCCCCATATCTATACCCCAGTCAAGTCGTAGGAGTGTATGGTAGGGGTCCGCATCTTCTATGATTTCTATTACATCAAAGTTAGCTTGGGCCTTTACTCCCACGATGTCTACCATGATTTTTGGCAGCCTTCCCAGAGGGATTATCTTATGTTGATTCGCCATGTGCAGCTAGATGGTGGACCATTCCAACTTAGGTTCTCCCATTCGTTGCCATTTTTGTTTAGGTAACACATTCGCATCTGATCTAAGGTCCAAAATAACCTATTCCATCTCGTAGTCACCAATCTGTGTAGTCAACCACATTTCTCTTCTGGTGTATTTTTTATATCAGTATAGTTTGTGTACATCCTTGGTTCTTAGGGTCGGATCGGGCCACGCTGCGCAGCTATTCATTAATGTCTGAAGGTTCTCTACAACCTTTGGATTACATAGCAGCTTCATACATGCCTACAGGAAGGGATTGACCCCCTCATCTATCTTGGGGTGTGTCGGTACCTGCACAGTAGCTGCTTCTTCCTTAGTGAAGTCCTGGCCAGCTACGGCCATTATTTTTTGTCCCTTTTTCATGTTCGATCCTTCTTGATGGGTCACAGGATCCATGGCAGCCTCTTACTTTGGTCCCCGGGTGGCCATCCCACTGCGTCTTATGAATTTCACACTTGGGTCCATGTTCCTTATCTCAGCTTTCACTCTCTGCACATTCTGCGTAGGGGTGGGCTGCCTTTCCTACATTTTTGCTATTAAGATTAGGCAACCTTTGATCACATGGTCCGGCTGTCTATAATATCGACAAGATTTCCATGTAGGATTTGGGTAGTCCCTAGAAAAGTGCCCTGCTTCTCCGCAATTATAGCAGATTAGTTGTTCGCGTCCCCAACCTGTGCTTCCTCCCCGACCTCCTCCCCTACCCCTTGCTGGAGAGCCACCAAAGTTCGCAGCAAATCTAGGTGATGTAGGGTCTGATTTTACCCTATAAAAGTTTCCTCGATATATCATCAAATCATAAGTTCTACAGTTCCTCTCATCATGTCCTACCAACCGGCAGAACCTGTATCACTATTGCTTTAGTTCTGGGACTTATGCTCCTAGTCGAGGGCAATGGTTCATATTGTGGGCCCTGTGATGCAAAAGTCATTGCACCATAATGGATATCTGCCTGAGCCTGAATGCACTAGGTTAGGTTTTCCTACATGTATGTAATCTGACAATAGTGGGCACTGATCCTTTGTATGGCTGGATACCCGATATCATACGCACCATAGGTCAGTGCTGGCTCCTTTTCCTCGTTCCTTTTGCCAGTTCTGAATTTCCATGTGCATAGCTCCGAGTTTCTCCTGAATTTTCTATACTCCCAATGAAGTATCTTCTCTGGGTGCAACTTATAGTTTCATAGTGACTTCCACAGCTTTTTCCTATGACTCGAAGGTTTGGTGACTCATTGGTATGCGCAGGTGAGGCAACAACATAGCGATGAACAATTCTGTATGTTGTCGATCATCATACTCAAATCCTCCTTCCCTGATTACTCTCTTTGGTTTCTAATCAGCCTCCCATACAAACTCAGACACTCCTTTCTTGAAGTCCTTCACATCTGCTACTAACTGAGAGTAAGATTTTGGCTTTCGAAACTGTTGCTTCAGAGTGTCCTTCATATCTTGAATAGAGGCATTCTCGTTCTGAGATATGTATCGCATATACCAGTCCAAATATCTTTCTTCGAAGGCCAAGGATAACTGCGCCCTCTTCACCATATCACTTGCCACTTTTTGCGTATTCCATACGAAATTTGCAACAAACCAAAATCAGTCCATATCCTCATCTCCTAAGGTAGTTTCAGGTGCACAGCCATATCACTGTCTGGTGGAGGTGGTGGTATGGGCTAATTCTTACCTTTGCCCAGCCTGGATGGTAGTGTAGCTGGGGGGCTCCGCGTAGCTATCTCTCGTAGAGGGATGTAGACAGATCTTCCCCCTTCAAGTTTGGTTTGATAGTATTTACCACTGTGTGTTGTGCTCTCGTCTAGATCTGAGGTCATTCACTCGATGCGACTACACATAATACCCTTCTCGCAAAATAATATCTTAATCAGCAGGGGTAATGTCTTCAGAAACTTGCCCCGGAAACCTTTAAAGAATCTTCGCTCTGCTTCGGAGTAGGAGACAAAATGATCAATGGAAAATTATATCACAAACCCTCCTAGCACACTGTCCACTCAGTGATCCACCATGTGAGTGATGGTATTATCAATCCTTTCCAGCTGGTGGATCAGCCCTGGAGTCCACTAAGTGACTCGTTTTTCCTTCCAACACTTCTAGAACTCTACAAGCCTTTCCATCCACTCCTGAAGCTTGATTGCAAATTTCACAAAGAAAATTTCGTAGCTTTCCGTAAGAATGTACCTATCTTTCCAATTTTCCGTCTTTAACCTTGTGCTGTGATTCTCTTTTATCACAAATTCCTGAATCTTCTTTTTCAAAACATTCTTCAATTTCCTTCCTCTCAGGCTTCCAGTACTCTCTTGTCATTACCCAATCCCTCTCTCAAAATTCTTCCAGTCCTAGTAACAGAACCATGTTTTGGTTCGAGGGGTCCTAACCTAGGTTCAGAGGTTAAGGTTTGCCAACAAACCCCTATACTACTAGCCCTTTTGGTAGTGACCTTCTTGCGTAGGTCAAAGTCTCACCCGAAGCAGTATGGGTGGGTTCTGGAACCAGGTTTATGCACCTTGAGAGAGGATAGGTATGCCAAGAAGAGCTACGTCCGACTTTATAATGACCAAATCACCTATCTCAAAATTGGATTTATAGATCTCCTTCACATCCACGTGCGCAAGGTCAACTATACTTACTGTACTCAACAAATCATATACTTCTAAAATAGTAGTGCAAAATTACAGTTATTCTTTCCATAAAACATAATAGAACAGACCCAGATGCAGAAGAAAAATTTAACACAGTACTTTCGCAGCTTAACACAGAATATGCATAACATAGCAGCTATCAAAGATTCACATCAACATTACAAATACATTCAGCTACGCAACAAACTTTCTCATTCATTAATCCTTCATTTCCTTCTTACAATACCCAAACCCAACCTGCAGACACAACAGCAAGGTCCACACACAGTGGGACTTGGGATCTTCATGCACACAGCCAGCAGGAGTCCTTATCCCAAAAACCCAAACAGATCTACTAAGCCACAATTCGCATCAAGATCTCGTCATCTTCTTGCCTTACAATTCAAAATGTCCCTCTATTTATAAAAATTTGGCCTAATCTTTCCTATGGTTCACAAACTGTGGTTTGCGGACTCTAGGTCTACCCTTTGACTTGTTACAATGCTTTCGGGGCTTTGACCAACCCCAAATCCCCTGCACTATACTAGATATAATAAAAAAATATACAAAATCAGACCAGTTTTACAGCTTGTATGAGACCTTGTTGCAACAAATTGTCATGAATACCTATGGTTTTCAAAGCCTAGGGTTTAATCATCTCTTCTAACCATTAAAACACAAAAATTGCTTGGAGGGCAAGGATGAAAAGCCACTTACCAAATTATCTTGTTTGCAGGGTCCTGAAGACAACTTGGAGGGTTTTCTAGAGCCTTTGGCACCTCTTTTGCAAAAATGGAGAAGTTTGGCATACGCACAGTGCCCTGCCCACACTGTCGGGTCACCCTTTGTGCGCAGTGTCGGGCGAGTCGGGTCACTCTAAGCGCAACAATGCCCTCTCGTGTAGGCCTTCCGACCATTGGGCACAATGCCAAGCCTATCAAGTGCTCTATGCATGCAGTGCTGGGCAAAAGAATGAGTGTCGGGTCGACCTGTGGGCATAGAGTTGTGCCCCTATGCGTGTTGGTCTTCCTGGGCATAGTGTTAGGCTATACACGCAACACCATGTAAAAATTGCACTGCGGACACCTCCTTTCACGTAGCGCGAGGGTTTGTGAGAAAAACGCCAGTGTGTGTGCATAGTGCCAGTGACTTGGCCTAGATTCTCTCAAAAAACTCATAATTTCCTCCTGGAATCTTTTCTCACCTTGCGAATGACAAGTGTAATGTTCCTAAATTAGCTTCAGCTAATTTGGAACATTAATTTTGCCTTATTCATTTTGTATTTCATGATTAATGAATAAATTGTAACGGAGTATATCTAATCCTCTTGCAAATCAAGAATAAATCAGTGCCTATGTGAAAAGAGACATATTTAGGCCATTGGAATAAAATCTTGTAGGTGTGAAAGGGCCAATACCACCAATGAAGATCCTATTTGACCAAGTCAACAACGCTGTCTAGGTTCATTGAACCTCATTGATGGAATGCGCAGTTCTAGAAGGGGTTTCCAAGTGTGAAAAGAACCAAAGGATGAAAGTGGTTTAGGGTTTTCCAAGAGACTCTAATGTTATAAAAGGAAGGTGAAGGCTCATGAGGTGGCTGTTGATCATATTTCATTTTCTGAGCTTGCTAAGGCAACTCCATTTCTCTTTTTTATTTAGCAAGAGAAGAGAGGATCTCCTGTTTAGGAATCCTCTATCATTCTTTGAGTAGCTCTTGGAGGGAAGTGTGCTATATTGAACCACTAACAAGTTGGAGGCCAAGCTATTCTTTCATAGACAGTGTTGGCTCACTGAGGGTTTTGCTGCTGCTGTAAGTGTAGTAAGTGGGGAAACTAGATCTGCAAGATCTAGTTGCTTAAGAGGAGATTTCTCTCAAGGAGGGTGTCTTGTGGCCACCTAGAAGAGGATCTCACTCTCATTTTGATTTCAGATCTATATATTTCATTTGTTGTACTAGACTGCTCAAGCTAATGCGAAGTCTCCTTGGGTAGTTGTGTTATTTATTATGTACTGCTTCATTATTGTCTAGATCTTTCATTGTACTTGTTTCTGGTGATTGAGGCTTGCCTCTCACCTTGAAGATTTATGAAGTAGCTTGCTGATATCTCATGTTCATATTTGATGTATATTATGAATAAATTCATCTTCATAAATTACTGAAGCTTTTTGTAGTTCTCTATACAAAAATGTATATCTACACTTTCTAGTGCATTATTTTGTAAAAACCCCAAGGGGATCTTGATTAGAAGGCTGAGTAGTTTCCAGATGTGGTATGGATATTGTTATCTCCTCGTAATTTCAGCAGATTGGTGAGACCGAAGCTATCGGGAGAACACTTGAACCACTTTGGGATTCTAGGATCTAGCCCTTCTGAATCTAGAGAGGTATCTCTCTATAAGTGCAAAGATTGATTTATCTTTAACGCTTTTGTGTGTGATATTAGGCTAGTTATGAGGAACAAGGTTTTTGTTTGTTTTGGTTGGGAAAAGATATGTGAAGGTGAAGGAAGTATAAATGAAGGGTGAAGGTGAATGAAAGTGAAAATTGATTCAGCTAAGAAGATAGGCAAGAAAGAGCTTCAATCCATTGGGCTATGGAGTCATTGTAGGATTTAATTGAAACAACAAGGTTCAAGAGTGGTCCATGGGGCAAGTCATCTATGTCTATGGATCTCTTTAAAGTTGATTTTATGGAATGGAATGAAACAATAAGAAGGGGAATTAAACAAATGAAGAACAAAGAGTAGCCTAAGATCAAGTAAGTACTTTGAAACTATCCTTCTTTTGGAATACACTTAAGAAAGACATAAAAGTAATCTAAGATCAGGTAAGTACTTCGAAACTAGCGTGCTTTTGATGCACTTTCGATAGAAAACATTTAAAACACAAAAGAGTAGCTTAAGATCAAGTATGGACTTTGAACCTATCTTGATTTCATCATATTGTAAGGGAAACTTTTCAAAGTAACTATTGGAGAAGAAACTAGGGGACAGGGCTTTCCATAAACTTCCCTAGCTCTGCTTTACTTAGAAAACTTATCAAGACAACACATGAGATAACAAAGAATAGTCTAAGATCAGGTAAGGAATTTGAACCTAGCCTGCTTTCAACATACTCTTAGGGAAACTTTCAAACAACCTTTGGAGATAAAACTAGAGGACAGGGCTCACCATAGACTTCCCTAGTTCAACTTTAATTGGAAAAAACTGAAAATAACATTCAAGAACAATATTTAGTTTAAATAGTAAGACAAGGGAACACCAACATTCCTAACTTCTTGGACTAATTGAATCATTCTTAAATATACAATTGGAAGAAAACATGTAGATAAATCTTATCAGTAAGAGCATATTACTTTTGATAGTAAATCCTAACTCTATAATTGTTGTTCTTTATCAGAGAAGATTGACAGAATGGAAACAGAAATAAAATAAAAATTTACAATAAGAAGAACATCACCGTTTACATAGACCAGGATCCCATAAATCAACTTGTATTTGATGCTTCAAACCAGTTACAATCTTCAAGTCCAATGTTTCTCTACAGCTTCGAACTTCTCATCTTAATTTAGGTATCTTCAATTAAAAACAGAGCTTACAGTAGCTTCAGTAAACTATTTACAGGCAACATATATGCAGTGACCAACATTATCTCATCTGCTGCAGAAGTATTTATAGAAGAAAAATGGAGGTGGAATGGGATAAAATATCTTCTAGGTTCAACTAATATAGTTTTATGCTTCTCGGCCTTTGAGGGGTTCAATGGAGAAACTCACTGACATTTACTCTGTATTAATTGGTTTACATTAAGTATTAAGCTTGCTGAGAAGATTTTGTTGACTTTAAGGCTCTTTGTCATCTTTGTAATAACTCTGCTGACGGTTTAAATTAGTTTCTTTTATTTGAAATAACTGTTCAGCTGTCTTGAGGCGAATATCTTCTATTCTGGCAATAACTAAGCCTCTTTTGAATGCTTTGAGGCTGCATGTGGCTTTTGGTAGCTGAGAGGATTCAATTAGCCTCTGGTGTGGCAGTGGAGGCTTTCTCGAAACGATAGATCTGATTGTCCTTCTTTAATCACTGTTAATTTTCTTTAATTCTATGTGCTAGGCTTAATTAGGCCTAATTTTTTTCTTTTGTTCTTCAAACTATGTTTAATTGAGAAGATTAGATTTTTGATAGTCGATTTATTGTCGTAATCCCTCAAAACTATGTTTAACAATCTTAAAAAATTCTTATGTTTTGATTTCATGTTGTCCAACTGATACTCTTTGTTTGATTTAGCTTTGCTGTGTCTTGTTGATGTGTAGGTGTGTACAGGGTTTTAAAATGGCATCAATGCTCATGAGGCACAAATGAAACATGGTGTTGAACCTTGTAGAATGATATTCTTGATGAATAAAGGCCTAGGGGATCGTCATCCCCAGCCTTCAATTTCCTTTTAAAACTATTGAAAAAATATTAAAACCTGCACAATCAAAGAAAAATTAGAAAAATCCTGCGGGATAAGGTTTAACTGCTTCAAATGGTTTCGGTTAAAATGTGGTCGTTGGATGAAAGCGTTCAACGGTAGGGATTTCTTTCTGAGATAAAAAGAGAGGCGGTTGGATAAATGGTGGGGATATTAAGATGGGGCCATCGATCTGCAAATATCGACGGTCGAGATTGATCGGGAAAATTTTATGTAGAAGGGCAACATATTTGCAAAATGGAAGAAAATGCAAAGAAAATAGGTGAAAAACCTTTGGTGGAGAGAAACAGGATTAAAAATGAATTTGGGCTTTTGGAATAATTCTGGGCCATCGAATGAGATTGGCCACAGAAATAAACTGCAGAGATTTACTTTAAAATCCCATTGGAGGATGGGTGGAGGGTGATGATTAAATTGGGACAGTTGATTTGCAGAGATCAATAGCAGAGATTAAACGCGATGAAATGCAATAAAAATGGGGTAAAGTGGTTTCGACCATAGAAACCATTGTTTTCGCATGATAAAAATGAAGGAAGGTGGTTTTAACTTTTTGAACGCGATATGCGTTATTGGCTGACACGTGGCCTTTTGAAACTTCCCATGTTGCGTAACTTTGGAAAATTAACCTTCGGACTTAAAAATCACGCAATATGGAGTCTTGGCCATTAGATATCAGATGGGTAGATCCAACGGTAGAGGTGAGAGTACGATAAAAAAAGTTGCGCGGGTGGAAGAAGGTGGGGCAGAGCCAAGGTGGTATTGATCTAGACTATCAGATCATAGGAATGAACGATGGAGATTTGATCTGGGGGAAGGTAGGACCCAAAAGAGTTGGGCCTATTGAGCTGAATCTAGACCGTCGGATGAGTGGAGTGAACGGTGGAGATTCAATCTTGGGGTCAAATGAATAAAATATGAGGTGAGGGGTCGGCGAAGATTGGGTCATTATGGGTCGTTGATCTGCAAAGATCAATGATGGAGATCCACCAAAAACATTATACAACAGGGCTTGAGGAATAACAAAGGGAAATGAGGATTCATCTGGACCATCGGATTTAGACGATTGGATGGCCAAGATGCAATCGGAAGATTGCGATCAACGGGAGCAAAAGGATTAAAATGCTGATGTGATTGAATAAGGGTTGTTGATATGAGGATCAGATCGACGGTTAGGAATGAATCGTAGGCCCAAAGGCGGAGGGATGGGCTTATGAGTAGAGCGATGTGGGTCGTTGGATCTAGGCCTGGCGGGGAAGATCAATGGTTGAGAAGCCATCGGGGGGTTTCCAATCGGAAGAGATCAATAAAATATTCAAACGCCTCCAATGAAATCTACGATGCAAGATCCCGATGATCGTTTGACCGGTTTAAATAAACAGTCGCGATTTGTTTCAACCAATGAGCTGGCGAGTTTCGTTATAATATGAAAAATTGGGTTTTTTATGACATACAAAGGGAAATTCGTATCAAGGAGGGGTTTTTTAATATGTTTAGCGCCCGATTGCGAGGCTCTTGGTTTTACAAAGGAAGCAAAGGATCGGGGTTTGTATACAAGAGGAGCCAATCGCATCGGAAGTTTTATGTAACAAAAGGACATTCTTCCATCGCAAACCCTCGATTGCGATTAGTGCTTGGGAATTTAACTCTTGGTCCTGAGCACGGGTTATATGGTGGGGAAGTGGTTTAGGGCTTAGCCAAAAAGGGGCTTAAGCCTATAATGTGAAAAAGTGGGTTTTTTATGATTTTTCAAGGATTCTCAAAGGATTTTGAGGGTTTCGATAAGGTTTAAAAAGGAGTTTAAAACTTATAAAAGGGGTTTTTATGAAGGGAAAAAGGGAAATGAGGGAAAATAGAGGAATTTCATAAGGAAAAAGAGGATGAAAATGGAGGTTAATTTTGAGTGGAAGAAGGGGTAAAATGAGGGAGAAATGGAGTTTTTTGCAGCAGTATTTTCTTCAGGAAAACAATGGATTTTTCAAAATGGAGAGGGAAACAATAGTGAAGATTAACTCAAGGATAAGTCATCTTCACAAGACTTAAAGAACTAACAATTTTGCAATAAAAATGGTTTCTTGAAGGCTTCAAAAATGATTTAGCCACCATTTTATATGAAAATTTTTATAGGTGGCTAACAGTGTCTCCACATGGGGATGGTGCCTTCTTGAAGGAATCAAGAACTTCAGACCTGTATTCTCTGGGGGCTGATCAATGCCTCATCCATTGGGCTGCAAATTTCTTCACTTGGATGATCTTTTTCTATTTTGATAATGTTAGCAGCCATGAAAAAACAATGGAACTCTATCAAATAATCTTTCTACCTACCCAATCCTACTGATCTAACATTTTTTCTTCTTTGAGAGTGCATTTGGATTGGAAAACTCTTTTACAAACATTTTATTCTTTTGAAAAAAAAAAAAACTAATCTAATTCTACTTCTTATTTCTCCATGAACTCAGATTAAACAGTTGAGTCCATAAGCTTCTCTACCTAACTACTATCTGTTAGGATTAAACTGTCTAACAGATTTTTATTCTCTAATTTCTAAAACAAGAAATTTAAAAGCATACAAGTCAGGATTGAATAGTCTAACTTGTTGCTAATCTATGGAATAAAAACAAGCTGCACATATATTATTATTTGCAGAAATTAAATCAAAATGGTGAAGGCTTAAGATCTGAAAGTTCTAAGCATATCCTGATCTTTTCTTTAGCTCTGTTTTTGAGTTTGTTTGAGCTCTTTTTCTTTGTTATCTGGTTCACTTTTTGGGCTTATTAGAACCGGTTTGCTTCTGTCTTTGACTAAAAAATTAAACAGTTAAGATTCATTCTTATTTTGGAATCTTAGGTTTGGATTTTGAGCTTGTTTGAACCTTTATTTTCTATCCTAATCTACCTAACTAATAAGCCAAGATTAAGTTGTTTGGAAAATCTGATTCACTAACCTATTAGTAGTAAATTTAAAACTAATTAGTCATGATTAGGCTGTATGACTACCTAGGAGTGTGTTTTTAGGAGTGGCATTTGAGCTTGCACACTTTCAGATTTTTTTTCTCTTTTTTGGTATGGTGCTATACCTTTCTTGTTTTTACAACCTGCCCTCTTTTCTGTTTCTTTTGTTTTTTTATTTTTTATTTTTCTAACTTTGAAGGAAATAATGGATGAAATATTTATAATGAGAAAAAAATAAAAATAAAAAGGCTTCCAAACATGATAGGATCAAGAGAAATAATTTTTGAGCATCCTGCCATTGACATGACCCCCAAACAGTTTAGCTCCATCCAATTCCTGCAAGAAATAAGCATTGTTACTGGCAGTAGAATGAATGAGATAAGGGCCAAGCCATAAGTTATTGAATTTCCCATGCTTTCCCTTGTCTTCTCTCCTTGAGTCCCACTTTGACACTTTGTCCCCAGCGTTAAAATTACTAGCCTTTGTCCTTCTATCAAAAAGCTTCTTGATGCTCTCTTGATTTTGTAATGTTCTGTTGTAGACCTCCTCTCTAGTTTGCTGAAGATGTATAGTCTGATTAATCCTTCTAATCATGTCATTGTCTTCAGACTGTACTTCTTGAATCAACTTCATAACTGGTACACCAAGGCTGGTTGGAAAAATTGCATCTATCCCATACACAAGCTGGCAGGGTTACATTCCAATTGATTTCTTAAGTGTTAATCTATCAACCCATAGTGCATGTACTAGATTTGTGTGCCAGGACTTCTTGTTTTCCTCCAGCAACTTCTTGATTATGTTTCCCAAACTTTTGTTTTAGGATTCTTCCAGCCCATTACCTTGAGGGTAATAAGCAATAGAATGACCCAATGTTATCTAATATTTGTAACAAAATTCAACCATCTTCTTGGATCCAAATGCAGCTACATTATCAGTGAAGATCTTCCTAGGACAGCCAAATATAGAGAGGATATGAGTCTCAATAAATTTTATGATGAAAGAGTCATTGGATTTCCTAGAAGGGATGGCTTCTATCGATTTGGTACAATAGTATGTTGCAGTGAGAATCCATCTATGCTGGGCAGATGATGGTGGATGGATTTCTCCTATGAAGTCAAGTCCCCATTGTTGAAAAGGAGCTTCAACAATGATTGGATGCAAAGGTAAGGGAAGCAATTTTCTTTTGCCTTCAAAAATTTGGCATTTATGATATTCAATTATCATCTTGTGTACATCTAGAAAGAGGGTGGGCCAATAGTAACCATCTCTAAGGATTTTGTTGGATGTAGTCTTCCAGTAGAGGTGGCATCCACATTCTCCTTCATGGAACTTGTGCTTAACCTTCTCTACATCATTCTCAAAAAAAAATTTAAGTAATATCCCTCTTGCAGTTTTCCAGTAAATACATTTATCTATAATGCAGTAGTTTACAACTTTTAACTTTTAAAACCTTGCCTTTGTTTTTGATAAACCAGGAGGTGTATTAAAATTAAGAAAAACATATAGAATATCAGCATACCAAGAGGATTTCATAAAATGGTCTTCAACAATGGGATTTCACAATTCCTCTTGTTCATCTAAAGCATTTATCATATTTATATCAAGAACTTCAAAATTTGATTCATCCATTAATCTAGCTAGACCTTGGCCTTTGATGAGTTTAGTGGGCTTGATTTATAAATCATATTCAAGTATCACAACTATCCACTTACCTCTCTTACCATCTGGGTCCCATGTTAGGATGTCTTTAACAACTGAATTTGGGACAAAGGAAATGATGTGGGAGTGTAAGATGTATACTCTAAAGTCTTTTAAATCTTTGACTAAGGCAAAGGCTTGTTTTTCCATAATGTTGTATTTCAGAGGAGCATCTCTCAATGCCTTACGAAAGAATGCAATGGGTTGCTCTTGTCCCTATGGATTTTTCTGCAATAGGATAGAAGCTATTGTATGTTCTGATGCAAATGAAAAAATGTAAAAATATTTTGAAAAATCAGGACTTATTAGAACTAATGTTTTGGTTAATGCTTGTTTTACCAGCTCAAAAGATTTTTTTGCTTCCAAGGTCCATTTAACTCCTTGTTCCTTTTTCACCATGTTTGTAATGTTTCTAATGAGCTCAGCTAAGTTGGGTATGAACCTTCTCAAGAAATTTATCTTTCCAATGAAAGATTGGAGTTCCTTGATGTTTCGAGGATGAGTGATTTGCAATATAGCCTCAATCCTTTTTGGGTCTATCTTTATCCCCTCTACTGATATGATGTGCCCAAGAAGTTTACCTTCTTGGAGAACAAAAAATATTTTCTTTAGATTTAAATATATCCCAAACTTTCTACATTTCTTGAATATTTTTCTTAGGTTTTCTAAGTGCTCTTCATCTGTCTTGGAAAAAATAGTGACATCATCAAGATAAATAATGATGAAGTAGACTAATTCTTCCGAGAATGAAATTTCCATGGCTCTCTGGAATGTAGCACCAAAATTCATTAAACCAAAGGGCATTTTCACATACATGAAGGTGCCCCAAGGTGTAGTAAAATATGTCTTTAATTGATCATCACGATGTACTAAAATTTGATTATATCCTGAGTAGCCATCTAGCAAAGAAATTATTTTAGAACCAACTACCCTTTGTAAAATATGATCCATCTTGGGTAAAGGGTAGTTGTCTTTCAATGAAGATTTGTTTAAGTCTCTAAAGTCTATACAAAGCCTTATCTCTCCTGTTTTCTTCCTAACTGACACTAGATTAGACACCCACTTAGAATATCTAATAGGGAAAATAATACTAGCTTCATACATTTTCTTGATTTCCTTCTCAACCAAAGGTAACTGAACAAGGTTTATTCTGTGTAGTTTTTGTTTAAATGGATTTCGATTTTCCTTGAGAGGTATCTTGTCCTGAATTATTTCAGTGCCATAGGATTTCAGATCCTCATAACTCCATGCAAAAACATCAGAATTTTTTTTAAAAATCTCTATGTATTTGAGTTTGATGTGAGCTGGTAAAGTCTTAGACAGTTTGATCATCTTTGGTTTTAGTTCACTGCCTATATTACACTCTTCAACTTCAGTTTCCATAGGCTCTAGATCTGGCTTCTTGGCCACATCGTTGAAATCAAACAACTCTTCTAAAGGCACCAGTCCCTTTGGCAAACTTTGATTGTTAGACTGCAGCATTTCTAAGTCTTCTTTTTCTAACTCTGCAACAACTTTTGTTATGTTTTCAAGTTTGTTAGACAACAGATTTACATCAGCCATCCTCCAACTCAGTCGTACTGTTTTGTCCTTCTTCTCCTTCACACGTGTGGCTAAACTCGTCCTCCAAGTAGCTCGTACTATCTCAAATGAGAGAAGAAGATGTGAGTTGTGTTGTGATGAAATGCTCTCCAACTTTGCCTGTATTTATATCCATCATTGGGGCGTGTGACACATCTGCTGGGGGCGTGCAACCTTAAGGCCGACCTACACATATAATTTATTAAGAATAATAAATTCAAAATAAATGTTCTGCTCATCGGATTAAGACATATTATATATGGATTTTACACCTCTCCGAAAGAGGATTCCAAAAAAAATATTAGCCTCTTAATCTGAGCATCATAACATGGAGTTTGGACCTAGTTGTCCAAATTTAACACTAATTATTAGTTCAGAATCACCATGAACATTTATTCTTTTGGCCCCTAATTTCTTCAATAAATGCAGGCCTAAAAGCAGGGCTTCATACTCGGCTATGTTATTGGTGCACTGAAAGTTTAATTTTCAAGAGTGCCCTTCAGTATGATTTTTCATTGTATTGTGAAGCCACAATCCCACACCTGCATCACTCTTAGTACAAGATCCATCAAAGTGCATACTCCAAAGAGGACTAGTTTCGGTTTCATCAGTTTGGTTACTAACCTCTTCAACTAGCATGCTTTCAGATTGTTCTTGAAGATCAACACTTTGTTGAATTTGTTTTAATTCCTAAAGTTTTTCATTGTGTTGAGAACTACTTTCTTGACTGTCAAGGTTAAAAAGCAATGGATGAATGATTTTTAGCTCTAGAGCTGTGTTTTGTTTGCTGAAGTTTTCTGGTTTAGCAAACTGTTTTGACACTTCTGTCTCATCTTCCTCCTCCTGTCTATCTGCCATTAATCTAGTTAAGGTCACTTGTTCAGTGAATGTTTCATCATTGAAAAGGATAAATGAGTCAAGGCCTATATTTATAGAATAAAGAGGAGAGTTCTACGGTCTCTCTTGGCTAGTAACCATGTATTGCATATGAGACTCCCTGTAAAGTCTTCTTGTTTGATTAAAAATGGGGATAGTTGCATATGCCATATCCATCTGCATAGTTCCTTGTAACTTAGCTCCCCAAGATATTGATAACAGCATACCATATTTTGGGGGTACATCAGCCACAACAATATCCATTACTAAAAACTTGGCTAGAATTTGTGCTAAGTTTACACATACGTCTTTGATTAAACCTAAACATTTCACTCTGCTTGAGTCAAAGGAGTAAAGATCTTTGTAAGGTTAGGTGATCTCAAGGCCTAGGTTCTCCATTAGAGCTTTGGGCATTAAATTATGAGAGGCCCCTAAGTCATGCATGGCGTTGCGCAAAATTTTGTCATGAAAATTTAAACTAACATAAAAAGGAGGAAGTGGTCCTTCTTGATATCTACCTTCAATCTTAGGACCAAAGATGAGTTCTAGCTAGTCATCATTAATATTGACAATGTAGTTATTTTCTTATATGTTTAAATCCTTCAAAATTTGAGATCTATATACATCTTGGGCAGCTAATTCAGTGAGAGGAACAAAGATTTTGATTTTGGAAATTTTCTGCTCCAAACTAAAAGGCATCTGATTCTTTGAAGTGTTTGTTTCAGCCTTATTAACTGCCACTCTATCGGCAAAATCAGTTTGCTGATTTCCTTTATTTACATTTGTCAAAATTGTTTTAACAAGAGCACTAGCTGAGGTGCTAATGCTACTAAGGTCTACACTCTGTTTTTCAGTACTTTGAGTGCCTTTTTCTTTGTTTTTATCAGAATTTCCAGCCACTGTTTTATCTTTCTATTTGTAGTCTTGGGTTTATTCACGGGCTTTTTTTTGCAGAACATTCAGAGTTCTTAGTCTTGGGAGTTTCTTGATTGATTTTACTCCTAAGGTCATACTCTTTTTGAGTCTCTATGATGACATTTTCCATTTCTCGATAACAATTTTCATCCTATGCTCTTTTTTCATCATAGGGTGTGTATAGACCTTGTTTTCTATCATAATGAACTTCAAAATCATCATTGTCTACTCCCAGCATGTTGATGTCATCTTCCTCTGTTTGTTCACTTGTTTCTTCAACCTCACTTACATAGTTTTGATGAAAATGAGGAGTGATCTGTTGATCATCCTCCCTTGGTCTGTTTTGAGGCTGGTTTCTCCTAAAATTCTGATTTTGGTTTTGATTTCTATTTTGAGGAGCTGTTTGGTTTAGACTAGCTTGTGCTTTCTCAAGTATACTCATATTTTTCCATCATCTCCTCCATCCTTCTCTCTATATTTGAGCTAGATGTGGAAGGCGTGGATTCCTCTCTAAAGGACACTTTCTTCTCATTCCTCATTCTTTCTCTTTTCTCCATTAAATTAACTTCCATAGCAAGAGCTCATTTTTTCATATCTTAAAGAGTTAGAGGGTCTCTTTCTCTCAGCTGATAGGCCATTTGAGGATCAAATCCTTCAGGAAACTTGTTTAAATCTTAGCCTTGTGGGGGTTTTAAATCTAGGGGAAGGGCATTATAAACACTATTAAACCTAGTGCAATAAGCTTGTACACTTTCCCTAGTGTTTCTTTGGAGATTCTTGTAGTCCGAAAGTATTTGGAGAGGGTTTTTCCTCACTTCCCATTTGTTTAAGAATAACTGATGGAAGGCTTGGACATCATTAATACTATGAGGGGTTAAGCCTTTGAACCATTTTCTTACTTCTCCCCCTTAACTCTGAGTAAATAATCTAAGTTTTATAGTTTCATCATCAATCTCATTTCTGTCAAAGTAGTCATTCGTCTTATCCACATGTTGTGAAGTAGTAGTTGCATTACTGGCATCACACAATGGTATTTTGGACTGAAATGCCTGTGGGTGATTGACTAAAGGTAAAGGAAGGACTAAGGGAGTATACCATGTTGCCATGATAGGTGGTGGGGGTGGATTTACAAGAGGTGGATTAACAAGAGGGAAAGTGGGCGGAAGTGGAGTGTTTTGGATAGTGGGTGTATGGGTAGTAAAAGTGGATGGGCTAGCAATAGATTGTTGAGATGATCTAGGATGAGAGAAACCAAAATTATGAAGGAAATGTAGATCTGGTGGTGTATTTTCTCTACTACCAGGATGTTCACTTCTATTTTGGGATGAAAGTGAAGACTCTAAATCTAACTGATCTAAATCCTCAAGTGACCTAGTTCTAAATGGATTTCTTAAGTCAACATGTGGATTTTGTAGAGCTGTAAGGTTTTCAGGAATAGAACTAGCTCTATGGGGTGATCTGAAAATAGTTGAAGATTTAACCTCAGGATACTTCCTAAGGATTCTTTCAGGGTTATCAACTATCTCAGGAGGGTCTAGTTCAGGATAGGCTCTAGTATAAATCTTTCTAGGAGCCACTATTATGTGTTTTTTTAGGCCCGACTAAACAAGAAAAGTTTAACCAAATATGACAATCTTTAAGAGGCTAACTGATCTTTTAAACAAGAAAAATTTAATCCTAAGGTCCTCTAACTGAGTTTAAATGATGTTATGATGATAATGGGTCTTCTCAATGTAGTCTTAAGGTCTGTTTAGGATTGTGGAGTCACCAGGTGGAAATTTTTAGCTCTTTTGGAGGTAAAAGGTTTTATGGTCCACCACCATGTTTATTTGAATACCAATCTGAAATATTTTTGGGTTTTCTGAGTTTTTTCAGTCCTATAGGTTCTAAGAGTGTCCTAAATATATTTCAACACTTAGCTATGGTAATGAGACAAAGAAATTCTACTCTTATGGCTAAGCTAGCTGATCCTTCAAGGTTTGATAAGTTCTTATGAGAATCATAAGTTTTCCTTAGTTTGTCACTGACTCAAATAAGTTTTATCATGATTACCATTTGCTTAGTAGTGCTTGAAGAGGGCTACTTGTACTGCACTTAACAATGTTCTTGAATCAAGGGTTTTCTTGAGGTCTTATGAATGTATAGGTGTAATTTCACTCAGAACTTCCCCAGTGGAGTCACCAGAAATGTTATCTCCCCGTAATTTCAGCAGATTGGTGAGACTAAAACTGCAGAGAGCATACTTGAACCACTTTGGGATTCTAGGATCTATCCATCTTGAATCCAGAGAGGGATCTCTCTATAAGTGCAAATATTGATTTATCTTTAAGGCTTGAAAAGTGATATTAGGCTAGTTATGAAGAACAAGGTTTTTTTTTGTTTTGGTTGGGAAAAGATAAATGAAGGTGAAAGAAGTCTAAATGAAGGGTGAAGGTGAATGAAAGTGAAAAATTGATTCAGCTAAGAAAATAGGCAAGAAACAACTTCAATCAATTAGGCTATGGAGTCATAGTAGGATTTAATTGAAACAACAACGTTCAAGAGTGGTCCATGGGGCAAGTCATCTATGTCTAAGGATCTCTTTAAAGTTGATTTTATGGAATGAAATGAAACAATAAGAAGGATAATTAAATAAATGAAGAACAAAGAGTAACCTAATATCAAGTAAGTACTTTGAAACTATCCTGCTTTTGGCATGCACTTAAGAAAGACATAAAAGTAATCTAAGATTAGGTAAGTACTTCGAGACTAGCCTGCTTTTGATGCACCTTCAATAGAAAACATTTAAAACACGAAAAATAATAGCTTAAGATCAAGTAAGGAATTTGAACCTATCCTACTTTCAACATATTCTAATGAAAACTTTTCAAAGAAACTGTTGGTGAAGAAACTAGAGGACAGGGCTCACCATATACTTCCCTAGCTCTGCTTTACTTAGCAAACTTATCAAGACAATACATGAGATAACAAAGAATATTCTAAGATCAGGTAAGGAATTTGCACCTATCCTACTTTCGACACAGTCTTAGGGAAATTTTCAGACAACCTTTGGAGATAAAACTAGAGGACAAGGCTCACCATAGACTTCCCTAGTTCAACATTACTTAGTAGATACTGAAAATAACATTCAAGAACAATTTTTAGTTTAGACAGTAGGACGAGGGAATTCCAGTGCTCCTAACTACTTGGATTGTATTAAATCATTCTTAAATATGCAATTTTAGAAGAAAACATGTAGATAAAGCTTATCAGTAAGAGTAGGGTACCTTTGACAGTAAATCCTAACTCTATAATTTTTGTTCTTTATTAGAGAATATGGACAGATTGGAAATAGAAATAAAATAAAAATTTACAATAAGAAAAACATCACCGTTGATGTTTGGTCTCAATCTAGTCTCCTAAATTGAGCTCATTTATTGTCAACCAGGGTTAGTAAACTGCTGAAGTGAAGTGCACCATATGTGCCTAAGTAACCTTTTCCTACTTCGTTGTGTCTAGTGTTTTCTGATGTTTTTGGTTTTATGGTTTTATTTTGAAAAGGAAAAGAACTAAGTGCTAAATGAAGGGAAACTATTGGTCAAAACAGAGTGAAGCCTAAAATATGATGGTAAACAAATGCAAATGCTAAAACAAAACAGAATCTAACTATGACTAGCAACCAACAAATACAAAGCTTGATAATGACTCTATTGTAAACTCACAACATGAAATTGAAATGGACCTGAGAAAATGAACAAGCTAAGTGTAAATGAAATTTTCTCCTAAATAAACAATCAACTCACAATATTACAAAAAATCTAAATTATCCTATGATGCTGAAGTTATTCTATTCTGCAACTTGACTTATCACTACTAAGCCTTATTCAGAAATTTAGAGATTTTCTAGAATAATGTTTGTGAAAAAGGCTATTGGTGAATTTGTAAAAGATTTGCAGAATAATCAAAGCCTTAAACTGATATTACTGACCTCTGTTCATGTGATGATATATTAATAAAAATTCAGAACAAAAGTAAGTTGTGAATAATGAAGGTCGAGAGACTAATTTTGACAACTAGAACTACTTAAAATACAATGGATAACATCAAGCTAGAACGCTATCTATCAATATTAAAGGACAATGATTACAACTAAATTAAAATGTCATTAATCTACTTGAAACAAAATGAATTAAAACTAAACTAAAGAAAGTCATTATCAAACTGAAAATGAAATAACAGAACTGAACCACATGCATTCTAACTCCGGAGTATTCTATTGAAATTGACATGCCATTACTCTATGAAATTACACAGTCCATCTTGTTCATCATGAATAATATGTTGGAAAAGTTTATTAGAACAATTCTGGTTGTATAACTCAATGCAATTGAAAGACAAACGTAAGACTGAAAGTAAATACTCATCTAAACTGTGAAAATAGAGCTAAAATACTTATCTAAATAGTGAAAACGAAGCCACTCAGGAGGTAGGGGCCCTCCACCACCTGGTAGCACGCAATCTAACTCAACACGTTCACAGAAATGCTGTTTCTTTCATTAAAGGAGAAAAATACTGAAAAACAGAGTATTCACGGTTCTGTGGCAAAAGCCAAAAACTAACCCAGATCTAAAACTTCTTCTCTCGGTTCCCCAAGCATATTAATAGAAAATTTACATAACAGAACTGGAGAAAATAAAGGGATAAGTGTCTTTCCTAATAGAAACCAAACTAGGACTCTGATCATGATCATGTAACAGAATCTGGACTGTCCTTGTCCTGTTAGGAGTCTACTTCCTAGTTTGATTCCCACGTGCTTAACCACCTGTAGAATTGTGCTCAGACTTTGTAGGGAGCAAGGAATGATGTGGATGAAGTCTGGAATTTGCCCATATGCGTCATTCTTTGAGACGACACCTGGAACCCACTCAAACTGTAAAACAGCTGCGGAATTCGGGATCAGCTACGGAATGCGCGGTCAGCTACGGAATGCCTGTATTTTGTAGCTATTTTGCAGAAAATTGTTAAAATAGAAAAAATCATGAAAATACAATATGTTAATCAATTTTATGTAACCTTTAAACAATCCTAATCATTCTTCATTGATTTTAGGCTTATGAAGTGATAAAATAATGATGAAATGAAGTGAAGATTTGTAAAAGAGAAGGCAATTCTAAGGCTCAACATACCCCCACTGCAAGACTATTGCATGTCCTCATGCAATTTCATCAAAACTTATTCCATGTGCTTTGAAACCTATGTTAGAACATCCAACCTTATCTTTCTGCTTCTTTTGGCCTTAATCTATTTTCTAATCTCTGTTAACTTTTCAGAAATTAGTTCTTCATCTTCCTCTTGTAGTGGAGTGTCAAGTTTATTTTCAATAACCATGTCAGTTTTTCTTCTTCTGCTCCATCAAAAGTTTTGGCAAAAGATTTTGTAATCTCCTTATGGAAGCCATCAAATTTCTCTATAAAATTTAGCCTCCCTTCTTATTGTAGTAGCTCCTTGACTTGTGGATATCCTTCCAAATACTTGACTTCAACTGATTCTGTCTTGAGAATGAGCCACATTCCTCCTCTATGCAGATTATCTTCCTTTCAGAATTACTTTTCTATGCTTGAAGATATATTGACTACAGAGTCTAATGCTTTATTTTTGAAACTGTATCTCTGTGTCTGAAGATGGATTAGTTGAAGAATGATGCTTCACCCTTACAATTACCTTTCTGCACTTAGAAATGGATTGGCTGCAAAGTGTAATGGAGGTGAATGGATGGAGGTAATTAAGCTGTAAGGGAGAATGAAGTGGCTATGGATCTGATGGAGAATTTATGATGAACTTGTGGTGAAATAAGTGAATGATACAATCTTAAGGAGATGTGCAATAGTAGGTTGGAATGTTGGATAAGGGATATGGCCAAGATATGTAAATCAATTCGAATGATAGGTTGTTTTAGGAAACATATGATTATACACATTGTATCTATTTCATGTTTTAACTTTTTGCTATTAAAATAATTTTCACAATTTACCTCAGAATTTTGACCTTGTTAATTGCTGTGTTTGATGTTGTTCCTTTGGTCCTCTTTGAGCATGTTGGTCTTCAAAACAAAATCCTTCAACTTCTTGTAATCATCATCTCTTTGTAGGCTGTACAATTATGTCAGATATGTTGAACAAGATGTGGCTGCAACATGCAATCTGTAAGAACAAATGAAGTATGGCTATGGAATATGGATGTGAAATGTAATGGAGTGAAAGTGGAGTATGACTTGTGAAATGGAATGAAAATGGTGTGAGATGGAGTGAAAGTGGAATAGGACTTGTGAAATGAAATGAAAATGGCGTGAGATGGAGTGAAAGTGGAATGGACTTGTAGAATGAAATGAATTTTGCAATTTCTCTCAAATGGTACATCAGAATTCCCTGAAATTTTCTGAGTTTGTCACCAATCTTATTATGCATCTTCCACTGAAAAATCTCAGCCATTGGTTGCACGGATCTCCCGAAAAATGAGAAATGTCTGTAGGTGAAAGTGGCCAATTTCTTGAAAAATACACACTGAAATTTTCTGAAATTTTCTGTGTTTATTCACCCTACCTCAATTCATTTACCATAAAAATTTCAGGACCAACGGATGCACGGTTTGAAATTTATGATAAAATCAATTTCTGCCCTGTTTCACCCTTCATTCTGCCCAATGTTGCTACAAAAAAGTACGCCACGGACTCATTTTAAGGCCAAATTGAGTGATTCCAATGGGAAACTGTGTATTTTTACCTTCTCTACTGCCACATGCTTCCAGAATTTCATTTTGATGAAGAAAAAGTGCTGCTGTGCAAAAATACTCAAATCTGTCCTATTCTGTCCATAATGCTGAAAATTGAAAATCTGCCTGAAAAACCCTTCTGAAATGCCCTTGAAAATTGCTTTTTTCCAAATTCTGTCTGCGTCTTACTCAATTTATCATATTCTGAGAAAACCCAGAAGCTCAGAATTTTTTATTTCTGCTCCAGTCTTTTGCAAAAATTGCACCAAAACTGCCTTCTGGAAAAAGTTGCAAAAAGACGAAAACAGGCTGCTACAACAATGGCTGCAGAAACTGCCACTTTCCGCAGCTGTTATTGAATTGACAAAAATATGAACATGCTGCTACAAGAAACTAATAAAATTCACTGCTGCAAGTTGTTGTTGATTCCATAAAACTATTAGTCTTCATCAAAGCCAACATTCATGGTACAATTCTTACCATGCGAATAAATGTGTCGAAGTCGAGCATGGGAAGAAATCATTGGATTACCGATCAATAATGAAAATCGTTAACCAATGCGAGACAACTCACCGATAATGTAAATGAGTTTCAAGGTACCTTAGTGCATCTTGACAGGGGCGAATGAATGTGTCGAAGTTGAGTCGCCTGCAAGATTTGACAATCAAGAGACATTGTTGTATTCCCATTGTTATCAACGAGGAGGCTTGCCATTGATGAATGCAAGCTCCAAGGCACTTCAAATAATCTCTAATCTTGATCCCAGATAAAGTGTCGAGGTCGATGGGACAAGATCTGTTGGAAGGTGAACCTTAAGGAATTCCACATCATCCAACTCGAGCATAGAACCAAGAATGATTTGAAGAACCATGAAAGATTGAAACCATCATGAAATTGCAGAACTTTATTGTGAACTTTGCCCGCCAGTTGCCTGGTTTTCAAACAAAGCTCATGTCCAATTGCGCCAGCAAGCTGGTTTTCACAATAGGACTTATTTTTCTCTTTACTTTTTTTTCTTTTTTTCTTTTTTCCTTTTTTTTTCTCTCTTTTTTTTTTATGTCCTACTCTACTTGAAAAAGAAAATCTTGTTCAAGTATATGAGTACTTCCAATGGAACCATGTTTGTAACAAGATGATAGATAAACTCATATGCAGGTTTGAAAGACACTCTTTGATATGTACCTGTATATGAGATGCCAACTGTCTTGATTTAGATGATGTCAAAAGATATTGAATAATTGGGCATTGGAATCCAATGACTGAATTGAACCAAGATTCAATGTAATCTTGTCTTCCTTGTCTTTCCTCTATCATGAAATGCAAGTCTTCGGAGATGTGATCTTCATTCATAGAATCTAGTGATAGGCATGCATGAGACTTTTCAATCTCTGGTTCCAATATCTCCTCTTTATCAATAGACATCCATGATTCTTGGACCTCATCTGAGTCTTCTTCTGCTGGTTGTTGTTCTTCAATGACAGCTGGTGAATCATTTTGCAATACCTCAGATTTGTAAGTTGATTGAGGTATTTTATTGTTGGGGATATGAAATGGTTGTGGAGGTAGTGGAGTGGGGAATCTTTGGGGTGTTTGTGTGGATGGTAATGGAAAAGGTTGAATTGAGGTCAAATGAGGGTGATTTTGATGTTGTGGTGGAGGCAAATGGTATGAATAACATTGATGATGGTATTGAGGATAGAGAGGGAAAGATTGAGGATATGGTGGATTTCCTTTATAGGGCCTTTGCCAACTTTGTTGCCAAGATTGGTTTTGAGGTTGGGATTGAGATGGCCAAGGTTTCCAAGGTTTGTTTTGAGGTTGGGATTGAGATGGCCAAGGTTTCCAAGGCAAGGGTGTTTTCCAATTACCTTGAGATTGTTGTGCATAACCTTGATACTATGCATAAGGATATTGCATCGTATTGGGTTGATGAGGCTGCCATAATCCTCTTGGAGCTACATAAGAAAGTTTCTCTTGTGCTTGATTTGCTCCATTATCCTTTTGGTAAATTGCCTTCAACCCTAGTAACGATGGGCAATCTTCAGTAGTATGTGATCCTGCACAAATTTTACACATTTTAATGTTATCAAGTGGACATTCATGCAAAGCATGTTTCTTTCTACATTTAGGGCAAAATATAAATGAAGCAACTTTTTTCTTGTTTTGCATTCTTAGCATGTCAGTTTGTTCATTTAAATTACCAAGAATGTTTAGCAAATTGTTAGGTTCAGTTTGACTTACCAATCTTGATGTTGACTTACTTACTCTTGCCATAAATGGATCTTGAGAGGACCTTACACACTTTGCTTTTCCTCTTGATATGTTCTTGCATAGTTCACAAATTTCTTGAAATGACAATCGATAGACATCTCCTTTTCCCACAATATTAAGAAGATCAATCCATTCATCCTTTATAGCATTTAGTAGGAGAGATTTTAATGCATCTGATCCTAAATTATGCAATTTAGATCTTTTGATATTATAAGTAAATCTCTCTACTAAATCTTCTAGGCTTTCATCCTCTTTTTGGTTCATCTTAAAGACTTCATTTCTAAGAACATGGTGCATACAATAACCTTTATATTTTTCCAAAAATACTCTTTTCATATCATCCCATGTCCTTATAGAATTTGTTCCTAAAGTCATGAACCATCTAAGAGCTCTATCCTTCAATGTTACCGGAAACAAATTCAATTTTTGCATGTGTAATGAGTAGCCATAAGTTCTACAAATTATTTCAAATTCAAAAAGAAAGGTTTCCGGGTCTTCTGATCTCATACCTTTGAAGTTAGGGAGCACAGATGGATGGATGTTCTTCATTTGAATATTGATATCAGTTTCTTGAATGGGAAATCCAAAAGGATCTTCCTCATTGTCATCATCTCCATCCATTTCTTCCACCTGCTTTGTCACCTCTTCTTCTACCTGCAAAAATATGAATTCATGATGTGGATGTGTGGCTCTTACTGCACCACGTGATATAGGGGGTGTGGTAGGTGATTGAAGTTTTTGTTTTTGTTTTTGTGGATGTAAGAAATCAGGATACCTAGTTACACTTCCCTGGCAACGGCGCCAAAATGTTTGGTCTCAATCTAGTCTCCTAAATTGAGCTCATTTATTGTCAACCAGGGTCAGTAAACTGCTGAAGTGAAGTGCACCATATGTGCCTAAGTAACCTTTTCCTACTTCGTCGTGTCTAGTGTTTTCTGATGTTTTTGGTTTTATGGTTTTATTTTGAAAAGGAAAAGAACTAAGTGCTAAATGAAGGGAAACTATTGGTCAAAACAGAGTGAAGCCTAAACTATAGATGACAAATGACAAATGTAAATACTGAAACAGAATAAAACCTAAACTATGACTAGCAAACAACAAATACAAAGCTTGATAATGACTCTATGGCAAAGAAACAAATCACAACATGAACTTGAAATGAACTTGAGAAATGGAATGCTAAGTGTAAATGAAGTTCTCCTAACTAAACAATCAACTCATAATATTACAAAAATCTAAATTAACCTATGATGCTGAAGTTATTCTATTCTGCAACTTGATTTATCACTACTAAGCCTTATTCAGAAATTTAGAGATTTTCTAGAATAATGTTTGGGAAAAAAGGCTATTGGTGAATTCATAAAAGATTTGCAGAGTAATCAAAGCCTTAAACTAATATTACTGACCTCTGTTCATGTGATGATATATTAATAAAAATGCAGAACAAAAGTAAGTTGTGAATAATGAAGGCCAAGAGAGTAATTTTGACAACTAGAACTACTTAAAATACAATGGATAACATCAAGCTAGAATGCTATATATCAATATTAAAAGACAGTGATTACAACTAAATTAAAATGTCATTAATCTACTTGAAACAAAATGAATTAAAACTAAACTAAAGAAAGTCATTATCAAACTGAAAATGAAATAACAGAACTGAACCACGTGCATTCTAACTCCGGAGTATTCTATTGAAATTGACATGCCATTACTCTATGAAATTACACAGTCCATCTTGTTCATCATGAATAATATGTTGGAAAAGTTTATTAGAACAATTCTGGTTGTATAACTCAATGCAATTGAAACACAAACGTAAGACTGAAAGTAAATACTCATCTAAACTGTGAAAACAGAGCTAAAATACTTATCTAAATAGTGAAAACGAAGCCACTCAGGAGGTAGGGGCCCTCCACCACCTGGTAACACGCAATCTAACTCAACACGTTCACAGAAATGCTGTTTCTTTCATTAAAGGAGAAAAATACTGAAAAACAGAGTATTCACGGTTCTGTGGCAAAAGCCAAAAACTAACCCAGATCTAAAACTTCTTCTCTCGGTTCCCCAAGCATATTAATAGAAAATTTACATAACAGAACTGGAGAAAATAAAGGGATAAGTGTCTTTCCTAATAGAAACCAAACTAGGACTCTGATCATGATCATGTAACAGAATCTGGACTGTCCTTGTCCTGTTAGGAGTCTACTTCCTAGTTTGATTCCCACGTGCTTAACCACCTGTAGAATTGTGCTCAGACTTTGTAGGGAGCAAGGAATGATGTGGATGAAGTCTGGAATTTGCCCATATGCGCCATTCTTTGAGACGACACCTGGAACCCACTCAAACTGTAAAACAGCTGCAGAATCGCCGGTCAGCTACGGAATGTCTGCATTCTGTAGCTATTTTGCAGAAAATTGTTAAAATAGCAAAAATCATGAAAATACAATATGTTAATCAATTTTATGTAACCTTTAAACAATCCTAATCATTCTTCATTGATTTTAGGCTTATGAAGTGATAAAATAATGATGAAATGAAGTGAAGGTTTGTAAAAGAGAAGGCAATTCTAAGGCTCAACAGTTGACATAGACCAGGATCCCATAAATAAGCTTGTATTTGATACTTCAAACCAGTTACAATCTTCAATTCCAATGGTTCTCTACAACTTCATCTAGAATTAGGTATCTTCAATTACAAATAGAGCTTATAGCAGCTTCAATAAACTATTTACAGGCAACATATATGTAGTTACCAACATTGTCTCATCTTCTACAGAAGTATTTATAGAAGAAATGAGGAGGTTGGATGAGATAAAATATTTTCTAAGTTCAATTAATACATTTTAATGTTTCTCGGCCTTTGAGGGGCTCAATGGAGAAAATTTCTGATATTTCCTCTGTATCAATTGGTTTACATTAAGTATAAAGCTTGCTGGGAAGATTTTGTTGACTTTAAGGCTCTTTGTTCTCCTTGTAATAACTTTGTTGATAGTTTACAATAAGTTCCTTTGGTTGAATTAACTGTTCAGCTGTCTTGAGGCAAATATCTTCTGTTTTGGCAATAACTAGGCCTCTTTTGAATGCTTTGAGGCTATAGGTGGCTTTTGGTCGCTGAGAGGATTCAATTAGCCTCTGATGTGGCAGTGGAGGCTCTTCGGATTGATTAATTGCTTTGTCCTTCCCTAAAACACTTTAATTTACTTGAATTCTATGTTTTAGGTCTGATTAGGCTTAATTTCTATCTTCTGTTCTTCAAAATGTGTTTAATTGAGAGGATTAGACTTTTGATTTGTTGAAAGTGTGCCTAATCCTTCAAAACTATGCTAAAATCTTCAAACATGGGTTTTTTCTTTGACTTAGATCCTTTAACACTGATACAGTTTGCTCGATTAAACTTTGTTGTGTCTTGTTGATGTGCAAACATTACAGGGGCTTTATAATAGCGTTAGTGCTCATGAGACACTGATGAAACATGGTGTTGAACCCTATAGAATGATATTCTTGATGGATAAAGGCTTGGGGGATCGTCATCCCCAACCTTCAACTTTCTTTTAAAACAATTGAAAAACCATTGAAACCTGCAAAAAACAAATGAAATTATAAAAAATCCTGTGGGATAAGGTATAGACTACTTCAGAGGTTGAGGTTAGATCAAAACCGTTGGATGAAATCATTCAACAGTAGGGATTTCCTGCAGAGGTTAAATAGAGAGGTGGTTGGAGGGTTCAATGATAGATTAAGTCCGAGCCGTCGATGTATCTTGATCAACGGTCGAGATCAACCGAAGATCTTATAAGGCGGAAGGGGAATGTCATAGTGAAATGGTGGAAAATATAAGAAAAATAGGCAAAAAACCTTTGGCAGAGGAAAAAGGGTTAAAAATGAAATTGGGGTTTCTAAACGATCCTAGGCCATTGGATTGGATTAGTCCACAGAGATCAATGGCGAAGGTTGATCGATGAAGTCCCTTAGAGGATGGGCAGAGGGTGATAGTTTAATGGTCAAATGAAATCTGGGCCGTTGGATGAATGTGATGAACAGTGGAGATTAAAATATGAGGAAGTATAATGTAAATGGGTAAAGTGGTTTTGGCATTAAAAACCACTGGTGTCACGCTGCATTAAGGCAGTTTTTAGATTTTCTCCAAAACAACGCGATATAGGTCCTCGACTGACACGTGTACTTTAGAAACTGCCCATATCAGGTAACTGTGAGAAATTATCGTTCGGGTTTAAAATCACACGATATGGGTCCCTGCTCGTTGGATGAAGGGTGGGTAGATCCAACGGTGGATTTTGGAGTGCGATAAGACAAGATGCGCCGGAAGAAAGAGGTGGGGCAGGGTCAAAGTGGTTTCAATCTTGACCGTCAGATCAGGGAATGGATGGTGGAGATTTGATCTGGGAAGGGTAGGACCCAAAAGAGTTGGGCCTATCGAGTTTAATATAGACTCTTAGATATTCAATATGAATGGCCCAGATTAAATCTTGGGGCTAATGTAATGACATATGAGGTAGAGGTCGGGCAGAGATTGGGTCATTGTGGGCCATTGATCTTCAGAGATCAACAACGGATATTCGCTGAAAATGTTATACAGCGGGGTTTTAGAAATAACAAAGGGAAGTAAGTATGGATCTGGACCATCTGATCTTAGTGTATGGATGGCCCAGATGCAATCGGAAGATGATGATCGGCGGGGGAAAAGGGATCAAAGCGCCGATGCAATTGAACAAGGACCATCGATTTTAGGACCAGATCGATGGCGGAGATTGGTTTGTAAATTCCAAAGGAAAAAAAATGGGCTTTGAGAAAGAGAAATTTGGGCTGTTGGATTTGGGTCTGGCAGGGAAGATCAACGACTGGGAAGCCATTGGGAGGTGACCAATCAGAGGGGAAAATAAATATTAAAATATGCCCAATGGAAAAAATCCAATGCGATTAGCGCTAGGCCGTTGATTTGTTTAACGGATAAATGGTGGAGAATGTGGTGGGGGACAATGCAGAACCAACACTGTCTGTTAGATCTTAAAATATCAACGGCTTAGATCACGGCAGGGTCCAACTGAATAGTATTTTCTCGCATCACAAGAAAGTAAGAAACAAAGGGAAATGCACCCACTTAAAGTCCCGATTGCGATAAGCGCCCTGGGCCTTAGTGCTTGGTTCCGGTGCTAGGTCGCATGGTGGGGAAGTGGTTTAGGGTTTAGCCCAAAGGGGCTTAGGCCTATAATGTAAAAGTGGTTTTTTTACGATTTTTCAAGGTTTTCCAAAGGATTTGAAAGCTTCCGATAAGGTAAAAAAAGGAGTTTTAAACCTTATCAAAGGGGTTTTTATGAAGGGAAGAAGGGAAATGAAAAAAAATAGAGGAATTTCATGGGGAAAAAGGGGATAAAAATGAAGGTTAATAATGAGTGAAAAGATGGGAAAAACGAGGGAAAAATGGAGTTTTCAGCAGTGTTTTTCTTCAGGGAAAACAACATATTTTTCAATTTTTAAGAGGAAAAAAGTGGTGAAGATTAATGAAAGGATAAGATATCTTCACAAGACTTCAAAAACCAACAATTTTCAATAAAAATTTTTCTTGAAGGCTTAACACATGATTTAGCCACCATTTTATATGACAAATTTTATAGGTGGCTAACAACATTAAGGGTAAAATCAAGGTTAAGGTTAGGTTAAGGTTAAGATAAGGTTAAGGTTAAGGTCAAGGTTAAGTTAGATTAAGGTAAGGTTAAGGTTAAGGTTACGGGTTTAGTCAGGTTAAGGTTAACGTTAAGGTTAAGGTTACGAGTTTTGTTAGGTTAAGGTTAAGGTTAAGGGTAAGGTCAAGGTTAAGGTTAAGGTTATGGTAATGGGAAGGTTAAGGTTAAGGTTATTGTTAAGTTTAAGTTTAAGGCTAAGGGTATGGTTAAGGTTAAGGTTAGGTCATATTTAAGGTCAAAGTTAAGTTTAAGGTTAAGGTTAAGGTTAATATTAAGATAAGGTTAAGGAGAAGGTCCTTAACATTAACCTTAATCTTATCTTAACCTTAACCTAACCTTAACGTTAACCTTAACCTTAACCAACGTTAACCTAAACCTTAACTATAACCTAACCCTAACCTTACCCCAACATTACCCTTAACCTTAACCTTATCTATACCCCTAACCTAACCTTAACCTTAACATTATCTTAACCTTAACCTAACCTTAACCTTGACTTTACCCTTAACGTAACCTTAACCTTAATCTTACACTTAACCTTATCTTAATCTTAACCTAACCTTAATCTTAACCTTAACCTTAATGTTAACCTTTACCCTAACCTTACCTTAACCTTAACTCTACCCTTAATGTAACCTTAACTGTAACTATAACATAACCCTAACCTTGACCTTAACCTTAACCTTAGCCTGACTAAACCCTTAACCTTGACCTAACGAAAACCTTAACCATAACTTTAACCTTACCTTAACCTTAACCTTAACCTAACCTTAACATTAACTTTAACTTTACCCTAACCTTAAGGGTTTAGTAAGGTTAAGGTTAAGGTTAAAGGTTTGGTCACGTGAGGTTAAGGTTAAGGTTACGTTAAGGGTAAATTCAAGGTTAAGGTTAAGGTTATGGTTAGGTTAAGGGTAAATTCAAGGAAAAGGTTAGGTTAAGGTTCAAGTTATGGGTTTAGTCAGGTTAAGGTTAGGTTAAGGTTAAGGATAAGGTTAAGGTTAAGGTTAAGTTTAAATTAATAGTAAAGTTAAGGTTAAGGTTAAGGTTAGGTTATAGTTAAGGTTAATGGTTTGGTGAAGGTTAGGGTTAGGTATAGGTTAAGCTTAAGGTTAGGTAAAGGGTAAAGTCAAGGTTAAGGTTATTGTTATGGGAAGGTTAAGGTTAAGGTTAGGGTAAAGGTAAAGTTAAGGTTAAGGTCAAGGTCAAAGTTAAGGTTAAGGTAGGTTAAGGTTAAGGGTTTGGTCAAGGTTACGGTTAGGTTATATTTAAGGTCAAGGTTAAAGTTAGGCTAAGGTTAAGTTTAAGGTTATGGTTAAGGTTAAATTTATGGTTAACTTTAAGGTTATGGTTATGTAAAGGTTAAGGTAAGGTTAAAGTTATTTAAGGTTAAACTTGACCTTGACCTTAACCTCAACCTTAACCTTACCCTTAACCTTAACCTTGACCTTATCGTTAACCTTCCCATAACCATAATCTTAACCTTAACCTTAACCTTAACCTAACATTAACCTTAACCTTAACCTCTACCTAACGTTAACCTTAACCTTAACCTTTACCTTAAATATAACCTAACCCTAACCTTGACCAAACCCTTAACCTTAATTATAACCTAACCCTAACCTTAACCTTATGTTACCTTTAACATTAACATATCCTTAACATTAACCTTAACATTAACCTTGACCTAACTGTAACCTTAAACTTACCTTAACCTAACTTAACATTAACCTTAAGGTTAGGTTAAGGGTAAAGTCAAAGTTAAGACTGAGGTTAAGGTTAAGGGTAAAGTTAAGGTTAGGCTAAGGGTAAATTTAAGGTTAAGGTTAGGTTATAGTTAAGGTCAAGTTTAAGGTTAGGTTAATGTTAAGGTTAAGGGTTTGTCCAAGGTTAAGTTTAAGCATAACGTTAGGGTAAAGGTTCAAGTTAAGGTTAAGTTTAAGCTTATGGTTAAGGTTAAGGTTCACGTTAAGGTTAAGGGTAAATTTAAGGTTAAGGTTAGGTTAAGGTTACGGTTACGGGTTTAGTCAAGTTAAGGTTAAGCTTAAGGTTAAGGGGCTAAGGTTAAGGTTAAGGTTAAGGTTGAAGGTTAAGGGTAAGTTTAAGGTTAAGGTTATGGGTTTAGTTAGGTTAAAGTTAAGGGTTTGGTCAAGGTTAGGGTTAGGTTATAGTTAAGGTTAAAGTTAAGGGTAAGGTTAGGGTAAGGTAACCCTAACCTTAACCTTAACCTTAACTATAACCTAACCCTAACCTTACCCTTAACCTAAACCTTACCCTTAACCTAACCTTAACCTTATCCTTAACCTAATCTTAAACTCAACCTTAACCTTAACCTGACTAAACCTATAACATTAACCTTACCCTTAACCATGTTCTACCTTGACCATAACTATAACCTTAACCTTAACTTTAACTTTAACCTTAACCTAATATTTACCTTAACCTGACCCTAACCTTGACTTTACCCTTAACTTAACCTTAACCTTCACTATAACCTAACCCTAACCTTGACCAAACCCTTAACCTTAACCTTACCCTTACCCTTAACCTTAACCTTACCCTTAACCTTATCTTAACCTTACCCTTAACCTTATCGCAACCTTTACTTAACCTTAACCTTGATCTTGAACTTAACCTTAACCTTAACCTTAAATTTACCCTTAACCTTAACCTTAACCTTACCCTTAACTATAACCTAACCGTAACATTGACCTTAACTATAACCTAACCCTAACCTTGAACAAACCCTTAACCTTAACCTTACCCTTAACCTTAACCATAATTTTAACCTCAGGTTAAGGTTAAGGATAGGGGTAAGGATAGGGTTATGGTTATGGTAAGGTTAATATTAGGTTAAGGATAAATTTAGGGTTAATGTTAGGGTTAAGGTTAAGGGTAAGGTTATAGTTAGGTAAGGTGAAGGTTAAGGGTAAAGTGAAGGTTAAGGTTATGGTTATGGGAAGGTTAAGGTTAAGGTTATGGTAAGGTTAAGGTTAAGGTTTGGTCAAGGTTAGGGTTAGGCTATAGTTAAGGTCAAGGATAAGGTTAGGTTAAGGTTAAGGTGAAGGTTAAAGGTAAGATTAAGCTTAAGGTTACAGTTAAGTTAAGGTTAAGGTTAAGGTTTTGTTAAGGTTAGGGTTAGGTTATAGTTAAGGTTAGGTTACAGTGAAGGTTAAGGTTAAGGTTACCTTTAACCTAACCTTAAGCTAACTTAACCTTAACCTTGACCTTAACCTAACCTTAACCTTAACCTTACCCTTAACCTTCACCCTTAACCTTAACCTAACCTTAACCTTCAATTTACCTTTAAGCTAACATTATCCTTAACCTTAACCTTGACCATGACTTTACCCTTAACCTTAACCTAACTTTAACCTTAACCTAACCTTAACCTTCACTTTACCCTTAAGTTAACCTTATCCTTAACCTTAACCTTATTTCACCCTTAACCTTAACTTATCCTTAACCTTAACCCTACCCTTGACCAAATCCTTAGTATTAAACTTAACCTTAACCTAACCTTAACCTTAACTAAACCCTTAACCTTAACCTTAACCTTAACCTTAACCTAACCTTAAGGGTAAGGTTACGGGTTTAGTCAGGTTAAGGTTAAGGTTAAGGGTTTGTTCAATTTTAGGGTTAGGTTATAGTTAAGGTCAAGGTTAAGGTTATGGGATAATGTTAAGGTTAAGTTAATGGGTTAAGGTTAAGGATAATGTTAGGTTAAGTTAAGGTTAAGGTTATGGTTATGGTTAAGGGTAAAGTCAAGATTAAGTTAAATTTAAGGTTAAGGTTAGGTTAAGGGTAAGGTCAAGGTTAAGGTTAAGGTCAAGGTTAAGTTTAGTTTAAGGTTAAGGTTAAAGTTAGGGGTAAGGTTAGGGTTAGGTTATAGTTAAGGTTAAGGGTAAGGTTAAGATTAAGATTATGGTTAAGGTTTGGTCAAGGTTAGGGTTATGTTATTGTTAAGGTCAAGGTTAAGGTTAGGTTAAGGGTGAAGTCAAGGTTAAGGGTAAGGTTAGGTTAATGGTAAAGTTAAGTGTAAAGACAAAGTTAAGGTTAAGGGTAATGTTAAGGTTAAGGTTAGGGGAAGGTTAAGGTTAAGGTTAAGGTTAAGGTCAAGGTTAAGGGTAAAGTTAAGGTTAAGGTTATAGTTGAGGGTAAGGTTAAGTTAACGGTATGGTTAAGATTAAGTTAAGGTTGAGGTTAAGGGTAAGGTTAGGGTTAAGGTTAGGGGAAGGTTAAGGTTAAACTTAAGTTTAAGGTTAAGGTTAAGGTTTTGGTCAAGGTTAGGGTTAAAATTAAGGTTAAGGTTAAGGTTAACTATAACCTAACCCCAACCTCGACCAAACCCTTAACATTAACCTTAACCATAACCTTAACCTTAACCTTAACCTTGATCTAACCCTTAATAATACCCTAACCATAACCTTAACCTTAACCTTGACATTACCCATAACCTTTAACATAAATTTAACCTTAACCTAATCCTAACCTTAACCTTAACCTTACCCTTAAGCTTGACCAAACCTTATCTTAACTATAGCTTTAACCTTACCCTTAACCTTAACCTTAACCTAACTAAACACATAACCTTAACCTTAACCTAATCTTAACCTTAACCTAACCTTAACCTTGAATTTTCCTTAACCTAACCTTAACATCTTAACCTTAACCTTAACCTTGAACTTAACCTAACCTTAACACTCACCTTAACCTTAACCTTAACCTAACGTAACCTATAACCTTAACCTTAAACTTAACCTTACCCCCTTAACCTTAACGTTGGTTAGGGTTAGGTTATGGTTAAGGTTAAGGTTAGGTTAATGGTTTGGTCAAGGTCAAGGTTAAGGTTAGGCTAAGGGTAAGGTTAAGGTTATGGGTAAAGTTAAGGTTAAGGTTAGGGTAAGGTTAGGTTAAGGTTAAGGTCAAGGTCAAGGTTAAGGGTAAAGCTAAGGTTAAAGTTAAGGTTAGGGTAAGGTTAAGATTAGGTTAAGGGTAAGCTTAAGGGTAAGGTTAAGGTTAAGGGTAAAGTCAATGTTAAGGTTACGTTAAGGGTAAAGTCAAGGTTAAGGTTAGGCTTAGGTTATTGTTAAGGTCAAGGTTAAGGTTAGGTTAAGGTTAACATTAAGTTTAAGGTTAACGTTAAGGTCAAAGTTAAGTTAAGGTTAAGGGTAAAGTAAAGGTTAAGGTTAAAGTCAAGGTTAAGGTTAGGTTAAGGGTAAGGTTAGGGTTGATTTCAGGTTAAGGTTAAGATTAAGGGTTTTGTTAAGGTTAAGGATAAGGTTAAGGTTAAATTTAGGTTAAGGGAAATGTTAAGGTTAAGGCTAAGTTGAAGTGTTTGGTCAAGGTTAGGGTTAGGTTATAGTTAAGGTCAAGGTCAAGGTTATGGTTAAGGTAAGGTTAAGATAAGGTTAAGGGTAAGGTTAAGGTTAAGGTTAGGTTAAGGTTATGGTTAAGATAAGGTTAAAGTTAAGGTTAAGGTTAGGTTAAGGTTAAGATAAGGTTAAGGGTAAGGTTAAGGTCAAGGTCAAGGTTAAGGATAAGGGTAAGGGTAAGCTTAAGGTAAGGGTTGTTAGCCACCTATAAAAAAATTTATATCAAAAGGTGGCTAAATAATTTTTGGAGCCTTAAAGCAACAGGTTTTATTGCTAAAAATGTTGTCTCTTGAAGAATCATGAAGACATCATGCCATTTTTTTAAATCTTCACTACTATTTCCCTTTTAAAACTCTGAAATTCTGCTATTTTCATAGAGAAAAGACTGATGCAAAACTCCATTTTTCCCCTTCCTTCATCTCAAAACTAACCTTCATTTTTCCCTTTTCCCCCCCATCAAATTCCTCTATTTTTCCATTTATTACCCTTTCCCCTTCATTAAAATCATTTTACAAGGTTTCAAACTCACTTTTAAACTTTTCCAAAACCCCCAAATCTATAAAAAAAACCTTGAAAAATTTCATAAAAAATAATTTTTTTGACTATGGGCTTAAGCCCCTTTGGGCTAAGTCCAAACCACTTCCCCACCATACGCCTTGCTGCTAGAACCAAGTGCTAAGCCATTTTGACACTCATCGCATTGAATAAATCGGCCCGTGCAAGTCTATTTCTTTCGTTAAAACCTCCGATGCAATTAGCCATTTATGTATGAGCCCCGATCCTTTGTTTCATTCACAAAAAAAAAGGCCCGCAATCGGGCACTTAACTCTTCATATAAACCATTCTTGATCACTTTTTACCTTTTTTAATTCATAAAAACCCATTATCCTATGTTTTTAACTAAATGCGTCGGTGCGATGTTTTTAATGAAAAAATATCGTTGATTTTGTTTCCCTGATCAATGATCCATATAATCTTGCATCAGAGATTAGTTGAATGGGTAGATTGAAAATCCTGCACCCCCATTCTGATGCCGATTGGCCCTTGTATATATAAGCCTAGGGCCTTTGCTCTCCATACATCCCAAGGCCTCACAGACGGGCGCCAAACCTTATATATATTCTGCCCCTTAGCCATCAAACCTTTGTTTTTAATAAATTTCTGCCTTTTTTATATCATAATGTGGTATCGCTCGTTCATTGGTCAGAGCCTTTCTCCACCGTTGATCTTGGGCCAATCTGATGGCCAATGCTGTATCACATCAAATTTTTCCATTGGCACGTTGTAATATTTTATACCACCCCCGATTGGTCACTCCCCGATGAGTTCTCCGCCATCGATCTGATCTGCAGATCGATGACCCACAGTTAATCACTTCGGCACCCCCCATTTCCAAAGCACCAATTTCATCTGTGCCATCCATGTGTCAACATCCGATGGTCCAGATAAATCCTCCCAACTTTGGTTAAATTCATATGCCCCGCTTCATAATGTTTTATGGCCAAATCTCTGTCGTTGATCTCTGTAGATCAACGACCCATATTAACCCTGACAGGCTTGACCCCTGTGGGTCCTGCTTCCCTCTAGATTTGATCTCAGCCATCCAATCTCAGATCTAATGTCTCAGATTAAAACCACCCTTCCTGCTTCTGCTTGCGCATCTTGCCGATTTCGCACTCACTCTCCACCATTCGATCTGAGGGCCCAGATCTGACGGCTAATGTGTAGTTTTGCGTAACTTTCAGTACGCCCATTAATCACCAAAAACTATGCGATATAAGTTGTTTTTAAATGCCACATGTCAGTTGGGAATGCATATCGTGTTCAAAAAGGAAATACCACCTACCCACCTTTTCATCGCGTGATACTACTAGTTTTCTCTCCCGAAACCACCCTTCCCCATTTGTACTATGATCTATCACGTTCTTCATCCGCCGTTGATCTCTACAGATCGATGGCTCCTGTTTACTCTCTCATTACACTATTTCCCTCTGCCATAATCCAAATGTTTTCAATGATCGATCTCTACTATTGATCTTGGGGCCAAATCTGATTTGACAGCCCACGATCATCTTGAAACCCCAATTTTCTTCCCTGTGCATTTTTCCTCCGCCAAAGGATTTTTCGCTCATTTCCTTTGTTTTTCTTCCAATTTCCAATAATGTGACCCCTTCACATTATTATTTCACAGCTAATCTTGACCGTTGACCTATCCAAGATCAACGAATTTGACTTAAAAATTCCCCACCATTTCATCAACCACCTCCTTTGACCCCCGCAAGTGAATCTCCGCCATTGGATGTTGTCATCCAACGACCATGCTCCTAACCATAGCCTCCTAATAATTTTTACCAAATACGTAGGATTTTATAACATTTTTATGTATTTTTCAGGTTTTAAATGGCTTTTACATGTTATTAAAGGAAAACCAAAGGTCGGGGATGACGATCCCCACGCCTTTGTTCACAAAAGAGAAGCCATCCACAGGGTTCAACGCCACATTTCATCAGTGCATCATTAGCACTGATGCCATATGAACCCTCTGTGGTACCTGCACATCAACAAGACACAATAAGATTAAATCCAAACAGAAAGTATCAGTGTTGAAGACCTAACCACAACAGAACTAAAGAATTAAAGATTAATTACATAGATTGGGTGGATTACAGCTAATATCGAAAATCAAAAGCCTAATCCATTGAATTAAACATAGTTAAAGGCAGATCAAGAATATTTATCATACAGAGGATGGCTCCACTACCACATCAGAGGAAAATTGATTCCTCTCAGCTACCTAATGCCACCTGTAGCCTCAAATAATTCAACAGACAGCTGAGTAATGACCAGAACAGAGGATATTTTCCTCACGATAGCTGAAAAGTTAATTCAGTCGAAGAAATTTTTGTAAAATATCTACTGAGTTACTATAGAGATGACACAGAGCCATAAAGTCAACAAAATCATCCCACCAAGCTTAAAATACTTAATGTAAACCAATTAATACAGGAAAATATGTGTAAACTTCTCCATTGAGCCCCTCAAAGGCCGAGAAGCATTAACTATATTAATTGCACCCATAGATATTTTCTCTTTCGACCTCCTCATCCTTCTATAAAATCTTATTGAGGAGTTCATTGAAAACATTGGTTGCAGAACTTTGAAATATACTTGTGCTCGAAACTTCTACTTGTAAAAAGTATTCAAAGGCTCTTGAAGCTCTATTTGTGATCGAATAAGTTAGTCTAAGAAGTAAAGATGATTACTGAACTGAAATAATGGACTTGAAGATTGTAACTGGTTTGAAGCATCAATACAAGCTGATTTATGGGATCTTGGTCTATGTCAACAGTGATGTTTTTTTCTTATTGTAAATTTTTATTTTATTTCTGTTTTCACTCTGTCCATCTTCTATAATAAAGAACAACAAGCATAGAGTTAGGATTTACTGTTTATCAGTACCCTTCTCTGATTGATAAGCTTTATCTACATGTTTTCCTCCAAATTATGTTGTTTAGGAATGATTTAATTCAGCTTAAACAGTTAGGAATGCTGGCATTCCCTCGTCCTACTTTCTGAGATAAATATTGTTCTTGAACATTATTCAGTTTATGTTAAGTAGAGATGAACTAAGGAAGTGATGGTGAGCCCTGTCCTTTAGTTTTATCCCCAAAGACTATCTGAAAGTTTCCCTAAGAATGTGTTGAAAGTAGTCTATATTTAAAAGTATCTTAACTGATTTAGACTATTATTTGTTATCTTATGTGTTTGTCTTGAAATTTTACTAAGTAAAGCAAAGCTAGGGAAGTCTATGGTGAGCCCTGTCCTCTAGTTTCTTCTCCAACAGTTGCTTTTAAAGTTTCCCTTTGTGTTTAAGATGTTTCTATTGAAAGTTCATCAAAAGATGGTTAGTTTCGAAGTACTTACCAGATCTTAGATTACTTTTATGTCTTTCTTAAGTGTATGCCAAAAGCAGGATAGTTTCAAAGTACTTACTTGATCTTAGGCTACTGTTTGTTCTTCATCTGTTTAAATTCCCCTTCTTATTGTATCATTTCATTCCATAAAATCAACTTTAAAGAGATCCTTAGACATAGATGACTTGCCCCATGGACCACTCTTGAACCTTGTTGTTTCATTTAAATCCTACTATGACTCCATAGCCCAATGGACTAAAAACCAGTGTTATATCTATCTAATCAGCCAAAGCTTGTTCTGATTGCTTGCAACTTCACACCTTTGAAACCTTTTTCATTTAGAACTTTCCACTCAAATAATAATCATGCTCAACCATCCAAAACAAACAAAAACCCTCGGTATTAGTAACTAGCCTAATATCATTACCCAAAAGCTTTAAAAGATAAATCAATCTTTGCACTTTCTTGGAGAGATCCCTCTCCAGATTTAGGTGGGCTAGATCCTAGAATCCCAAAGTGGTTGAAATAGTGTTCTCCCTACAATTTGACTTTTCCAATCTTGCAAATTACGGGGAGCTAACAAGGGTAACCTAACCTTAACCTTAACCTTGAACTTAACTATAACCTTAACCCTAACCTTAACCTTCACCCTTAACCTTAACTTTACCCTTAAGGTTAAGATAAACATAAGGTTAAGGTTAAGGTTAAGTTAAGGGTTTGGTCAAGGTCAAGGTTAAGGTTAGGTTAAGGATAAGGTTAAGGTTATGAGTGAAGTTAAGGTTAAGGTTAGGGTAGGGTTATGGTAAGGTTAAGGTTAAGATTAAGGTTAGGTTAAAATTTAGGTTAAGGTTATGTTAAGGTTAAGGTTAAAGTTAAGGGTAAGGTTAGGGTAATATTAGGTTAATGTTAAGTTTAAGGGTTTGGTCAAGGTTAGGGTTAGGTTATAGTTAAGGTCAAGGTTAAGGTTAGGTTATAGCTAAGGTTAAGGTTAAGGTTAAGGTTACAGGTTTATTCAGGTTACAGTTAGGTTAAGTCAAGGTTAAAGTTAGGTTAAGGTTAATGATAAGGTTACGTTAAGGGTAAAGTTAAGGTTAAGGTCAACGTTAAGGTTAAGGTTAAGGTTAATGTTAAGGGTAAAGTTAAGCTTAAGGATAAGGTTATGGTTAAGGTTAAGGTTAAGGTTAATGTTAAGGTTAAGGTTAGGGTTAAGGTTAAGATTAGGTTATAGTTAACCTTACCCTTACCTTAACCTTAACCTTAAGGTAAAGTTAAGGTTAAGGTTAGGTTAAGGTTATAGTTAGGTTAAGGTTAAGATTAGGTTAACATTAAGGTTAAGGTTAATGTTAAGGTTTTGGTCAAGGTTAGGGTTAGGTTAAGGTTAATGTTAAGGGTTTGGTCCAGATTAGGGTTAGGTTATACTTAAGGTTAAGGTTAAGGTCAAGGTTAAGGTTAAGGGGAAGGTTATAGTTAGGTTAAGGTTAAGGTTAAGGTTAGGTTAAGGTTAAGATAAGTCTAAGGTTAATGGTTTGGTTATGGCTAGGGTTAGGTTATAATTAAGCTTAAGGTTAAGGTTAGGTTAAGTTAAGGTTAAGGTCAAGGTTAAGGTTAGATTAAGGTTAAGATTAGGTTAAGGGTAAAGTTAAGGTTAATTTTAAGGGTAAGGTTAGGGTAAGGTTTGGGTGATGGTTAGGTTAAGGGTAAGGTTATAGGTTAAGGTTGAAGGTTAAGGTTATGGTTACGAGTTTATTCATGTTAAGGCTAAGGTTAAGGTTAAGGGTAAGGTCAAGGTTAAGGTTAAGGTTATGGTTATGGGAAGGTTAAGGTTAAGTTTAGGGTTAGGTTATAGTTAATGTCAAGGGTAAGGTTAGGTTAAGGTTAAGGTTAAGGTTAGGTTAATGTTAAGGTTAAGGTTAGGGTAAGGTTATGGTAAGTTTCAGATTAAGGTTACGTTAAGGTTAAGGTTAAAGTTAAGGTTAAGGTTAGGTGAAGGTTAAGGTTAAAGTTAGGTTAAGGTTACTTTAAGGTTAAGTTTAAGGTTAAGGGCAAGGTTAAGGTTAAAGTTATAGTTAAGGTTAAGGGTAAGGTTAAGGTTAAGTATAAGGTTTGGTTAAGGTTAAGGTTAAGGTTAAGGTTAAGGGTTTAGTCAGGTTAAGGTTAAGGGTTAAGGTTAAGGTTAAGGTTAGAGTTAAGGTTAGGGGAAGGTTAAGGTTAAGGTTAAGGTTAGAGTTAAGGTTAGGGGAAGGTTAAGGTTAAGGTTAAGGTTAAGGGTTTGGTCAAGGTTAGGGTTAGGTTATAATTAAGGTTAAGGTTAATTGTCCAAGGGGATATTGGTGACCACCCACCTATTCCACTTGGGGCCCCACCATTGTCTCTTTGAGTTTTTTCACAACTTAGTATTTTTAGCAGTTTTTCAGGTCCTAAACTTCCAGAGCCATTTTGAAGCCCCAAATGGAGATATTATGCTGAAGTTACGTCCTTGGGAAGTTGAAACACCAATTTACCCAAATGGGACCCATAGTTTTGGCGCTTCATCTCCTAGGGTTAGGTTTTTGGATGTTTAGAGTTCTCCATTGTTTCTCTATAATAAATAGGCCCTGGAGCCTCATTGTAACATAGTTCATAGGTTTTTAGCCACCACATATCTTCTCAGAGATTCGCTACCAACACCCTATCTATTTTATTTCCATCATGTTTGTAAACATATTTTTGTTTATGGTTATTTATGTATTCTGTTACATTCCTTCATAAATTCAGATCAATGGTATCAGAGCGGTCTGCTTTTTCTCGATCGTTATTTGCATTTCCCCAATAAGGTGGGGGTATAAGGAGTTAGGTCTCGATTTGGTGGAACCTTTGTAAGATCAGCGTCGCAAACCCTAACGAAGGCACATGGGGGACGAAAATAAAGATGAGGGAGCAGGAGATCCTATAAAAATATTGCTTGAGGAGGCCCTTGAGAAACAAAGGAATGCGATGATGGATAACTTTGCCCAAATTTTTCAACGACTGCCCACCAGCGGCGCATCTACATCCAGCAGCTACTTTGGAGGCACGAATCCCTTCAAGGTACAAGTAAACTTTGACATTCCCATATTTGAGGGTCAAATAGATGCAGATGCCATATATAGATGGTTGAATCTATTAGAAGGATATCTCTCATTTCATGACTTTTCCGACCGGGAGAAGATTATTTTGCACCCCTCAAAGCTACCCCCCATGTCAAGGACTAGTGGGAAACCTACTGTGAGAAAAAGGATGAGACATAACCCTCTCTGCTCTCAGCCATACCCACTTGGAATTCTTTCTGATATGCCATCAAGGAAAAATACTATCCTGTGGGGAGCTATGAGGACAAGTACATACAATGGACCACGCTGCGACAACAAAGGGATCAAGATGTGCAAGAGCTAACAAATCTGTTCCATACCCTACGCACAAATTTCGGTATAAAATATTAAGAGAAACATTTGGTGCTAAAGTATTGTGGTTGTCTTAATATATACATTCAGGAGGAAATGGAGTTCCTCGACATCTCCTCGCTTGGTACGACATACTGGTATGCTACCAAGATTGAGCAGAAATTCAGACAGAAGAAGCGAGAATTTGGATCTGTGAATAAAAAGCAAGGGAAAGGTGCCTCCAAAACATAGAAAAAAGGACAAAGCCAAGGCATGGTGGCCCAAGAAAACCTGCCAAAGACACAAGCAAATAACAACACCGTTGTTACTCAGGTAAATCCTCTCTGCAGACAGAGGCGATCCCACTAGCCCTAGGGTGGGTCTAGAAACAAGGAATCATGCTAGAGTGTAGGTTCCTAGATACTTGAATGAAAGAGGATGCGATAAGATGGCCTAACTGTGGTCCAAAGTTATCTTCAATGCCTATAGTGATGATGAGAGCCACACACTCTTGATCGAAGACAAGTCATAACCCTTCCGCCTATCGCATTTCGACACCTGCACAGAGATCAGAAAATGAAAACCACATACCATATACTAGTTCCATTAAAAATCTACTAATCAGTTAGATAAGACTAGCATATTTCATTTGATACAGACAAAACACAAGACGGGAACCAAACAATAGTCACTTATATTAATAGGTAGAAAGAAGAGATACAACCATGCTCTGACGTTGAGGTCTCCTCCAACTAGGCTCAGGTGAAGCATGTATCAAAGCTTGTCAGGGAATTTGGACGAAATAAGGGACTTCTCGATGGAATTCCTTCTTGATCTAACTTCTTAGTTATTTGACTATAGCTTAGTTCTCCAAGTTCAGCATTTCAGTTGCATAATCCTCTTTATTCATCTAGCTTTCATGATGGGAGAAAGCTCATTTATATAGGGGGAGAGGGAGAGGTTAGGATCCATATAATCATGGAAGGGAGACCTATCTTCTAGGAGTGTCCCATGGGAGGAGGAAACCACTACCTAAAGAGGGAGATTTGTGGTTCATCCAGTTAACCACTTCCTGTGACTCATCCCAAAGGTGGTTGAAGGAAACTTCCACCTCTAGTTTGTTAAAAAAAATTCCCAAAAAGGCTAGTGCGGGCACAAAAAAGAGACAGAGCACTAGTTGGCATAGCCTCTAGTGTACATTATCCACATTGGTGCGAGGGGTGAACTAGCTACTCGTGCCAATGCCAAAACATAGGTTTTTATGGGCTTTTTGAGAAAGTGTTCTACAAGAGAAATGATGTTCTTGTATAGAAGGATATAAGGAAGGTGCTTACAGAGGATGACACTACTCACAGGTCATGGAAAAGACCCTCCAATATGCAGGGCGAGGGATTACATGGACAATGACAAATTGTTGTGTAACAAATGTCCCCTAAAGCATGAGGTCTGAGAGAGAGGGAGGGGTGATATGCATTATGAGAACAAGTTAGACCGAAATACTGTCGTTGGAAAACCTGCAAGTACAAATATACCTGATACATTCGATACATGACATGTGGTATGGGCGTAGCCATCCATAATAGAGTACATAAACAATGAGATCTGAGGTATGGACACATCCACCCGGTAGTAGGGATAAACAAATAGACTTAGGTATGGTCACAACCATCCAATCAAAAGAGTCATATAATAAGTTATAGTAATCCACAAAGAACCTGCAGCCTGGATTTCATCAGAAAAAACCTAGGGTCTTGCCCTCCATCTCGACTTGAACACAATACAAATTCGAGCATGCGAATATGTGAGCTGAAGTCAAACATTCAAGAACATCGTCTGATTACCAAACAATGATGAAAGTTTTTGAAAGATGCAATAGAAACCACCAATAATGACAATGGCTCTCAAGGTACAAAAGGTACAATCCATGGAATGTGAACAGTGATCTGACATCGAACACCCAAAGAGTCAGTCGATCGAAGGCTAATGACGTGGACCTTGCATCGAATGTGAAGAACCTACCATTGAGGCATGGAGGCTCCAAGGTACTTGAAGGGAGTCTCTGGATCAGCTTCTTGGATAATGAGTTGGAGTCATGTTGTGTAACCAGCTCCAAAAATAGAAGAAACGAGATATCAACGCCTTAGAAATAAGCCACTTCGAGGGGGCAACCTCCAATACATTACACAAATGAACAATTCTTCGATTCTACAATTTACAAAACCTCCTTTATATATATAGGAGTCCATGGGGCCATAATGAAATCCTAGTGGGGCCATAATGTAATCCTAGCTAACCTAACAATAATAATTTAAGGGCACAATAATAACAATATGGGGGTTACAAGGGTACAATAATAACAATAAGGGGGTTACACTAACAACAATAAGGGACTATACTAGTAATATAGGGACCTAACATGCCCCTCTCCTTCCAAAAAGTGTTTTCCTCAACGCTTCTGTATAAAATTCTCATCCTCCCATGTAGAATCTTCAGTGGGTAAGTTCTTCCACTTCATGAGATACTCTGAAATTGATCAATTCCGTAGCTTTCGAGTTCTTGTTTCCGTAGCTACTCTAACACCAAATTTTGTGTAACCAGCTCTAGAAATAGAAGAAAATAGATATCAATGCCTTAGAAATAAGCCACTTTGAGGGGGAAACCTCCAATACATTACATAAATGAAAAATTCTTCGATTTTACAATTTAAAAAACCTCCTTTCTATATATAGGAGTCCATCGGGCCATAATGTAATCCTAGCCGACCTAACAATAATAATTTAAGGGCACAATAATAAAAATATGGGGGTTACAAGGGTATAATAATAACAATAAGGGGGTTACACTAACAACAATAAGAGACTATACTAGTAATATAGGGACCTTAAAAGTCGAAAGGAAGTGATCTTGATCGAAGGTGGGCCATAATGTTTCCCACATCATCGACATGAGACAGAGGAACATGATGTTTGTGAATCAAGATCAACAGAGAATCAAAGGGAGGTTGAAAACTTCACAGGCAAACTTCTCTTGAACATATTGGTGGCACGACACTAGATTTGGCATTTTTTGACATCAAGGGATTTGAGGTCATGGTGACATGGAAAAGAGTAGATGAGCGATCAAAAGAGATTACCTAAACCCATGGAGGCAAACAAATAACGAGATGAGATGTCTGCAACCCAACATGAATGCAGACAAGTGCCATGTTCAAGAGCGGCATACTGCCAACACGACTACAATTTGGTTCCATTTCCCCCCACCATTTTTGGCAAGTACCCCAATTATTTTTTAAAACAAGCTTGAAGGGGATAGCATGTGCTTGCGATGTAAGTTTTTCCTTCGGAAAAATCCAACCTAGTACTTTTTACGAGCCCTGGGAAGGAGGAACTCGAGTAACGTCATGATGACAGAATCCAATGTCATCAAGTTTTAACGAGTCTGAAAAAGGGAGAACTTGGCATATTTTCATATTTAGAGAGTTTGAAAAGAAGGTGAAAAAGAAAACTCCAGCAGTCCATTTTCATAAATAGTCTCACAGATCTGGAAACGTAGAAAACTGTGTCTGAGAGAACCTTTTAGGCACGATCAGCTAAGGTATTCCTTTTTCGTAAATAATATATCCCAGCCTGAAAAAGGGGTAAACGTATACTAGGTAGATATTGTTTCACAACCAAATTAACGAGTTCAAAACGACAAGTGACTCGACAATATTTTCAGTTTTAGAGAGTTAGAAAAGAGCTCAAAGGTGACTCCAGTAGTGATTTTTTCATGTTTTTACCGAGTCCGAAAAAATATAAAATCCAGCTCATTTCTTCATCATCACCACGTGAAAAACTTGTTGCTGCATAAAAAGACGCGTGTAAAACGTATTCCTTGAAAATAATATGAAAATATATCGAAAAATATGTTTTAAAACCTATTTTAGGACTTTGAAAAGTTATAAAAGACCATAAGTGGTAAAAAATATTTACTTTTCACTTTTACCTCTTTGTAGAGCAACAATGATCCATTTCCCTTATGATCTTAAGGCGACGATTGTGAATAATCCAGTGGACCAATCCAGATTTCGTCTATTTCAGGTAAGAGCTAACACCATTTTCCATATTTTAAGCTATATTTCATTGCATTTAGTTGTCATTTTGGATCCCTTAGGGAAGGATTTGCAAAATCTAGGGCATCGCGGTTGGCGCATGTTTTGGGCACGGACCCATGCCAATTGACCCTTTTTTACACAGGGGTCACGCCAACCGCGCAATCGAAAATCTACTTTAAATTTAAGAAATACAACCAATAGACTTAAAATTTTAATACCCAAGGGGGCTTACAATTTTCCTATGATCAATCCATGCAGGAACAAAGTGAAAAAATATGGTAATCAAGTGGAAGGAGAGAGAAAACAATGAAGAGGATGAACAAACAATGGAAAATGAACAATGTAGGAATTCCCTCAAGAATTGTGGGCTCAAGAAGTTCTTCCTGACACCATGTCTCCACGTTGAGCCCAAATGACTTCAATATCTAATAATCATTCAGGACGAAGATCAGAAAAAGTTCGTACCTCGGGATCAGGAGCTTAAACTTGAAGTTTCCAATGTGTATTTCATCATTGGGTTTTCACGTAGGGCTGCAATCCCTATCTTAACTGGTACTCGTCATTCCAGAGAAAGAACGGAAATGGTAATTGACAGGGTGTGCCACGGAGCATGAAAAAGATCACAGAGTGAAAAAGTGGATATCCAAACTATCCCTGATCTATCACTGAGGGTAGTGCTGCACACTATCATGCAGGCTGCAGGATCGTAGGCATCACATGAGGCCACGAAGACACAACTTCTTCTTTCTTCAGAGTGTATGAACCCGACTGTGTTCAACTGGGCTGAGGCCGTGACTGTCAACATCAAACGACATCCCACCAAGTGCAAGAAGACCAAACTAAAGTAGTTTTGGTATGGGTTGATTCTGGTATCATTCTTCTTGGAATGATTACCCATATTTCAGCATCAGGAGGTTATAGTCCCAGAGCCACCACCACCCAATAAGCCATGGATGGCCCAATGGGCAGCATTTATGCCTAGAGTAGGGGGTGGCCAACAGATGTCCTAGAGGCCAAAGTTTTTTGATTGGCTCCGATGACAACTGATTGTCATGGAGGATTAGCCCTACACTTGAAAATACTTCACTAGAGACCCAGACATCCCACTCCTGGAGGGAGAGGATTGGGATTAAGAACATGGTAAGACTCATTTTGTATTTTCATGAGTTTATAATTTTATTTTTTTTGATATATATGTATGTTCTGACAGTTATTCTTATATGTATGCATATGTTGGCCCAGAGCGTCCTACAGCTATGTTGCCGATAGTGAGGCAGATTCCTCACGATTTCGATCGTCATGGTGAGGGTTGCGAGGAGGAGCTAGTGCAGAACTTGGAGGGGATCGCCCGTGGGGTCCCAGACTATGCTTGATTGGATGATGTGCCTCGGGCCTAACAGAGGCATACTGTAGGGGTACCGAGTCATATCCACTACTTGCTGAGGCAGTTGGTACGGGCAGTGATGTGCTATCATGAGCACCATGCCGATTAGGCACTTAGGCTTTATTTCCACACATTTTTGAGAGACATGTTGTCTCACGATGTAACTGAAATAGACATATATTATTTTTTGGGTTTTATGATGCACAAGTTACAAAAAAACTATATATATATATATATATATATATATATATATATATATGTATATGTATATATATATATATATATATACATCTATTTTCTACATGGGTCTATTTACATATGATAACATTTTTATAAATTGTGCAAATGTCTATCTATGACAATGTTAGCTATTGAATCTATTAATGTATTCATTCGTCTTGGTATATGATGACATGTAATGAAATAAAAATGTATTTTAGGTAAACAAATACATAAATACAATCTCAAAATGCATGGGTTTCAAACCGAATAATAATCGTTAAGTTGAAGAACAAAAAGTTATGAATCCAAATTCACAAGAAATGCGCGTATGCTGAGGTTGACTGCCTCGGTTAATACTTTTAAAATTACACTATATTTAGTGACAGTGTTTGTAGCTAGTCCCAGAAAAATACCTTGTACATTAATCAACTCAAAAACAGGATCATAAATTACCCAAGCTGCCGAAGACAAGTTCTTGGTATTGCGGGAAGCACCATCCACGAAACCGACATAAGGGGAAATAGACATCTGCATAGAAAACAAGACCCAATAAGCAGAAAAAAACTCACAAGGCACATCAACCAAAATCATGCACACAAAATGAAAATAATCACCTATGTACACATATCACGCGTGAATTACTCAAGCATAATATTTTTTCAGGTTCAACCCATTTCTGGGCTGCGATAAAGGACAACCTTCATAGTCAATAAGATCATATACCCCATTCTATAACACACATTTGATGATGTAGGGCCCATGCCACTTGGGTTGGAATTTTAATACCCCCATCTTTTCATGAGCTTAGTCATATAGGAGAACGAGATCACCTTTGATAAAAGAATGAGGAGAAACTGTTTGGTCAAAATGGGCATTGACTCGCTTCTTCTATGCTTCGATGACCAAGGCAGCTAAGCGACGAGTTTCATCCAATCTCTCTAAGTAGAGGAGACATTATTCTTCAGTTGAATTATCATGCAGTAATTCCATAGATAATTTAAGTGAAGGGATTTCAAATTCAATTGAAAGCGTAGCTTCTAGACCGTATACCAACTGAAATGGGGTAAATCTGGTTTCATTCTTGAACGACATTCAGTGAGCCCATAGAGATGAAAATAACATGAGATGACAGTTTGATTTATGGATTATGATTGTTCATGGAAGCATTGTAACAAGGACCTTGTTTACAGCTTCAAATTGGGCATTAGCTTGAGGATAGTAAGGCGTTGAGCTGTCATGACGCAAACCCAACTTAGACATCAACTCTGACATCATATAATCCTGAAAATGAGAACCATGGTCGGTGACGATGGCTTGAGGGGCACCAAACCGAGCAATAATGTGATTGAATATGAACTATGCCATTGTCTTACAGTCCGCAGCCAGTGTAGGCATTGCTTTGACCCATTTTTTAAAATAATCAATGATGATGATAATATAGGCATGCACCGAGGGTTACACGTCATAAAATCTATGCCCCACTTGGAAAAAGGACAAATGGTAATGACAGGGTGTAAAGGAACCGGCAGCGCACGCATATTGCATTGATAAATCTGGCATGCATGGAATTTGCGTACTGCAACAATGCAATCTTTAAAAATGGATGGCGAGAAATAGCCAGCACAAAGGATCTTCTGTGCAGTGGCATAACTAGACATGTGACCACCACAGGCGCCATTATTTAAAACTTTCTCCCCTTCCTCGAGGGTCAAAAGTCGATGGAGTAAAAAATCGAATCTGACACGATAAAGGGTATCTCCAACAATATGATAAGGTTGCAATTGATGCCAAATGTGGTGTCGGGCATCTTTCGTTAACTCAGACCTAAAATTAGATGTTTAAAGGTACACGATGATATCACCGTACCACAGATTGAGTGTGCTGATCAAGAAAAGAGTTTCATCTGGAATATGATCCTCGGAAGAAGAAATAGTAGAGTCAGTGGGGAGATAACAAATTAAATCAGTGAAAACAAGTGATTTCTTTGATTTGGCGATAGCGAACTCCAAATCAAACTCTTGGAGGATAATGATCCACTTCGAGTATTTTCCCCCCAGGAACTGCCGAGACAGAATACAAGTCATGGGGTTACAATCAGAAATCATGATCACCGTGCGTAAAAGAATATAATGATGAAAATTTTGGACGGCCTGGACCGTAGCCAGTGCTAACTTCTCGACATGTGTGTAACTTGTTTCAAGGCCGAGAAGGTTCCGAGACAAGTAGTAAATGACATGCTCATTACCGTTATCATCATCTTGAACAAAAACCATGGCGATCGTACTGAAGGCAGCAACTAGGTAGAGGGTGAAATCACGATGGTAATAACAGAGGATGTAATAGAGGGGCATTGACAAGCAATGTCTTAAGTCTATCAAAATACTGTTGAGAAATCTCATCCCAACAGAAAGGAACGTCTTGCTTTAAAGGTCATGTAAATCCTTTGGCTACTTCGGCATAGGTCGAGATGAAATGACGTAGGAAATTGGCTTTCCCTTGGAGACTCTAGAGCTGGTGTAATGAGGATGGGGAGGAGAGATTGAAAATAGCCTCAACCTTAAGGGGGTCAAGGCGAATTCCATATTTAGATACGATAAACCCTAAAAGTCTACAGGAGTCGATGCAAAAGACACATTTATGCGGGTTGAGCATAATGTTGTAGCATCTACAACGAAGAAAGATTTGATAGAGATGTTATGGGTGGTCTTTCCGCATAACTGAATGAGCCGGAAGGTCATCCAGGTATGGTTGGAAAATATGCCGAATATCATGAAAGGCATAAGACATTGCGCGCTAGAACGTAGCCCCAACATTCTTCAAGCCGAAAGGGAATTTCTTATACGTGAATGTTCCCCATGGACAGATAAAAGAGGTCTTGTGTTAATCCGACGGGAGAATGTTGATCTGGTTATAGCCAAAACAACCGTCCATAAGGGAGAATATTTCACTCCCCACACAATCATCAATGATTTGATCGATAAACGGGGTGGGATAGTTATCCTTAGGACAGGCCCGATTGATATTGCGATAATCAATATAGACATGAATTTCTCCCTGATTCTTATCCACAGGAACAAATTAGAAACCCACTCTGTCAGAGGAATCAGATTAATGAAACCCACTATGAGAATTTTTTTAACTTCAGCTTGATGGCGGCGGCTTTCTGAGGATGCACGGGATGAAAAAACTGGTGAACAGGCTTTGCACCTGGGTAGGTGGGAATCTCGTGCACCATAATACTGGGGTCGATTCCAGGCATCTCTTCATAAGACCAGGCGAAAACATCACAGAATTCGTGAAAGAGACTACTGTACACTTGGACTTCCTTGGAAGAGCAAGTGACTCCCACATGGATGTTCTTGACAATCCCTGGTTTCACGGTGTTGTAGCCTCTACAACACCCTCCAAAAATTCACACTTTAAATTTTTTTTTTTGGAGCTCCTTGAGCATAAAGAAAATTTAAGTTAAGATCCAGGAGGGTTAAGTCACTGAGTCGCATATTTCTGAATTTACAGAAGACCGCGACCTCGTGACCTTGTGACCCAGTGAACTTGAGGTCGCAAGGTCACAAAGTCATGAGGTCACATTTTGTTTAGACCACCGCACAATGCGACCCCACGACCTCATTAAATGCCTGCATGTGTGACCTTTTTATTAATGAAAGGTCACTAGGTCGCATTATACACATTCAGTGGATAGGAAAAAAAATGCCTCTGACAGGTCGACTGGAGCATGATTTTCCCGGGCAAGTTTCCGTTTTCCTCCTGCTGTTTCATTTTATGGTTTTCTTGCCTAATTTTCCTTTCCTCGCCTTTAAATTGCCCCTTTCTTGGACATTGTTTTCATTTGACACTTAGGGCTTCCCCCTTTTTTTCTCTGGCATTTACCCCACTTGAATAACCTTATCACAGTTCCCATCTAGACTCTCATGGCTTGTATCCTGCTCGAAAAGCTCTCCTCTTGCTCTATCTTGGCCCATTTAGCCTTGTAGTTTTCAATTTATAGAAAAAGAAAAATTCACGCAGCGTGCGCCAAAACCCTGGCAAGCCCCAGCGCGACTTGCAACCTGTGCGACCTTGCGACCCAGTCGCTAAGTCGCCAGGTTTCAAATCACTCTTTAGACTATTTTCTCATGACTTCATGACTTAGCGACCTTGCGACCCAGTCACAGGTCGCCGAGTCGGTCTCCCATTGATTTTTCTAGAATTTGTGACCCAGCGACCCCGCGACCTGGTCGAAAAGTCGCAAGGTCGTACTTCCGTTGATTTTCCACAACCAGCGACACAGTGACATCGTGACCTGGTCGCAAGGTCAAAAAGTCGCAAAATATTCAAAAATTTCAACATCGCGACCTTTGCGACCCTGCAACCTAGTCGCAGGTCGCTAATTCAGCTTTGCCTATGTCCCCAGTTGAAATAATTAATAGTTGTACCTAGGTTTGTATTATCATGGAATGTTTCTTATCCTGGGACTCTTTCATGAACATGTTAGGTGAATTCAAAGCAGACTTAGAGTGTATCCCTATCCCCTCAAATTCTAGCGACATGGGACCTCTAGTATCTTGGAGAAAGGACAAGAGCCTAGAAGCAGAGGACGTAGAGATGGATATACCAATGTCCCCGCCTTCGATCTATAGAGATACCCTATGCACATTTGCCAAAGGGGACAACATGCGTTGGTACCAAGTGTACCAAAAGTTCACTCGACGGGAATTCCCAGAGGACCTCCCTGATCAGGAAGTATACATACAGGTCAAAAGGTCAAAGCTCCATCTCATAGGTGCCCATCCGGCTATATTCCCATGTGCATAGGTTACAGAATGGATTATACAGAACACTGACACCAAAAAGTGGCTAATCAGGGACAGCGAAGGCAAAGCTTTCGTGGCTCTCAAAGGCTCAGATGCTCAAGTTTACTATTCATTGCCCGAACGAGAGGAGGACTTTAAAGAAGATTGGGCCATCACCCATGCAGTCCCCATAATAGATACTCTAAAAGGATGGTGGGAGGAGCCCGATAAATTCAAGTTCAAGAAGGATCAAGAATATCTAGTGGCAAGAATTAGGAATATGTATAAATTGGTGGCCGCTATGCTTTTCAGATTTTATGGGTGCCTCGATGCTACCACCTTCAGTGGCACATGGGAAACCCTCATGGAGTATGTCATGGTGCAAGGCGTCCGTTTCAACTTGGCCAACATATTAGTGACATCTCTTCATACAAACTTATCCTCGGCATTGGTACCAGATGATGGTTTTCCTTCTGAATTATACATGGCCTCTTACTTGTTGGATGTTGTTTGTTCAAGGTGCCACTTTGAGGGGTGGGTGCACAACTGGGATCCGAAATAGACCCGGCCAGTCCACTTACATACCAAATTATTTTTGGATTCTAGATATAAGCAGGACATAGATTCGATTTCTCAATTTTTCATCCTAGCTCTCTACATAAAATTGTTCAGCCAAGACACTCCTTGCATGTCTTGGCAAGCCAAGGAGACGCTAGGCAAGGTGGCGCATTGGTTCCCATTTGAAGAGTACACATTCATTTGATTTTTTGGCTCATACAAGGCCCCCCATGCTATGCCCCGATATTTTATTGATAAAATTCTCATTCAAGAGTTCTGTTTCCAGATGTCTTCCAGTTTCTCCAAGGTCCTGACCAAAGATAAGAAGAAGTCGTGGCCTACAGTACCCCTCACTATCGGTACCTACACGGTCAAAAATTTCAGAGAGGTATAGGCAGAAGCAGAAGATATGAAACATTACCACCTTGGGTCATTAGACCACTGGACATATGACCCAGAAAGGATAGTCCTTGATCACTGCAAGCAGGCTAAGTTCAAATGGAACTACTAGCACACAGAATGCCCAGGCGAAGATGAAAGAAGAAATTGATATAACGCATATAGGCAGCTTGCTTTGGGGGCATGGTCTGATCAAGAAGACCCAGATGACCAGACATTGGAGGATAGGAGCCATAAATTAGGAGGTGCTTCTTCTTCTTTGGCTAAAAGGCCTCAAACTAGTACAAGGCACAGCACTTCTACCCGGTAGAAAGAACTAGAAGCCCAACAAGAAATGGAAAATAAGATGAAAGAAGAGGAAGATAAGTGAAAAATGAGTATGAGGTTAGAGCAGAAGAGGCCAGGAGAAAAAAGGAGGAACAATAGGTGGAGGCTGCGGCGAAACAACAACTAAAGAAATAATTAGATCAAGTGGAAGCCGAACGCTAGAAGAAAGCAGAACAGGTAGCAACAACAGCCGAACGTAAAAGAAAAGCCGAACTTGAAGAAATGGCAAAAGAAAAGCACAGACAGAAAAAAGAACATGAAAAGGTAGAAGCTGAATGCCTTCAGAAAGAGGAAGAAGAAAAGAAAAGAGAAGAAGAGGAGGATAGAATGCTAGAGAACATCGAGGCATCTCCCCAGGGCACAAGATCACAAATAGAGCTACCACCCCTTGAGGTAACTATAGATAGTACACGCGCTACACTCTCTGATGTGAGTTCCTACGAAGGGCAAGAGGAGGGGGTATTCGATCTTACTAGGCTCACATATGATCAGTTCTCCTTCAAGATCCGACAGGAGAAAAGAATATTCCTGGCACGAAATCCTTCTGCCTCATCCACAGTTGCAATGGAGAAAGACATAGTCTTAGACACTAGGACTAACCCTCTGATGATAGCATTGGCTGGAACAGCTTTCGCTGCAGCCACAGAGGAGAATGTAAACAGAATGAACAGAGAGATCCTCTCCCTACATAATAGGTTACAAAAATTAGAACAAAGGGAGGCAAGGGAAGAACAAGAAAAGATAGCATTAAGAGAAGAGATTCAGTAACTCCAAGACAAAACTACCCATATCAATGAAGTACTACTCACCTTCCAAAGGAAGTTAGATATATTAGAGGCCACCATGAGACAAGTCTATGGGGAAATTTTTACTATAAAAAAATAGTTTCCCCATTGGTGAGAGCCCAAATAGAAACCAAGCAGAGGAATGAGCAGTTGAAGGAAGCCCCAGCCACCTTGGAAATAATGATAGATTGGACATTTCGGTACCCCCAGGCTCCCGAAAACCTACCAAAGAAAGATTGGATCCACACACAAGATGCCAAGGTCTAGATCTGAATTAAAATGTAGTCCAAGTATAATCTATCCAAGGATCTAGATAAGGTGATGTTTTCATATGAGCATCTAATCAGCGGCATCGATTCAATGCACATCTTACATCACATTACATCGTTGGGTGCATTGGATGAGGAGAAGACATGGGAACAGGTGGATCAGGAGATCTAGGCATTTTTGCAGCCCATTAAGCAAGCCACTGCCACTTCCGATCTTGCAGCATCATAGGAGAGCCTGGGCAAGTTTCTTGTCACACCTGTCTGGATCTACACCAAGCTTGCCTCCCTGTCCAACTTGGTCATGCAGAAAAGAGAGACTCTAATCTCAAATGCCTTGGAGTGTCTGCATCGGTTGAGAGAGGAAGTTCCTTTGATTTCTCCCGTAGCGTCAGATTATCATGCTTGGCAGAACTTCCTCAAAGGACAACAAGTTAATGCCCCTGACCTCATGATCATGCACACATCCTCATGATCAGGTGGTAGTAGGTCGCAGGTCGCATTTCCCAGCTAGGTCACAGGTTGCACTTCACAGCTTGGTCACAGGTCGCAACTCTTAGTTAGGTCGCAGGGTAGCTCAACAGTTGGGTAGGCGAAAAGTCAGGAAGCCCAAAGGGAAAAATTTGGTCTATAAAAATCCCTCCAGGAAGATTGTAATAGATCCTTTTTTGGGGACTGAAGAGTTAGAGAGAATTTTATTGAAGGATAACACTCTTTTGCACATGAATACAGATACTTGTCAAAAATCCTTTTGGATATGATGTGTTTTGCTGTGTGAACACTATGAGTATTTATTATACAGTTTCAAACATCTTTTGATTAATGAAGCTGCGCTTTTAATGGCATCATTTATGCATTATAGTTCTCTGTACTTTTGTTAATGATGTTAAGTTCATCTCACTTTCTTAGTGGATGTTAATGAATTTGTTTATTATCATTTGTATAATCATTTAAATATTTCAGGAAGTGAAGGCCGTTTTTCAGCATAAAGAATTGTTTCTTTTATGGTCATTACAACCTACAAGCATGACCCTAATGATTTGTTGTTAACAACATTTCCTTCGGCGTTTATTCTTTATTATTTGTCTCGCTATGCATAGTGTTATATACGTGTTTAACTCATCAATCATGTATCTTATATCATTTGAATAAGTGTGTGTCTGCAGGTTATTTGATTTCTTTTGAGACCAAAGGAAAAGAGACTTAAGTGGTAGCCGGACCCACACACTAGATGGGATCCATATTCCAAACGGTTTAGAGTCTAGTTGGGACTTTTAACCAGGGAGATCCCCTGCTGTTGGCTAGACAAACTTTCATGTCAATAGAATTGGCGCTAGAAGGAGGGCCTAAATGGCATCCTCCCAGCATATAGGCAATATTCTGTCACAAACTCCCCAAGGTGAGGTCATAGATGATGATACTATTCCTCCCCCTTTGGAAGATTTTCAAGGGGAGGAGGCTCCATATTATGAAATCACTAGAGCGTAGTTGAGGGCCCTGCACCCAGTTTCCCGCAATCTCATCAGGGATTTGTGACACGCCCCAATCATGAATTCCTTGACCCACACTAGGACCCCTGCTGATAACCTCACTCGCAACAGTGCTCTGGTGAGTTCCATACCTCAGTTGGTAAATTTGATTGTTGAAGACCTCGCCACTGTTGTCCAGAATAATGAACCAATTCCTAAGCTCCAAGTGGGCGAAGAGGAGGAACTTGGCATGAGTGAACCCCACCCTGACCCTCAGCCTAACCAAACCCAACATAAAAACAACCAAGTCCGCCCCTCCGCCTAGGGGAGGTGAGGGAAATAGAGGCCGAGGGAATGAAGGCGAGGGAAATAGAGCCCGCAGAAATGAAGGCGATGGAAATAGAGCCCGCAGAAATGAAGGCGAGGGCAACAGAGGCCGAGGGAATGGAGGTAGGGGAGATAGAGGCAGTGGCCAAAGACACCATGCTGCCCACCGCCATCAAAAACAAAATAGGCCACCTATCTACGATTGGGGATATCTCAGAAATATGGCCAACTATGAGGGATATCAAGATGAACACTCTCGCCATGGGGGAGAAGCATCTGCGTCAGGCATGAGGAGTGAATCTAAACCTGAGATCAGGCACCATGAGCGTGCCAGGAGGGTGAAACCACTTGCTTGGATGGCCTAGTCCCAATTAGATCTTTTGGGCCCCCTTTATGACATGCCTAGACACCTTGAGAAGCATCTCGCCAAGTTTGACCCCGAGAAAGGCACGTTGTCCGAGGATCATATAAGCAGCTTCCATCTTTCTTTGTAGATTATGAGAGTTCAAATAGATGACGTTGCTTGTCACCTTTTTCCGTACACTCTTGAAAACAAAGCGGCCACCTGGTACCACTCCCTCCCAAGTGCCTCCATAACGTCATGGGACCAATTCCGTCACGCGTTCTTGCGGAAATTTTTAGAGGAAAAAACCCCTTCCATGCTCCTCATGGAGTTAAGCACCATAAAATTCCATAAGAAAGAAATGGGCAAGGATTTCAATCAGCACTTTTCTACCATTCTGCAAAAGTTTCCCCCAAACTTGGCATTGTATGACTCCATTACCATAGACTACTATACAAAATCTCTCTTCACGGATATTGTCGTCTTCGTAAAACATGAAGCTCGGGCCACCCTAGCGGCAAGTTACACGTCCACCCTCACTGTATATAGGGACATGATTTATATAGGAGCCATCAATCAGGAAGGCAGAGATGACCACAAACCAACCGTGAAGAAAAATCAGTCCTCCACACCTATGACTGCGGATAAGGATAAGGATGATTTTGACTTCGAGAGTATGGAAAAAACCCTTAAGCTATTGACAAATGAAGTCTCTGATCTGAAGAGAAAGGGCATAGAATCTATGACTGGCGCTAAGGTGCAAAAGCCCTTTTTCAGAAAGAGTAACCCCAACACTAGCCAACCTCCATCTAAGCCAAAAACTATTCTCAACGTGGAAGAAATAGGAAAAGATAACTTTTTTTCTTTCCACCAGGCTGCCCACTCCGAAAAAACTTGCCCACAATGGATTGGTAGCATGATCGTAGTAGTAAATCAGATTCTGGATGATCAAACCCCAGGGGATGCAGGGGAGGATGATGTTTCTGATCATGAAGAATATTTCCCCCCTGATGAAGAACCGGGGTCCTTTGTTCTTGCGTTTGACATAATCCACGGGGAGAAAAATCTTAGCATCCCTGATATCAATATGGCAGACAATCCTAAGGTCAAAACCATATGAAATTTTAGCCTTAGAAGCAAAGGATCGGTCCCCGAACAGTCCTTTTAAGAGAAGAAAAGGGCTTTCTTAAGGAAAATTCTTCCCCCTGGGAATGAACAACAAATTGTTCTTGAGAAGCCCACGAATAACAACACCCAAGTAAATCAAAAGAGCAAGCTCTCGGTGGGGCCCCCCAAAGCCACTACCGAGCCTAGTCCTCGATCTAATTTTGGTTATAACATTTTTGAGGACATGAAAAAAACCAGAGCCAACATCTCCCTCTATGAGCTTTCCCGCATCACCAATCAATGAAAACTTATTCTCAAAGCCTTCGCCAATACCTCAACTACTAAGCCTGTGAGCAATACATCTGGTCAAGCTAGTCCGAGTGTTCAGTCTATTGTAAATGCCATTAATGAAAATTCTAGGGGATCCACTCCTCCATTCCTCTTATCATTTGAAATTTTTAACTTCAACGTCCATAACTGTCTAGTTGACTCTGGCGCATCCACAAACATCATGCCCCTATCTATTTGTAAGAGGCTAAACATCCGCTCAGAGAAAACTGATGCGAGAATCATCCAACTTGACATATTGCAAGTGCCAGCTATAGGAGAGCTAAATAATTTCATCATCCACCTTTCGTCCGACTCTAGAGTCCACCAATGTATAGACATTGTAGTCGTAGACATCCCAGAAGCCTATGGCATATTTCTTAGTAGAGACTAGTCCAGAAAGCTGCAAGGGTATTTTTCCACTGACTGGTCTCGCCTGTGGCTTCCTTACAAGGGCTAGAACAACCAAATCAGGGTCGAAACTGAACCTTATATGAAATATACTGTGACTGATTTGGATGCTACTAACGAACCTGTCAGCTTTTCCCAGGAAGAGCTTAGCATGTGTTTCTTGGAGGCCATTTTCAGATGTTACCATCCTCCTTAGTCTCTGGTAGGCCCCGAAATCCAGTCAGAAGTGGCACTCATCACATAAGACCAAGTCACCCCCGTCTCACACCAAGCCGAAATCCCTCCCCAACCTACAACCATGGAGGAGCCAGAAAACGACGTGTGGAACTTGTATTACGATGACTCCAAAACCCATGATGGAGCTGGCGCAGGCTGCATCCTGCTAGATCCTGAGAAGAACAAGTTCTTGATTTTATGTCAGCTAGAGTTCCAGTGCACCAAAAATACTGTTGAATATGAAGCTTTAGTCCTCGGACTCAAGAAGGCACTAGAATTAAAGGTAAGATGCTTACAGGTCATCAGAGACTCTGAGATCATCACTCGATAGGTACGTAATACCATTCATTATTTTTCTCCACACTTAAAAGCTTATCAACTAGAGGTATGTCATCTTATTTCTCCTTTTGATGTGTTTGGAATCAAATCTATCCTTAGAATTCATAATGCAGTAGCTGATACTCTGGCTAATGCTGCTGCTAGATTTACCCCTCTAAGGGATGGATTTTCTATTGAAGCTATGTATAGACCCTCCGTGCCAGATAATATTACTAATTTACACATCTTTGATGATGACCAACAGATATTGGAATTCATGCTCAGCACTGAAGTATTCAAAGATGTGGTAATAGATGAGGCGGATCACGATCAAGCATTGCAGGAAGAGCATGATAAACACAAGGAAAACCTCATGCCCAAGGGGATAGTGTCACTAGAAAATCTCTTTGATCTACAAAACCGTTTCCACGGGCCCCCAAATACCAAAGTACGAAGTTCCACCTTGGCACATCAGCGGGTGAACTTACGATCAGATGAGGACCCGAAGTTCATCAACCTTGGGAAAGACTGTTCCGACCAGGAGACGCAGGCTTTCAACCAACTATTAAGAAAGTATCGAGATGTATTTTTTTGGACATACGATGATTTACGTACGTACGATACTTGGATTATTCAGCACGTGATACCCATGAAGGAAGGAGTGAAGCCTTTCTAGCAAAAGCTCAGAAAAGTGCATCCTACATTGGAACTAATGATTCAGAAAGAACTTAAGAAGCTTTTGGATGCATGCATCATCTTCAAAGTTCACCACTCCACTTGGGTGTCAAATTTGGTCCCGGTATGGAAGAATTCTAGCGAGATCCGTTTGTGCGTGGATTTATGGAATTTAAATCGGGCCTCAGACAAAGAAAATTACCCGGTGCCTCCTATGGAACAAATATTGCAAGTTGTGTCTGGGTCCGAGATATTCTCCTTATTGGATGGGTTCTCCGGTTACAACCAAGTACCGGTAGCTCAGCTAGACAGATTGAAAACTACTTTTCAAACCAAATGGGGAACGTTTGCTTCCAGACGCATGCCCTTCAGATTAATAAACGTGGGGGAAACTTTCCAACTGGCGATGGATATAGCTTTCCGTGGTTTGATAGGGCCGAGCGTGGTAGTCTATTTGGACGACGTCACCATGTTTTTGAAACACTGGGGCGATCATTTGCACCACCTCAAGCAAATTTTTGAAAGGTGTAGGAAGTATGGGATCTCACTCAACCTGAAGAAGAGTGTTTTCGCCGTGGTAGAAGGAAATTTGTTGGGCCACATTATAACTAAGTAGGAAATTTTTGTAGATCTCGAGCGGGCAAAAGCCATTGCCTAGATTCCACCCCCTAGCAGTAAAAAGGCTATGCAATATTTCCTTGGGAAAATCAATTTTGTACGTAAATTCATATCGTATTTCACCCAAATAGTCAGGCCTTTGCAGGGGATGATCAAGAAGAATGTGATTTTCAGATGGAATCTTCCAGAGAATGAGGCTTTCAACAAAATCAAGCAGGCTATAGCTGAAGCACCATCCCTCCAAAGTCCAGATTTTAGTATAAGCTTTATCCTTTATCATTTCACTTCGGATTCATCATTTTCAGCTGTCCTCATGCAGAAAGACAACAACAATGATGAACAACCTATATCCTTCATGAGTACTAGTTGACAGGGAACTGAATTGAATTACCCTGAAATCGAGTAGCAGGCTTATGCAGTCTAAAAAGAAGTCAAGCATTTCAGGCCATACGTCTTGAAAAACCATGTCACAGTTTTCGTCCCCCATCCAGCTGTCCGCTCACTGTTCATGCAGCAGGAGATAGGTAAGAGATGAGGCAACTAGGTAGCATGTCTTCAAGAGTATGACTTTGATTTTAAACCAGAACACACTGTCAAAGGATAAGGACTCTGCCAAATGACTGTGGAGGATGCAAGCTCACATGGAGTTGAAGAAGAGTGTTGGGAATAGTAAATCGACATGTGTCAGAGTGACCATGCACCTCAGCAGAGAAACCCTTCTTGGTACTCTGACATTTTGGGATATTTAGCCCATGGCATCTTGGACCCTGCTTTGACTGCCGGAAAAAATGTGCAATAAGGCTTAAGGTTGCATCTTACCAATTGATCCAGGGTAAGCTTTTCAAGAAACATCATGATGGAGTGTTTTTACGCTTCTTGGAACATGATGAAGCACAGAACATCTTGATCGAACTACACGACAGACCAGCTGGAGGACATTTTGCAGGCGATACCACCACCCTCAAGATAATGCACGCAGGATATTATTGGCCAACCCTTTTCATAGATGTGCATGCGTATGTACAGAAGTGCGCTCAATGCCAGAAGTTTGCAGACCAGGAACCACGACCAGCCGCTCCCCTACAATCAGTGGCAGTGGAGGAACCCTTTCAACAGTGGGGTTTGGACGTGATTGGTGAAATCCTAACTCACTCCTCCAAGCAACACCAGTATATTCTCACTGCCACCGATTATTTCACCAGGTGGGTCTAAGCAGTACCTTTACGCCAAATCAATGATCAAGAGGTAATATAATTCCTCACTCATTCTATCATCACCAGGTTTGGCATTCCAACTTCCTTAGTTTTTGATAATGAAACTTACTTTTCATCTTTTAAATTGTATGATTTTTCTCTAGAAAATGGTATTGTGCTTAAACATTTTGAAAATTATTATCCCCAAGGAAATGGGTTAGCTGAGTCAAATAATAAAAATCTTATCTGCATCATTAAGAAGACTCTACTGTCCCACCAGCTAAACTGGCATAACGCCCTTCACAACGCTCTTTGGGTCGACTGTGTCACGCCCAAATCCTCACTCGGCACCTCCCTGTATTTTCTTGTGTATGGAAAAGAAGCAGTTCTGCCTCCCCACTTATCTCTCCCTGCCCTTCAATTTTTCCAAGAAAGCCATGGTACCCCATGACCCACCTTGCGGACCTGGATCAATACACTACTGAAGTTGGACAAAGAGAAGCAAAAAACCCGGGAAAAGTTTGCCATCCACCAAAGTCGGATCAAGAAATGGTTTGATAAGAAATCCGCAGGGAGTAGAAATTTTGAGGTAGGAGACCTAGTCCTTAAGTGGGATAAAGCTCACGAAGAAAAGGGAAAACATTCCAAATTCCAAGCACTATGGACAGGTCCATTCCAGGTCAAGGAGAAATTGGGCTCCCACATGTTTAGACTGCAAACTCTTGAGGGAAGAGTCAAGGTCCTCCCAGTGAATGGGCATGACCTTAAAAATTACTTCAATTAGTAGCCCTCAGAGGGCTTTCCTACCCCTGTACTGTAATTTTCTGCTTTAGTTTCATTTAAAAATAAATAAACAAATAAATAAATAAAAAATTGCAAAATATGGAAGGCCCTGTCGGAGCTACGCAATGGGCACACTGCACTAGGTTCTATGCTGATGGGAAGCCTTTCCTGAAAGACACGAAGGCGGTGAAAGCTTTCCTATAATTAGCACCCAAAGGTAGTACATGACCTAGCTCAAGTCACCAAGCGGGGGGAGCTCACCTAGCGAGTTTGAAAGGGTGTCTGCGAGAAGAAAGTTTGATACAGTGGCAACTAGATCGAAAGGGAACAGAGTTAAATTTAGGTGACATCACGACATCTGGGAAAAACCAAAGTCCTCATATCAGACTAGGAACAACCTCTCTGTAAGTAAAATAAGTCAAGATCCCTCATCCACCCAAGAAAAAAATTTACCCCTCTCAAATAAGTTCCATGAGCACATATAAATAAGTGCCTTAGGCACATTCAAAATAAGTGAAATAGCACACCAATAAAGGGTAAAGGATTGAGAAAGGCTTCCTGCACAGAGAGGTGATGTGACGACTCCATCGGGGTATTGGTGAGGCTCGCTGGCAGTGGAGCCATGTTCATGACTCCTAGGTAGTGACTCTGTCGGGACCGCGAGGTTTGCAGGGAGCAGAGCAACACGACGAGGACAAAATAATCATACCGGACCCTATGGCCACCTAAAGTTCTCCAACCCTTTCAGTCTGGAAACCTGAAGCAATGAAAATCATTTAACTAGCACCTAGATAGGCTAGCTAGCCAAGCAACCTCGCAAGGTGCCAAAGGAAAGGTAGTGAGTACCTTAAGGTGAAAAGAATAGCTAGTGAAGGTCCCTCGCTCCCCCCACCAAGGAAAACCATTAGCAGAGACTCTGAGTCCAACCAATGAATCACCATTTGTTGTAGCCTCTACAACACCCTCCAAAAATTCACACTTTATAAAAAAAAATTTGGAGCCCCTTGAGCATAAAGAAAAGTTAACTTAAGATTCGGGAGTGTTAAGTCGCTGAGTCACATATTTATGAATTTATAGAAGATCGTGACCCTGTGACCCTGAGGTTGCAAGGTTGCAAGGTCACGAGGTCACATCTCCTTTAGACCACCGCACAATGCGATCCTGCGACCCCATTAAATGCCCACATGTGCGACCTTTTTATTAATAGAAGGTCGCTAGGTTGCATTATACACATTCAACGGATAGGAAAAAAATGCCTCTGACAGGTCGAATGGAGCACAATTTTCCCAGGTAAGTTTCCCTTTTCCTCCCGTTGTTTCCTTTTATGGTTTTCTTTCCTAATTTTCCTTTCCTCAGCGTTTAAATTGCCCCCTGTCTTGGCCATTGTTTTCATTTGACACTTAGGGCTTCCCCCTTTTTTTCTCTGGAATTTACCCTGCTTGCATAACCTTATCACAGTTCCCATCTAGAATCTCATGGCCTGTATCCTGCTCAAAAATCTCTCCTCTTGCTTTGTCTTGGCCCATTTAGCCTTGTAGTTTTCAAGTTAGAAAAAAAAAACTTCATGCGGCACGCGTCAAAACTCCGGCAAGCCCCAACGCGACTTGTGACTTTTGTGACCCTGCCACCCAGTCGCTGAGTCGCCAGGTCGTAAATCACTCTTCAAACTATTTTCTCGTGACTTCGTGACTTAACGACCTTGCGACCCAATCACAGGTCATCGAGTCACTCTCCTGTCGATTTCTCTAGCATTTGCGACCCAACGACCCAGCGACCTGGTCGCAAAGTCGCAAGGTCGCACTTCCGTTGATTCTCCACAACCAATGACCCGAAAACCTTGCAACCTGGTCGCAAGGTTTCAAATTCACAAAATCTTCAAAAATGTCAACATCGTGACCTTTGCCACCCTACGACCCAGTTGCAGGTTGCTAATTTAGCTCTGCCTGTGTCCCTAGTTGAAATGATTAATAGTTATACCTAGGTTTGTATTATCATGGCATCTTTCTTATCCTCAGACTCTTTCATGAACATGACAAGTGAATTCAAAGAAAACTGAGAGTGTATCCCTATCCCCTTAGATTCAAGTGACATGGGACCTCCAGTATCTCGGAGAAAGGACAAGAGCCTAGAAGCAGAGGATGTAGACATGGATATACCAATGTCCCCTCCCCCGATCTACAGAGATACCCTATACACATTTTTCAAAGGGGACAACATGCATTGGTACCAAGTGTACCAGAAGTTCACTCGACAGGAATTCCTAGAGGACCTCCCTGATCGGGAAGTATACATATAGGTCAAAAGGTCAAAGCTCCATCTCGTAGGTGCCCATCTGGCTATATTCCCATGCGCAGAGGTTATAGAATGGATTATACATATTACTGTGCCAAAAAGTGGGTAATCAGGGATAGCGAAGGCAAAGATTTCACAGCTCTCAAAGGCTCAGATGCTCAAGTTTACTATTCATTTCCTGAATGAGAGGAGGACTTTACAGAATATTGGGCCATCGCCGATGTAGTCCCCATAATAGATACTCTAAAAGGATAGTGGGATGAGCCCGATAAATTCAAGGTCAATAAGGATCAAGAATATCTAGTGGCAAGCCTTAGGAAGGTGTATAAATTGGTGGCCGCTATGCTTTGAAGATTGTACGGGCTCCCTAATGCTACCACCTTCAGTGGCACGTGGGAAACCCTCATGGAGTATGTCACGGTGCAAGGCGTTTGTTTCAACTGGGACAACATACTGGTGACCTCTCTTCATACAAAATTATCCTCTGCGTTGGTACCAGATGATGGATTTCCTTCTGAATTCTACATGGCCTCTTACTTGTTGGATGTTGTTTGTTCAAGGTGCCACTTTGAGGGGTGGGTGCACAGCTGGGATCCAAAACAGACCCGTCCAATCCACTTACAAACCAAATTATTTTGGGATTCCATATATAAGCAGGACATAGAGCTGATTTCTCAAGTTTTCATCCCAGCTCTCTACAGAAAATTGTTCGTCCAAGACACTCCTTGCATGTCTTTGTGAGCCAAGGAGACGCTAGGCAAGGTGGTGCATTGGTTCCCGTTTGAAGAGTGCACATTCATTCAAGTTTTTGGCTCATACAAGGCGCCCCATGCTATGCCCTGATATGTTACTGATAAAATTCTCATTCAAGAGGTTTGTTTCCATATGTCTTCCATTTTCTCCAAGGTCTTGACCAAGGGTAAGAAGAAGTCGTGGCCTACGCTACCCCTCACTATTAGTACCTACACGATCAAATATTTCAGAGAGGTAGAGGCAGAAGCAGAAGAGATGAAAATTTACGACCTTTGGTCATTAGACCACCGGACATATGACCCAGAAAGGATAGTCCTTGATCACTGCAAGCGAGCTAAGTTCAAATGGAACTACCAGCACACAGAATGCCTGGGAGAAGACAAAATAAGAAATTGGTATAACGCAAATAGACAGCTTGCTCCGAGGGCATGGTCTGATCAAGAATACCTAGATGACCAGACATTGGAGGACAAGAGCCATAAATTAGGAGGCGCTTCTTCTTCTCTGGCTAAAAGGCCTCGAACTAGTACAGGGCACAACACTTCTACCCAGAAGAAAGAACTAGAAGCCCAGCAAGAAATGGAAAAGAAGATGAAAGAAGATGAAGATATGCAAAAAAGGAGTCTGAGGTCAGAGCAGAAGAAGAAGAAGGAAGAAGAGGCTAGGAGAAAAAAGGAGGAACAGGAGGCGGAGGCTGTGACAGAACGACAACTCAAGAAAGAATTAGATCAAGTGGAATCCAAACGCCAGAAGAAAGAAGAACAGGTAGCAGCAGCAGCCAAACATAAAAGGAAATCCGAACTAGAAGCAACGGTAGAAGAATAGCATAGACTAAAAAGAGAACATGAAAAGGCAGAAGCCGAAATCCTTTAGAAAGAGGAAGAAGAAAATAAAAGAAAAGAAGAGGAGGATAGAATGCTAGAGAACATCGAGGCATCTCCCTAGGGCTCAGGATCACAAACAGAGCTACCACCCCTTGAGGTACCTGTAGTCAGTACACGTGCTACACTCTCCGATGTGAGTTCCTATGAAGGGAAAGAGTTGGGGGTATTCAATCTTACCAGGCTCACATACGATCAGTTCTCCTTCAAGATCTGAAAGGAGAAAAGAAGATTCCTGGCACGAAATCCTTCTGCCTCATCCATAGTTGCAACGAAGAAAGACATATTCTTAGACACTAGGACTAACACTGTGATGATAGCATCGGCCGGCACAACTTTTTCCACGGCCACGGAGGAGAATGTAAACAGAATGAGCACAAAGATCCTCTCTCTACAGAATAGGTTACAAAAAGAAGAGCAGAGGGAGGCAAGGGTAGAACAGGAAAAGATAGCATTAAGAGAAGAGATTTGGCAAGTCCAAGAGAAAAATTCCCTTATAAATGAAGTACTGCTCACTATCCAAAGGAAGTTAGATATATTAGAGGCCACCATGAGACAATTCTATGGGGAAATGTTTACTATAAAACAAACAGTTGCCCCCTTATTGAGAGCCCAAACAGAAACCAAGCAGAGGAATGAGAAGTTGAAGGAATCCTCAGTTTCCTTGGATAGAATGAAATATTGGATAGTTTGGTACCCCTAGTCTCCCGAAAACTTGCCAAAGAAAGACTAGATCCACACATAAGATGCCAAGGTCTAGATCCAGATTAAAGTGCAGTCCAAGGATAAGCTATCCAAGGATCTAGATAAGGTGATGTCCGCATACGAGCATCTGATCAGCATCATTGATTCAATGCACATCTTACATCACATTCCATCGTTGGGTGCATTGGAAGAGGATAAGACATGGGAACAGGTGGATCAAGAGATCCATGCATTTTTGTAGCCCATTAAGCAAGCCGCTGCCACTTACGATCTTGCAGCATCACAGGAGAACTTGGGAAAGTTTCTTGTCACACCAGTCTGGATCTACACCAAGCTCACCTCCCTGTCCAACTTGGTCATGTAGAGAAGAGAGATTCTAATCCCAAATTCCTTGGAGTATCTGCATCGGTTGAGAGAGGAAGTTCCTTTTATTTCTCCCATAGCGGCAGATTATCATGCTTGGCAGAACTTCCTCAAAGGACAACAAGTTAATGCCCCTGACCTCACGATCATGTGCACATCCTCATGATCAGGTGGTAGTAGGTTTCAGGTCACATTTCCCATCTGGGTCACAGGTTGCACTTCACATCTTGGTCGTAGGTCGCAACTCTTAGTCAGGTCACAGCGCAGCTCAACAGTTGGGCAGACGAAAAGTCAAGAATCCCAAAGGGAAAATTTTGGTCTATAAAAATCCCTCCAGGAAGATTGTAATAGATCCTTTTTTGGGGACTCAAGAGTTAGAGAGCATTGTATTGAAGGATAACACTATTTTCACATGAATATAGATACTTGTCAAAACTCCTTTTGGATTTGATGTGTTTTGCTATGCGAACACTATGAGTATTTCTTATACAGTTTCAAACATATTTTGGTTAATGAAGCTGCAATTTTAATGGCATCATTTATGCATTATAGTTCTCTGTACTTGTGTTAATGATGTTCAGTTCATTTCGCTTTCTTAATGGATGTTAATGTATTTTTTTATTACCATTTGTATAATCACTTAAATATTTCAGGAAGTGAAGGGCATTTTTCACCATAAAGAATTGTTTCTTTTATGGTCAGAATAGCCTACAATCATGACCCTAATGATGTTTTGTGAACAATATTTCCTTTGGAATTTATGCTTTATTATTCGTCTCGCTACGCATAGTGTTATATACGTGTTTAACTCATCAATCATGTATCTTGTATCATTTGAATAAGTGTGTGTCCGCAGGTTCATTGAGTTCTTTTGAGACCAAAGGAAAGGAGACTTAAGCGGTAGCCGGACCCACACCCTGAATGGGATCCCTATTCCAAATGGTTTAGAGTCTAGTTGGGACTTTTAACCAGGGAGATCCCATACTGTTGGTCGGACAAACTTTCCCGTCAACACACGGAAATTTCAATAGGCATCGTTTGAGTAATTTTACCCAAGTTACTTTCCTCAAAGACTTCATGAGTCAAAATAGGTGTTTGAAGTGGCAGAGAATGAACTTGAGATGCAAAGCCCTCTAGACAATTAGACATTTCCCCGAGGCAAGGCATAAATGAGGAACGATGATGCCCATCACTCCATGGTAGATCTTTGAGGGACATGGTTTCCATGATAGCCTCGTCGGATGGAAACACTTCTTTCAAATTATCAGGTGAATCCACATCATTGAGCTAGGGGGATTAAGAATACACGTCGAGAGACATGCTCAAAGGAGCAGCTTCAGGAGGGGGATAATCAAATGCAGCTGTAAGCTCACAATAATTGATTTTGATTGGACTTAGCGGCATTAAATCTCCAAATGAATCAACCTATTCAAGTAAAAGGACGATCCATGGGTCATCTGACCAAGAGACCATATTGAATTGAATGGTATTTGGTGGCAAAAGGGAAAAAATACCCATGAGAGCGAGATCTTTGAAAATACCTGGCCCTATACTTTCAGGGGGATTGGGAATCTGATCCACGTATGGTATGTTGTTCTTGGAAGACGAGGCAATGAATGACAAATGATCGACAGTAATGATTTTTCCCTCATGTGGAAACTTCACAAGTCGAAAGAGGGTGGACGAAACGCACAACATAATGTAAGTCCAACTGCGACCGAGTAGAAGATTGTAATTGAATTTGGCATCAACAACTTCTACTTTAATGTTGAACATCTTTCCTTGCAACGTGATCGGCAAGCTAGCGAGAACACCCAAGGGTTTCAATTCCCTTCATTCGAATGCCTCAAGGGCATTGGGTGATGAAGTAAGGGCCATAGAGCCAATAGCCTTCCAGCAAGAAGATGACATGACATAGGTAGATGCACCTTCATCCACTATGACCCTATGGATGTTGAGACTGTTGATACCGACTTGTATAACAAGTGCAATTTGGTGTGGAAGTTGAGGGACGAAATTCTCTAAGTCGAAAGAGAGAAGGCTAGAATGAGTAGGGTCAATCCCATCGATCACAGATAATAATGCTTTCCATTGAGACGAAAAACTCTGGAGCACTTCTAACACAGACATCGCAGAAGGCACATGTGCTAAATTCTCAAAAATACTATAATGTTGAGCAGCACAGGCGTTAGGATTATAAGAATATTTACAAAGAAAAACTTTAGAAGGAGGCCATACAACGGGTTCAGTACTGGGCCTTTCAATTTCAAGGGAACCAGAGGCAGGTGGGGGAGGAGGACCATCAACTACTTCTTTCCTGGCTACCTAGCATGATACGGCATAATCCTTCAATTGAGTAGCGATGGAAATGGGTGCAGAACCGTTCATCATGAAAACTTGAGAGCCAAACGACGCAGATGGCGGAGGTTTCTTGACCATCTTGATCTGTTGAGATGGGAAAGGTTCTTTAAGGATCACCAGAGTTCCCTTACCACCTTTGAGTAGTTGAATAACCTCGGATTTTCTAGGAAAATCCTTAGTGTAGTGGTCCTCATCACAAATTAGACATGTATATTTCGGCTTTCGCTGTGAACCATCATCAGCACGAGGTTTAGACGATTCCAGTTTTGGGGCATTGGATTTGGCCTTGCCTTTGCCCTTATTTTTCCTCGTGGAAGTCTTGTTCGCAGGATTGGCTTGAACAACGTTGACCTCCAAGGTTTTACCAGAATTTGAGGTAGCCTGAGGAGCATAATTATTGGAAGAATTTGATTTCTGCTTCCCATTGGAAGACTTGCATGAATTTTGAGACACAGAACCAATAACGCCATTGACTGATGTGGTAGCCGGTTCTTTAGAGGTCCTAGGTCATGGAGCCTCAGTCAAGATGTCATACAGAATGCCCGATTGAGAGTACACTAAATCAAGGTACTGGGCACGAGCGATGGCTTGTTCCTCGGTTACACATGCCCCCATTGCAATGTCTTTCGCAATCTGATTGACAAAAGAGGTAGTGAGCCAATGAGTAAGAAGATGATCAGGAATTTAAAACTTGATCAGAGGACGAAACCGTCTCCATTCATGAATGTGGTCTGAGATATGGGTAGCCCGGTCCTATTTCAAGGATGTGAGGAGATGTGTCCTGGCTTCATAACAAACCAACAATTGGAAATGAGTAAGGAATTCCATAGCAATAGTGTTGAAATCTTGAAAGATGCCACGAGGCAGTTCGATATACCACTTAGCAGCAGCTCCGGTAAGAGTGCGCTAGAAGAGACAGAGTCGAACAGAGTTGTCCACCCAAGGATTGGAAGAACACCATAAATGGTATATCATGATGTGAGCTTGGGGGTCTTCTCCAGACTTTCCCTCAAACTTGGGACAATCAGTAGGAACTTTCTTTGGAACCAGAGGAAAAAAAGGATTATGAAGAATGGGATCATTTTTCAATTTGGACACATCCCATAACTCCAACATAGCGAGAAAGGGTAATTGAGGGTTAAAAGGCATAGTAGGTCTACGGTAAGGACCTGTACCCATACTCCATCCTGGTTGAGTATAAATATGATACCATTGGTTCTGTCCCGAAGGATTCAAACCATAAGGGATGTAAGATGGGTGATTCGGTTGATATAGTGGCTCAGGACCAAGATACGGGGGTTGAAAACCAGGATACCGATTTTGAGTATACGAGGATCCCGATTAAGCAGCATAAGTATTCTACTACGGAGTATAAGTATATCCTGGAGGTTGAGGGTGATAAGCAGAACCTTGAGGTGGGTTGTAAACCGGTCAATATTGACCTTGAGGGAAATAACTGCCTTAGGTTCGAACAGGCTTTCGATAATTGGGGCCTTGTTGAGCTGGATACGTCAGGCACAACGGTTGATTCGGCTGCGACATAGACTAGAGCGGTGGCTGAGCAGGGTAAATGGGTTGTGTAGGTTGGCCCGACTGAGTAGGTTGACCTGACTGATGAGGACCACTAGGTTGCTCTAGTGGAGCGGGTTGGCCTAATGGCTGTAGTGGACCATGTTGTGCCTAATAACCAGATTGACCTAGAGCAGGAACATAAGATGGTCCTGGCTATGCAAAATTTGGACCAATCAGAAGATATGGCTGTTGAGGTTGCACCATAGGTTGAGATGGATGAATCTGCCCCCCAGGACCATATGAAGGTCCGAGTTGATATATCGACTACCCAGCTAGTCCTTGAGGTTGCCCTGGTTGGAACATAGGCTGAGCTTGTAAAGGTTGACCTTGAGGATTGTATGTTTTCCCTTGCAGGCCGTAAAAAAAACCTTGTTAGACTGAAGGTTGTCCTTGTAAGGGTTTTCCTTGTGGGTTGTACGCATATCCTTGCTGCACCGAAGGTTGTCCCTAAAAGGGTTGTCCTTGTGGGTCATAAGCATACCCCTGCTGAACCAAAGGTTGTCCCTTAAAGTGTTGTACTTATTGGTTATAGGGTTGCACCAGCAAGGTAGGTATAAAAACGGAAATGAAATGATAAGCCTCAGGAGTAGGAAAGTAGATAGGGTTTCCCTGCTCGTCATGCTGAAACAAAAGTGAATAAATCAGGGTACCGTTCGCTCCATAATGAGAAAAATAAGACTGATAAGGATCCTGAGGGGACTGATAAGTCTGGGAGTTCTGCTACTGAACAACCAGCCGATACTCCTCAAAATAAAGGTCGTCGGGGATTTCCATGGCAATTGAAGTCTTTATCAAAGTCAAAACTTCTAATGAATGAGCAGTGACAACCAGTGCCGAAGCAGCCATACAGATAGTAGGCCAAGTGGGAATAGACGTAACAAAATGTATCGACGATGAGACAGGTGTCGTCGGTGACATACCTAATGATGGGAGAACCAGACCCCTTGACAGAGTTGATGTTGCCATGGAGGCAATACTGGCTATAATCTGACCCAAAGACCTATATTCAGCTGGAAGCAACACCAATGGTGAAGATTGAGCAGGCTCTTGATGGATGTCTTCCGGGAAAAGTTGGTATTGTTCATCAGAAACTGGAATACCCTCACTACCATTAGGAACAGATGAATCTATGTCTAAATCCACCGTAAGATCTTGCAAAAGAGTACGAGGGCTAGGAGGTATGATAGCAGCCAAAAATGGTGATCCCGATGTAAGAGGGGAAAAATGTTCCCCAACCCCAAATCCAAACCAAGCATTTGAAAGAGGCCAATGGAGTTAAATCTCAGCAGATCTAGAGGTCTGAGAAGTTTCAGATGAATCGTCTGAAAACATATTTCTAGTAGATGAAACTAATGGTTCTGCCACTGTGACTGTAGCACACCAGAAAAGGGAAAAAGATCTAAAATGAAGACTCTTGGATCAAAACCAAGGCAAACAAAGACATGCCAATTAATCAAACTTTAATGGGTGTGTAATTGTAGGTAGTTTATTTTACCACATTGAAAACAAAAGTTTTTTGTTTCATGTTTTAAGAGTCAAGAAATAGTCAAAGATGACTCTAGTCTCTTTCAGTTTTAAGCGAGCACGAAAGGACAAGTACTCAATGATATTTTCAAATTTATGGAGTTAGTAAAGATAAAAAATGACTGCTCAGGTAGTCTAGGTAAAAGGGTGTACCAGGTTCTTGTGAACTTCCATATACACCTTGGTTATAAAATGAAATAAGAATCAACCAAGGACTTAACATATGTGCAAGTAGTCTCTCTGAATGTTATGTTCGGTGTATCATAGTTACAAGGCGGTAGACTCGACTTCCTACGGATAAAAGGATTGCAACCTAGAGGGGTCTCCCTATATATACTCGATGGTACGGGGAGCACAAGTCCGTACTAGTGCTCTCGGAAGCCAGATGGTGTGCGATAGCTGCTAGGTTTTAAGATGCCAGAACACATCTCTAACTTAGACCACTAAATGTTTCGTTAAGTTTCAATGTTGCCTTAGGTTAATTGAATAAAATTTAAGTTGATATTGTATTTATGTTTCAATTCCAAGGTCCTACCAAATGTTGGATCTCACAAAAATCCCTGAATGCAAGCTACATGCCATAAAATACCATTTCGTTCAATGAAGAGCTATCTACGAGAAATTTAGGAGTTTTCAAGCGATAGAAAATAATGAGAACACACATAAGCTTCCACTACAGAACCAAATGCAAACTAATGAGAACAATAAATCTCTCCTAGAATGCCCAATGTTAGTTATGTGAAATATTTTCCAATTCTACAATGAAAACAAGAACGCAATCACAAAATATATTTTTTGATTTTTCAATGTAATAAAGAAAACAATGCACTAAATAACATGAAAAATGAATATTCACACTAGTTAGAGAATGCCAATGTAAGATTTGAAGCAAAACAATTCAATCAACTCACAAGAAAAAAAAACAAAGACTCAAACCAATGTCACAATATCTCAAATCAAAGAAAGATGTCAAAACAAACCCATACAAGCACTGTGAGCTATGCTTAGAGTGACAAGAAGCAAAACTAAATGAAATAGGCAAGACTCACTCAAATCTCATTTCACCAAATTCAATCACTCAAAACGGATCCAGGGAGCCGAATGCAATCAAGCCAATAACGAAGGTGATTGTGAAACAAGAGACCCAAACTCCTACAGGAGGCTCAGCATATCAAAGCACTAGAAAGCCCTAAATCTATGATGCTAAAAAAAATGGACAAACAACCAAAGGAAGAAGGCTGATCACAGTCACAAACAAACCCAAAGAATTCAAATCAAGTCAAGAAAACACCTAGAGACAACAAGATGGACCAAAAACTCCAAAACAGGGAAAACCCTAGCACCTACAGGAAATGGCGAGATTGTCTCACTATAATCCATACTAGACAGGGGATGGCATGGGTGATGAACTAGAAACAAGCACCAGTGGACGCGGCTGTTAGGCTAGAAACCGTGCCAATCAAGCCAACCTTAGAAAGATGAAGATTTGGAAAAACAGAGGTAAAATTTGATCCTCTGGGGATGAACATGGGTCTAAGACTCAAAAAAACAACCAGAAAAGGCAAGTTAAGCAAGCAAAGACCAAGAAGAAGATCTAATAGATGAAACAAAAAATCGCACTGATCCCCAGTGGAGTCACCAACTTGTTACTCAGGTAAATCCCCTTTACGGATAGAGGCAATCCCACTAGCCCTAGGGTGGGTCTAGAAACAAGGAATCATGCTAGAGTGTAGGTTTCTAGATACTTGAATGAAAAAGGATGTGATAAGATGGCCTACCTGTGGTCCAAAGTTATCGTCAACGCCTATAGTGATGATGAGAGCCACTCTCCCTTGATTGAAGACAAGTCAAAACCCTTCTGCCTATCACATTTGGACACCTGCATAGAGATCAGAAAATGACAACCACATACCATATACTAATTCCATTCAAAATCTACTAATAAGTCAGATAATACTAACATATTTCATTTTATAGAGACAAAACACAAGACGGGAACTAGACAATAGTCACTTATATTAATAGGTAGAAAGAAGAGATACAACCATGCTCTGATGTTGTGGTCTCCTCCAGTAGGGCTTGGGTGAAGCATGTCTAAAATCTCGCCAGGGAATTTGGATGGGATAAGGGATCTCTCAATGGACTTCCTTCTTGATCTACCTTCTCAGTTATTCGACTATAGCTTAGTTCTCCAAGTTCAAAATTTTAGCTGCATAATCCTCTTTGTTCAGCTAGCTTTCATGATGGGAGAAAGCTCATTTATATAGGGGGAGAGGGAGAGGTTAGGATCCCTATAATCATGGAAGGGAGACCTATCTTCTAGGAGTGTGCCATGGGAGGAGGAAACCACTACCTAAAGAGGGAGATCCGTGTTTCATCTACTTAACCACTTCCTGTGACTCATCCTAGAGGTAGTTGAAGGAAACTTCCGCCTCTAGTTTGTTAAAAAACATTCCCAAAAAGGTTTGTATGGGCACAAAAAAGAGACATAGTGCTAGCAAGCACAACCTCTAGTATACATTCTCCACATTGGCATGAGGGGTGAACTAGCTACCCATGCCAATGCAAAAACATAGGTTTTTATGGGCTTTTTGAGAAAGTGTTCTATAGGAGAAATGATGTTCTTGTATAGAAGGATGTAAGGAATGTGATTGCAGAGGATGAAATTTCTCACAGGTCATGAAAAATACCCTCCAATATGCGGGGTGAGGGATTGTAGGGACGGTGACAAATTGTTGTGTAACAACCAAGAAGCCAAATAAGGACATGGGAAAGTGGTGTTAGTTCCATAAGAGCTCCACTCACAACACAAGTGAGTGTCGAGCCAAGAAATCTCTAGTGCCCAAGATGAGGGTTTCTGAATCATATGCATGCTCTAACTTTGAATCAGAACCTGACAAGGTGAATGAAAAAGGGAAGCAGATTATTAATGCGGAGCCCAATGCCACTATTTCGACTACAAAGATCCAGAAGGAGGAACCAGAATATCCAGAGGAGGAAGATCATCTCTTCCACTCCCATATGTGGGTAAAGGTTCCCCGATACTATTCATTATCGAAAATGGGAGCCAAAAGAACCTCATTTTAGTAGATTCCATGAAGCGGTTGGGCTTGCTGACCACAGTGCACCCACAACCATACACCATTGGGTGGCTTCACCAAGGATGGGATCTCCGCATCCGCCAACAGTGCCACCTTCCCTATAGCATCAAGCCCTCCATAGATGAGGTATTGTGTTAAATTGATCCTATTGATGTTTCTGATGTATTATTTGGCCAACCATACTTGTGGAAGCGACATGCTATGTATGAGTCCCGGCCTCACGCTATTATTGTTACATTGAGAAATAAATTGTACAGGATACTAGAGGTACCACTGCCTCCCACTATCTCTTTGGTTACTGTAAAAATATGCAGTAAGCTCATTTCCCAAACCAGGAAATTTTTTTTCCTGATCATCTGCCCCCAAGGCAAGAAGAAGACTGTGGCCACGACCTCTAGACATGGCTCCTTTGCATGACAACAACAAATGGACAAGGTTGTGGAGGAGTACAGGGACATCTTCATCTCAACCACAGGGGTGCCTCTACACTGTAAGGTCAAGCACCCACTTGACCTGACCCCAGGTGCATCACTACAAAATGGACCAATCTATAGGCACTCTGTTCTAGAGAATGATGAAATCAAGAGCGAGATTCAGGAGCTACTGTAGAAAGGTCACATCCGGCCAAGTTCATTGCCCTGTGGGAGCTCGATCGTGCTGGTACAGAAGGAGGATGGGACTTGGAGACTCTGTATTGATTATCGGGAGCTGAACAAGATCACTATCTAGAATAGGTACCCAATCCCATGGATTGATGGCCTTCTGGACCAACTCAAAGGGAAAAAATATTTCAGCAAGATCGAATTGAAGTCTGGGTATCACTAGGTACCAATCGAACCCTCTGAAGTGTGGAAGACTGCCTTTAAAGCCAAGGAGGGCCTTTTCGAATGTCTCGTCATGCCTTTTAGATTGAAAAATTATCCCGCAACCTTCGTGAGGTTGATAGATGACATATTGCATCCATTCACCAACTCATTTGTAATGGTATACTTGGATGACATTCTGATATTAAGCCAGTCTTGGGAAGAGCACCTCCACCACATCTGAGAAGTCCTCCAAACATTGCGGCAACACAAGTTGTATGCCAATTTTGAGAAGTGAACTTTTGGCATGACCTAGGTTCAATATCTTGGATACATTATTGATGAAAGGGTGGTGCATGTGGATCGAACCAAGATCCAAGTCATTTGGGATTGGCTAGCCTCAACCAACCTAACAGAGCTTCGTAACTTTTTGGATCTTACTAATTTCTACTGTAGGTTCATGTTGGGATTCTCTCATATCACTTGGCCCTTGAGTCAAGTCACCAAGGGAGAAGCGAAAGAAAAATTCTGTTGGTCGGAATCTCAACAGAAGGCGTTCATAGAATTGAAACATTTCCTATTTTCTGCCCCAATTCTCACATTACCAGACTTGCAACAACCATTTGAGATCGAGATAGATGCCTATGACTATGCTAATGGGGCAGTTCTTACTCAAAAGGGGCATCCTGTGGCATATCACAGTGAGACATTGTCTGACACAGTTCGAAAGTATCCCAGTTATGACAAAGAAATGTATTCCATTGTGCATGCTTGTCAAAAATAGAAGCATTACATTTTGGGGAAGGAGACAACCATCCACACAGATCACCGACCCCTGAAATTCATACAGACACAAGGGAAGTTGTAGAATGATCGCCATCAGAAGTGGTCCACAAATCTGCAAAAATTTCATTTGAACATCAAGTACAAGAAGGGTAGCACCAATAATGTTGCAAATTTCCTCAATTGACCACCGATCGTGGCCATAACCACTGTTCTCAACTCTTTTGATTGGCCGCTTCTCTACAAGAGCAATCTAGAATTTAGCTACACATACAAAGCACTCTTGGGGGGTATGCAAGTTCCAAATTTTCACCTCCAAGATGCACTATTATGTCACATGGGACACCTTTGTGTTCTTTCAAGCGAGCGTGCCAAGATTATATGGGAAGAACACTATAGTCGAGTCATTGGACATTTTGGGGTCAATAAAATAGTGCCAGTACTGTAGAAGTATTTCTATTGGTCGAACCTTCGATAGGATGTCGGGAAGTACATCAGATCCTGCACTACTTGAACCATTGCCAAACCGACCATCAAGAAGCAAGGGCTCTATACTCTGCTACCTACCCCTAGTCAACCTTGGGAATCCATCTCCATGGATTACATGTCAGGCCTTCCTTCTACTAAGCATGGAAATGACTGTGTTTTCGTGGTCATCGACGGATTCTCAAAGATGGCCATTATGGTAGCCTGTAGGAAGAATATCACAGCAGAAGCCACTGCTAAACTCTTCTTTGAACGAGTGTGGGTGCACTTTGGGATCCCATAGTCTATCATATCAGATCACGACAACATTTTCTTCAACAAATTTTTGTCCAGCCTCTAGTCAATGTTGGACACAAAGCTCACCAAGTCCATATCTTTCCATCCCCAAATTGATGGCCAGAAAAAGGTTGTCAACATGATGATTGTACACATTCTGCACATGTAAAATTCAAAGCATCCACACACATGGAATGAGATCCTTCCCTATGTAAAACACAGTTATAACTGGGCTCTCCACAGTTCAACCAGCCACAACCCCTTTCAGGTGGGCTTGGGATTTCAACCACTATGTCCCATTTATGTAGCCATGCCATTTGCAGCTATTCAGGCCGATTTGGCTCATGTCCAGTATGAACCTGACAAAGGAAACAACTTCATTGAGTGCATTCAGCACATCTTCCTATAGGTTCATGACATATTGGACACAGCCAATGCTAAGTACAAGCAATGACACGATCAACATCAGGTGCCACACAACTTCCAAGTGGGAAAAAAAGTGTGGCTACATTTGTAGAAGGAGTGCCTCATTGGACCCCACCGCAAGATTTTCCCACTCTAATATAGTCCGTACACCATCACCAAGGCTACAGGGAATAATGCCTTTGAGCTCATTATTCCACCATTCCTTGGTCTGTACCCAGTATTCAATGTAGACCGCCTTTTTCCCTACTTCCCACCTCTATTGGACACCTCTGACATTGCAGAAGAACTCAAACCAAAAGAGTTAAACCTAGAATGCATGGAATAGGCCACCATAAACTATATCATGGACATGCAAATCAAGAACACTCAATGACAGAAGATCCAACTGTATCGGTTTGTCAAAGCTGGCCAACTCCTACACCAAGGCAAGTGGTTCACCAGGGACCAAGTTCAAGAGAAGTTTCCTCATCTCATGGAGGAACTCAACGCAATGGGGACCATTACTTCCTAAGTGGGGAGGAATGATCCAGGTGGATATTGGTGGCCACCCGCCTATTCCACATGGGGCCCCACCATTGTCTCTTTCAGTTTTTTCATACTGTTTTTAGCGGTTTTTTGGGTCCTGAACTTTCAGAGCCATTTTGAAGCCCCAAACGGAGATAGTATGCCGAAGTTACGTCCTCGAGAAGTTGAAACAACAATTTACCCAAATTGGGCCCATAGTTTTGGCACTTCATCTCCTAGGGTTAGGTTTTTGGATGTTTAGAGTTCTCCATTATTTCTCCATAATAAATAGGCCCTCGAGCCTCATTGTAACACAGTTCAGAGGTTTGTAGCCACCACATCTCTTCTCAGAGATTCGCTACCAACACCCTAGCTATTTTATTTCCATCATGTTTGTAAGCATGTTTTTTTGAATTGATATTAATTAAATGAAGCCTTATTTCCATTGTATTTCTATGTTTATGGTTATTTTTGTATTCTGTTGCGTTCCTACATAAATCCGGATCAGTTAAGGTTACAGGTTTAGTCAGGTTAAGGTTAAGGTTAAGGGTTTAGTTAAGGTTAAGGCTAAGGGTTTGGTCAAGGTTAAGATTAAGGTCAAGGTTAAGGTTAAGATAAGGGTAAGGGTAAGGTTAATTTTAAGGTTAAGGTTACGTTAAGGGTTTGTTTAGGGTAAGGTTAGGGTTAGGTTATAGTTAAGGTTACAAGTTTAGTCAGGTTAAGGTTAAGGATAAGGGTAAAGTCAAGGTTAAGGTTAGGGTTAAGGTTCAGGTTAAGGTTAAGGTCAAGGTTAGGGGAAGGTTAAGTTTAAGTTAGGTTAAGGTAAGGTTAAGGTTATGGTTAGGTTAAGGTTAAGGTTAGGTTAAGTTAAGGTTAAAGTAAAGGTTAAGTTTAGGATAAGGGCAAAGTTAAGATTGAGGTTAGTGTTAAGGTTAAGGTTAGGTTAAGATTAAGGTTAGGTTATAGTTAGGTTATGTTAAGGGTAAAGTTAAGGTTAAGGTTAAGGTTACAGTTAAGGTTAGGGTAAGGTTAAGGGTATGGATTTAGTTAGGTTAAGGTTAAGCTTATGGGTTTAGTCAAGTTAAGGTTAAGGTTAAGGTTAAGGTTAGGTAAAGGTTAAGGTTATGGGAAGGTTAAGGTTAAAGTTAGGTTAAGGTTGAGGGTAAAGTCAAGGTTAAGGTTAGGGTTAGGTTATAGTTAAGCTCAAGGTTAAGGTTAGGTCAAGGTTAAGGTTAAGGTTAAGGATACGGGTTTGGTCAGGTTAAGGGTAAAGGTTAAGGTTACAGGTCTTAACCTTAACTTTACCCTTAACCTAACCTTAACCTTAACCTTAAACTTAACCTAACTAAACCCATAACCTTAACCTTAACCTAACCTTAACCTTGACCTTAATTATAACCTAACCCTAACCTTGACCAAACCTTGACCTTAACCTTAACTTAACCTTAACCTTCCCATAAACTTAACCTTAACCTTAATTATAACTTAACCTTAACCTTGACCTTAACTATAACATAGCCATAACCTTGACCAAACCCTTAACATTAACCTTAAGGTTATAGTTAAGATAAGTTTTTTACACAGTAATTTGTCATCGTCCCTGCAATCCCCCATCCCACACATTGTAGGGCCTATTCCATGACCTGTGAGCAGTTACATGACCTAAATCTATTTTCATGGCATCCCCCTTGACAAGGAAAATCATTCCCCTGAAGACAATTTCCTGTGAAAAGCCCTAAAAATAGACCTTTTGGCCTTGGCGCGACTAGCCAATTCAACCCTCGCGCTAATGGGGGAAATCCACCAAAGAGGGCACGCCAACTAGTGCTCTATCCCAGTGTATCACTCACGCTAGGCTTAGTAAGGATTGTTTTTTAAAAATACAGGGCGGAAGTTTGATTCCAACCAACTCCTGAACGAGTCTCTAAAATGAGTTGGGAGGTTTGGCTCCGGATCTCCATGTAGGGGAAGTGGTTTTCCACCTATCATTGAAGCTTCCTTGAGGATAGGGCCAATCCCACAATTGGAGGGATCCAAAATCCCCTTCCACCATCTATATAAGATTTTCATTTTCCCTTTGCAAGCTAGCCTGAATAGAGCTGAATCAATAGTAAGGAGATTATCGTCAGACAGCCGAAGAGAGAGAGACTTGTCCCATTCCCAACGAGCTTTACCGAGACGTACTCTGTTGTCGACCCACCAAAGGAAGATCCAGCGTCAAAGCTCAAGTTGTATATTTCTTTGTGTTGGTGTCCTGTGTTTTGATAGTTTGGAAAATCAAAAGACAAGGCAACATCAGAACCAATCTTTAGAGTTCCAGGATCTAGTCCTCCTATTCTCATAGAGGGATCTCTCAAATATTTGTTTGCAAAGGTTTATCTTGTGTGCTTTGATTATGGATTTTAGACTAGTTATTAAGTGCAGATTTTTTTTTGGTTGGGTTGAGTTGATACAACATAACATGAAAGGTCTAGGAAAGATAGACATAAAGAGGAAATATCTGGTTCATTGGGCAATGGAGTCAAAATAAGGTCATGAAAAACTCTCCAAGAGATATGGGATATCAAAGGGAAAATCTAACTTGGCCACAGGATCCTTTGTTTTTGGAATGAAGTGAACATTAATGATTTGGAAAGAGAATTTTAATTCTCAACAAAGGGAACTTGAAGAATAAAAATTAACAATAAAGAAAAATTTGATAGACAGAGCTAACCATAAATTCTACAAACATTATTTAAGCAAATAATGACTTCGAGACAACTTTTAAAATGAAATCTAAGATTCGGGGAACACCCTATTTCCTCAAAGATTTTAGTTTAAAGGACTTGGAAAACATAAAATATTCACTGATAATTGTAGTCATAGAAGAGGGAACACCTAAATAACATCTATGCTTACAAATATAAAGACCTTCAAAACAATTTTTCAAGCAATGGCAAAGGGAAAAATCAAAACCGACCTCTCTGATTAACTTAAAACAATGGTACTTCAAAGGGAGACTTCAATAACATCTTTCAAGTGATGGCAGACAAGCAGGGAAAACCATAAATCATGCTCAAACCAACTATTTGAGCTATTATAGAAATAAACAAGCATGAAGACTAAAGAGAAAGTTTAAAGCCTCTAAAATACTTCAGCAGAAGAAAACATAAAACAGTGAAGGATGAACAGGTCTAAGGTGCTTCCAGGAGTCATTTCTTAGCCTAAAACTTTCAACCTACTGTAGTAAGAAATTATGGAACATAATGAAGACAAGAGAAAACAATAAATAGTTTAGAATACTTCACCAACAGCCAAGCTCATGGATCCAATGATAGAGCCTTCTCAGGAACAGCACGCGACAACATCGTCAAGACATCCAAGACTTCAATTTTTTTTCAACTTCAACAGACTTATATATTTATTTCGGAGAGTTTAAAAGTTACAACTTGTGATCAAACAACAACCAACCCTCACTCATCTTCTGCTGTAGTATATATAGAAGGATGAGGAGGTGAGATCTGAAAAAAGATCTCAATTACAATAAATACAGAATTAAATGGCTCATTGGCCTTTGAGGGGTTCAATGAGGAGATCTACATACATATCCTCTGTATTAAATGATTTTCATAATGATTTCAAGCTCGGTAGGAGTTTTTTTGACTTTTGAGGCATTATGCGGTGACGAAGTAACTCTGCAGATATTCTTTACATTGAATTTCCTGGCAGAAGTAACTTCTTCAGCTGTGTCGAGGCAAAAATCTGATCCTGATCAATAAATTCACCTCCTGATTGAATACTTTGAGGCACAGGTGGCACCGTGGTAGCTCGAGGGATCAATTTACCTCAATTTATGGCGGTGGAGGGTTACCTGTCGGTGAAATCCTTTGGATTTGTTTTGAATTTTGCTTTAACCAAAGGATTAGGTTTATAATGACCTTTTTGGGCCATAATCCTCGTAAAAAATCCATTAATCCTCTGCTCCGATAATTTCCTAGTCTTCAGCGCTGATACTCTTTCTCTGTGCTTAATCCATGTTTTCTTGTTGCCGTGCAAGGCTGTGTAGGGTTCATAAGGCATCTGTGCTCAATAGAACACGACGAACTATGAATTTAAAACCTGGAGGTCGATTTCCCTTGGCAAATCAAAATCAAGAGAGTCATCACCCTCTTCCTTCAAAACATTTTCAAACATAGTAAAAAGAACATTAATCCCTGCAAAATACAAGCAAAACATTATAAAATCCATGAATTTATTGGTTAACTGCTGCAGAGGCATATGGAGGGAGCGTGGCCGTCAGATGGCATCATCCAACGGTCCAGATTTATCGAGAGTGATCATGGAGTGAGTGAACAGAAGATCAAATCCGAGCCGTCGATCTGCAAATATCGATGGTCGAGATTGAAAGGGGCGGTCAGAGGAGAATGATGAATTTGAGCCGTCGATCGCACAGAGATCGACGATCAAGATCGGGCGATGGAAAGTTAGCCGAGGGGAAACGTTAACTGGGCAACGGAATCGAGTGATGAAATATGGACCGTGGATCTGCAGATCAGATCAATGGCGGAGATTGATCTCCTATGGTACGATGGCTGGTTTATCGCACAGGCACTTTGATTATACATCAGACACTTTTGAAGAGCGATAGCCATTGGATGAATGGGCCCAGATCGGACGGCGGAGATTGATTTCACTGGGCATCCTGGTCCGGGCTATAATGCGTGATGGACGACGGTTGCACGGTGGTTTTCAAATTGTAAAAGGGACATGCGTCAACTTTCGTATGGAATCGCTCGCTGCCGGGGAAAAACCGCCCTCCGCTAAAGAGCGGTGTGAAAGAAACCACGTGGGTTTGGAAAACAACGCATGTGTTAGGTCTCTGTAATAAGAAAGATTGGAAAAATTCTGATCACAGAGTTAACATCATTTCAACCAACTTTGGGATTATAGGATCTAGCCCTCCTGAATCCGGAGAGGGATCTCTCCAATATATACAAAGATGGATTTGTCTTTGAAATTTTAAGGTAATGATATTAGGCTAGTTATGAAGTCCAAGGGTTTGTTTGGTTTTTTGGATGGTTGAACATAGTTGTTGTCTGAGGTTGAAATATCTATATGAAAATAGGTTCAAAAGTGAGAATTTGCAAGTAAAAAGAGTAAGATTTGGTCAGGAAGAAGGATGATGGCAGATTTTCAGTCCATTGGGCTATGGAGTCATAAGAGGATTTAATTGGAACAATCAGGTTCAAGAATGGTCTATGAGGCAAGTCATATATGCCTAAGGATCTCTTTAAAGTTTGATTTATGGAATGGAGTGATACAATAATAAAGGGAAATGACAGATGCAGAACAAAGAGCAGCCCAGGATTTGGTAAGTACTTTGAAACTAGCCAGCCTTTGACCAGGCACTTAAGAAAAACATAGAAGCAAACTAGGATCTGGTAAGTACTTTGAAACTATCCAGCCTTTGATACACTTCTGATAGAAAACATATAAAAACAAAAGGAAAACACAAAGATAACACAGGATGGTCTAAGATCTGATAAGTACTTTGAAACTAGTCAGCTTTTAACACATCCCAAGGGAAACAATCAAATAGTTGAGAAAATAAGAAAGGGACTCAGGGCTAACCTTAATTTCCTCAGTTCATCTTCACACAACATATATTGAAAGTAACATTCAAAAATAACATTCAGCTAATACAATAAGACGAGGGAATGCCAGCATCCCTGTACTTAAACTGAATTAAATCATTTTCAAATAACACAGTTGAAAGAAAACATTTAAATAAAGGTTTCTCAGCTAGAGAAGGTTACTGATATACAGTAGGTCCTTACCCCGTTTAAACTGTTCTTTATAGTGGAAAATGAAAAAAATTGAAAACAAAAACAAAATACAAGTTACAACGAGAATAACATCACCATCAGCATAGACCAGGATCCCATAAATCAGCTTGTATTGATGCTTCAAACCAGTTACAATCTTCAAATCCAGTGTTTTAATCCATCTCTCTTCACAACCTAACCTATCTGTTACAAGAAGAGCTCGAAGAGCCAGTGAAATCCTATCTATAATCAAGAATTTTCAGCACAGTCACAATTACAATGCTTCAGCAATTACATTAACAACCAACCAATCCAACCCCTCACTCATCTTCTACTGAAGTATTTATAGAAAGATGAGGAGGTGAGATCTGATGAAAAGATCTCAAATACAATTAATGTAGAATTAATGTCTTCTTGGCCCTTGGAGGCTCAATGAAGAAACCATACAGGTGTTCCACTGCATTAATTGGTTTACACTTATGAAGTAAGCTCGGAGGGAGATTTTTGCTGACCTTTGAGGCTCTGTGTGATCCTAGGGTTACTCTGCAGACATTCTTTCATTAAATCCTGGCAGAAGTAACTCTTCAGCTGCTTTGAGGTAAAATATCTGACTTGTTCAATAAGTTCAGCCTCTGATTGAGCTTTTTGAGGCAATAGGTTGCACTGCGGTGGTTGAGGAATCAATTGGCCTCAGATATGGCGGTGGAGGCAATATGTTTGATAAACACTTTAGGTTTTTCCTTCAATATGCGTTTTAGATCCGGGGATTAGGTGTTTGATAACTATCTTAGCCTTAATCCCCACAAAACTGTCCACTAATCTGCTGTGATCTGGCTTACTGTTGTCTTCAATCTCTGATACTCTTTCTCTGCATTTATTTTCTCGGTTTCTTCATTGTGCAGGGCTACGTAGATAGGAAAAAGGCATCAATGCTTTGTGGAAAAATCGATGAGACGTGAAACTGACTCTGCGAGTGATTCCCTCGGAGAAATCGAAACATAGAGAGTCATCACCCTCCTGGTCTAAAATTTCCAAAAAAAACACGAGCAAATGACCCTAACCCTGCAAAATACATAAAACACGTAAAAAATCCAATTTATAGTTCAATCTGCTTTGGGGAATGTGCGGAGGAATGCGGGGCATTGGATAGCATCATCCAACGGCCAAGATAAAATCTGAGCGGTCGTGGAAAAGAGTTGTGGAGAAATTAAATCCGGACCGTTGATCTGCAGAGAGCGACGGTGGAGAATAGGCAACGGAGATTCAGCGGGAAGGAGGTTGACCGAGCGATGGAATCAGGGAAATGAATGTGAGTCGTCGATCTGCAGAGATCGATGGCGGAGATTGAATCTTGGCGGCGCGGTGGATGAGTTAACAGGCGCGCATGTCCGTTAAAGGTCGAGCAGGTGAAGTGATCGGCAACCGTCGGATGGGAGGGCCCATATCGGACGGTGGAGGTGGATTCCGCTGCGTAGTCTTGGTACGAAGGTTAGCGCGCGAAATGATCTGATAGCGCGGTGATTTTGAAACAGTGTCGGGGACACGTGTTGGCCAGCGTATGGAGTCGCTGGCCGACGGGAGAAAACCACCTTGGCTTGGAAGGCGGTGCGGAATGGAGACCGGCGGTTTTCTGGAAAACGGCGCGAGGAAGGGGGGTCCACCAGGTGAGGCGTGCTCCGCTTCGTCAGATCTGGGGAGCAAATCGACGACCCAGGTTCATCACGGCAATCAAACATGTGACTTCAAATATTTCCTGTTAAACTTTATAAAATGGGTTTTTCAGGTTTATCAAAGGAAAAACGGATGAAGAAAGGTTTTGTTTTCAGTTTAGCACTTAAGGACTGAGCATTTGGTCATGGCACTTGGGTATATGGAGGAAAACGGCCGGGGGCTTTAGCCCGAGGGGGCTAAAGCCTTAACATCATATAGAATGCGCATTTTATAGGATTTCCAATGTTTTCAAAGGGGAAATCAAGGTTCGGATAAGGTCAAAAAGTGAGTTTTTAACCTTAGGGAATGGATTTTATGAAGGGATAAAGGGAAAACATATGTTTTTGTGGGGTTTTTATGAATAAAAGGAAAATAGAGAATGAGGTAAGTTGGAAGAAAGTTGAGGGAAAAATGGGAATGGAGCAGTATTTGACTTGGACTTTTGCAGGATATCAGAGGTTTGAAAGAGGAAACAAATGTGAAGATTTTAACCAGTAGATTATGGATTCACCAAAAAGACTTCAAGCACCAACAACTTCAGGACTGAATTTGTTTCTTGAAGGCTGCAAAAAATATTTAGCCACCAGCTGATATGATAGAAAAATATAGGTGGCTAACAGTGGCTCCACTTGGGGATGGTGCCTTCTTGAAGGTATCAAGAATTCAAACTTGATTTCTCTAGGATAGTGACTGGTGCCTGATCCATTGCTTGCTCTTGCTCTGAAAAATAATCTCAGTCATGAAAGAAACATGAACTTCATCAATACAACTTCTACCTACCCAATCTTACTGATCTAACAGTTTTTCTTCATCAAAGTGCACTTGGATTGGCAGACTCTTTTCACAAGATTTTATTATTTTTAAATCATAAAAACTAATCTAATTCCACTGCTTATTTGTCCTTGAACTCAGATTAAACAGTTATGCTCAAATGTTGCTCTACCTAATCTACTGTCTGTTGGGATTAAACTGTCCAACAAACCTTCATTCTCTAAATTCTATAACAAAAATTTAAAAATAGCTAAGTCGAGATTAAGATGTTTGATTTGCTGTGATCTCTGGCATAAAAACAAGCTGCACATAGATTATTATTTTCAGAAAAAATAGAAACAAAATGGAAGGCTTAAGATCTGAAAGTCTCTTATCATGACCTTCTCTTTTCTTCACAATTCTGATTTTGCTTTTGTTTGGGCTGTCTCTTCCTTGGTATCTGATTCAAATTCTGGGAAAATTAGAACCAGTTTTTCTCTTTTATGACTCAGAATATAAAACAGTTTTGAGTCATATCTCTTTGGAAAATTTGGTTCAGATTTTGAGTTTGTTTGAACCTTCATTTCTATCCTAATCTATCTACTGATAAGCCAAGATTGAACATTTTGGCAAATCGAATTCACTACCCTATCTGCAGAAAATTTAAAGCTAATTAGTCAAGATTAGGCAGTTTGACTAACTAGAAGTGTGTTTTGAGGAGTGGCATTTGAGCTTGCACACTTTCAGATTTATTTCTCTTTTTGGCATGGGGCTTTGCCTTTCTTGTTTTTATTTCTGCCCTCTTTTCATTTTTTCTTTGCTTTTGTATTTTTTGATTTTTCATAACTTTAAATGCAATGGTGGATGAAATATTTACAATGGAAAAGGTAAAAGGCTTCAAACCGTAAAATGGATTAAGACAAGTAATTCTTAAGCATCCTGGCATTGACAGGACCCCCAAACAATTTTGTTCCATCCAGCTCTTGTAAGAAGAATGCATTGTTTCCAGCAACTGAATGAATAGAGTAAGGACCAAGCCATAGATTTTCAAATTTACCATGCTTTCCCTTATCTTCCCTTATTGAGTCCCACTTCAAAACTTTGTCCCCTATCTTGAAATTGCTGGCCTTTGTTCTTCTGTCAAAAATCTTCTTGATACTGTCTTGCTTCTGCAATGCTTTGTTATAAACCTCCTCTCTGATTTGCTGAAGATGAATGGTCTGATTTATCCTTCTGATTATGTCATTTTATTCAGTCTTCATCTCTTGAAGTAACTTCATAACTGGTACACCAAGACTGTTAGGAAAAATTTCATCTGTACCATACACAAGCTAGAAGGGTGACATACCAATAGATTTCTTTAAAGTTAATCTGTCAGCCCAAAGTGCATGGGTCAACTTTGTGTGCCAAGACATTTTATTGCCCTCCAACATCTTTTTGATTATGTTCATTAAGCTTTTGTTGGAAGATTCAGCAAGTCCATTACCCTGAGGGTAATAGGCTGTGGAATGTCCCAATGTTATCTGATACTTGTGACAGAATTCAACCATTTACTTTAATCCGAATGCTGCTGCATTATCTGTGATGATCTTGGTAGGATAGCCAAATTTGGAGAGGATTTTAGTCTCCATAAATTTTATAATAACTGAATCATTGGCCTGCCTACAAGGAATGGCTTCTATCCACTTAGTGAAGCAGTCTATGGTAGTAAGAATCCACCTATGTTGGGCAGAAGATGGTGGATGAATTTCTCCTATGAAGTCAAGTCCGCATTGTTGAAAAGGGGCTTCAACAGTGATTGGATGCAGAGGAAGGGGCAATAGTTTTCTCTTGCCTTCAAACAATTGGCATTTATGGCAAGTAGTGGTAATCTTGTGTACATCAGGAAAAAGAGTAGGCCAATAGAAACCAACCCTCAAAATTTTGTTGGCCGTTGACTTCCAGTATAAATGACCTCCACACTCTCCTTCGTGGAATTCCTGCTTAACATTTTCTGCATCAAACTCAGGAAAACATTTAAGCAATATACCACTTTCATTTTTCCAATAAAGACATTTATCAATAATGCAATAGTTTACAGCTTTTAACTTTAGGAACCTTGCCTTTGTTTTTGATAAACCAGGAGGTGTATTCATATTAAGAAAAACATAAACAATATCATTATACCAAGGAGAATTCACCAAATGGTCTTCAGTAATGGGAGCTGAGAATTCTTCTTGGTCATCCAAAGCATTAATCGTATTAATATCCAGAACTTCACAATTTGATTCAGCCATTAATCTAGCTAAACCTTGGCCTTTGATGAGCTTAGTGGGTTTTATCTCTAAATCATATTCAAGAATAACAACAATCCACTTACCTCTCTTACCATCTGGTTCCTGTGTTAGAATGTCTTTAACAACTAAGTTTGGGACAAAGGAAATGATGTGTGAATGAAGGATGTATACCCTGAAGTCTTTCAAAGCTTTTACCAAGGAAAAATCTTGCTTCTCCATAATGTTATACTTCAAAGGGGAATCCCTCAATGCCTTACTAAAGAATGCAATAGGCTACTCTTGTCCTTGCGGATTTTTCTGTAAAAGGACAACAACTATGGTATGTTCTGATGCGAATGAGAAAATATAAAAATCTTTTGAAAAATCAGGGCTTATGAGAACCGGTGTTTTGGTTAACGCTTGTTTTACCAGTTCAAAGAATGTCTTTGCTTCCAAGGTCCATTTTTGATGCAGGAGCATCAAGGGCATTTTTTTATTTGTAAATATGTTAGAAAAGGGGGTGTGACAATTTTTAATATTTTATTAATTAATTTGTTATTTTAAATAAAATAGGAGAAAGTGAGGATTTTGTAAATATCCTTTTATTAATTAAAAGGATATGAGAGAATTTGGTTAGTTAAAGATATAAAGGGATAAGATTCTAGATAATAGGATTTGTTGAGATATTTTAGTAGTATTGAGATATTAAGGGGATTGAGCATTAAATTAGATCATTTTTAAAAATTGTATAAATTCATCAAGCCTCAAAGGCATGGGGAGGAGATTGTGAGTGAGTGTGTGTAGAGAGTGAGAGGTTTTCTGCTTGGATGCCTTCGAGCAGTTTGTAAGGGCCACAGATTATGAATATCAGGCCAAACAAGAGTTTGTAAGTCATTGTTTTGTTTCAGTTTATATACACTGGTTAATTGATTGGGAAATTGTATATTTGTTTCCTGAAGTTCATGGCATTGTTGAATTAATGAAGAAATGATCGATGGGCTTGAAATTACATTTATTTTGTGTGAAAACTGCCATGCAAATCATTAAGTGTAAAATGGTGTTAAATATCTGCGAAAAGGGTATATTGTAATGCATTTGAGTCTACAGTTTGGTGTGGAATTCTGTAGATTTAAATAATCGATGCAATTTTGTACAATACTAATCGAATGGTGAATGCGCTGGGCTGGTTTGAATATGTGTGAACAGTTTCTTTTAAATGCAAATTCAACTGTTGTATTGACTGCGTAGTGATGTACAGTGATATCAGATCATAGATGTGGGAATAGGAGCAGCAATATATAAGCAGATCTGTTCCTGAAGTAAAATAGATTGAATCGATTTATGCCTGACATTCATAATAATCGATACAGAGGTGATCAGTTTAATAATTTGAATTCTGAATACAGTGAACTGACATTGGAATTGCAGAGGAGGAATACCAGTCAACGAGCTGGAAAAATCATTAAATTGAATGAGCTGAATTACATTCTGGCAAAAGTCAAATTTAGCATTAAAGAATGCAGAAAGAGCGCTGAGAAAAACTTCAACAGCGTTGAAGATCTGATTGGGTATAATCGAATAGAATTCAATTTGGAAAGGAAAACACGTAGATCGAAAAGGTTCAATAGCGTTTAAGATTTAAGAGCCATTTTATGTTGAAGTCATGATCAATTGAATTGCAGAGTCTGAATTAATCTTTTGAAGATCAATGTTGATTGCATTTGATGGAGCGCCCAAGTAATTAGAAAATATGATTGAGGAATTCAATTCCAGAATTGGCAAGCAGTGAGAAGGTCCTTTAAAATCGAATCAGAGCTGGCAGAAGCATTGTGCATATCCCTGTCCAAAATTTAAAGGTATGCATTCCCGTTAAGTCGGCTTGTAAGTAAATTAAGTTTTCCAAAAGATGGGAAATGCGTGAACGTTTTTTCAAAGGGGAACACAGAAAAAGAAACTATGTATAGAAATGGTGTTACACTAGTCTAATTGTAATTAAAATCATGGGAGAAATCCATCACATCAGATCAGATGTAATTCAAAAGATCGATTCCAAGAAGGCGCAGTTCAGAATCTGAAGGTGCGGTCCGGAGATTATTGCAAGAATTCTAATGGGTAAGACATGATAGTGTTTACATAAAGTTATAATGCATGGAAAAAAATGTTATATGATTGCCAGACACAGACTTGAAACAGCGTGGACGGAAGCGTTGAAGGCGTAGTTGAAATTGTCAGGTATTGAGAAAGGTAAGCATGTTGATATAATTTTTGTGGGCGATGTTATGCAAATGGATTGCATAGAGATTGATGGAGTTATTCACACAAAGAGATATATTGGAGTTTATTTGGTGCATTGGATTTCATTTGATTTGAAAAAAAGGTTAATGCATGAGTTTAATTTGAAAGTTGAAGAATCTTGAGAATATGGTCTTCATAAACTATAAAATTTGGGATGAATCAAAGGTTATTGGCTTGGAGAATGGTTGTGTGAACTTGTACTGAAAGGATTGCCAGATGAAACTTTTAGAAGAGAATATGGAATTGCCTAATGAATGGTATGATTGAAATTGATTTACATTTTGTATGTATGTGAAATTACAAGCTTACACACATTTGTTGAAAATTGCCATGTATTGAAGTTGAAGTGGGAAATTGTTTGAGGCGCATGTTTTTATATGCGTGAGTGATGAAGATCCTGGGTATTGCAGGCTAACCCTGCATCATTTTTGGTATCAGAGCTTGGCTCTGTTGAAATGAAAGATGTTTGTTTTTGAATGAATGCAAGAAGGTTTTGTTGAAGAACTGAAATGTATTTTTGAATATATGATGAATGATTGAAAGGAAAATCAGATTTCTAAATCTGATATGCAAACTACACAAGTGAACAGGATTGCAGGGAGAAAAATATCATGCAAGATCTTAAGAGGTGAGATGATTTTTCTGATTTGAAATTTGTAAATGCAGTTTATGGTTGTAGAGAAGATGATGGCATTGAACCTTACATTCAGATAAAGGCTGGATAGGGAGGACAATTGCAGTATCCTGAAGAGAAAGTGAGTTGAAGAGATAGCCTAGAGAGAGAGCAAAGGAGAGTGCTCAAGAGGTTCCAGAGGCAGTGAACCAAGTACTTACCAAAAGACTGAGTGAGGAGAGCTTGGTGAGGTAAGTGGTGGAAAGACATGAGAGCTTGTTGCAGAGGCTAGTACAACTCGTGATGAGTGAGAAACTCATGGAGAATATGATCATGGAGGATCAGAGAAGAGGTTCAGAGAAATGCCACAGAGGTGAGATGACTAATGAAGTCAGAGAAAGAGAGATTGCAGTAATAAAGGTACAATTGCAGGTACTAGAGGAATGGATGCAAGAGCAGGAAAATCAGAATAGAGGTTGGATCTTTCCACTGAAGGGAAGGAGAGTGATTTGGAAACCATTGCAGATAAAGTTGAGGCAAAGTGTGATTGCCTTATTGAATAAAGGACTTAGAGTTATTTAGCCAGAGTTGGAATTTGAAGATTCCACATGCAGATTTGTTCAGAAGGATGTGTTGGAGGAAGCAATCAAGACTGAAAGATCTTGTAGTTTTAAAATTGACGAGTTTTGTATGTTTGCAGGTACAGTACAGGGAGATGAGCAAGCTTTAGAGTTTGTTCAGGAGAGAGAAGAGTTGAATCTGAAGGCTATTCAGATTGATGCTAAGATAGCAAGAGCTCAGAAGGGAATGAAGACAGGGGAAGCAGAAAATGATAAGTACTCTGAAAAAGAAAGTAGTGATGTTGTTACAGTACAAGAGAAAATTCTTGTGGATGCTGAAGAAGAGAAGCAGTCTGAAGCGCAGATAAGGGAAGTAACAGTTGATGCTGTTGAACGTTTTATGAAAACTGAAAGTTTATGTATGAATGCAGGTGATGATGATATGCTTCAGCAATGCTACAGAAAAATTGCATTGTTGGAATATTTGTTGATAAATTCAGAGTATGATAAAAAGATTGCAACAGACGAAAGAGTTCAGTACAGTGAACGAGAGCAGAAAGACATCTTGGAGACAGATGGTAAGAAGGCGAGACTAGCTAACAGTCTCATGGTGAATGCAAATCAGCATACTGATATGCTGACAGAGAAGTTGGGAAGGAACTCAAAGCAGCATACAGAAGTGTTGCTAGAGAAAGCTGAGGAGAAATCCAGTAAAGATTTTCTGAGTCCTGAAGAAGACTTAGAGCTGCGGATGACTGAATCTACAAGTGAGACCGTTGGGTCTTGTGATTTTGATGCTGACAATTTGATTGTGTTTACAGGTGATATAGAAGATAGTTCATCACTTGAAATTGTCTTGGAAGAAGAAAAACTGTTGCTGGTAGTGGATGAGACAGTCATGTCTCATAAGCAGAGGCTTGTTACCATGGGTGACAAGGAAAAGTTGGCTTGTATGTATAGCTAAGAGAAGACTGGTGGAAAATTTTTTGGAGCTGCTACAGTGTTAGAAGAAGAGGCTACAGTGGTTGAAGAACTTGATCTGATTGCCAGAATCAATCAAGATAATGATGGACAATTACTGAATTTTGTCGAAGAGGAAGAGGGAGGTTATGCTGGAGTTAAATTGCAGCATGTTGATGAAATTCTGAAATGTTTGCTGGAGGCATTTGAACCAGAGAAAGAAGTTGTAGATGAAATTTCAGATGATGAGCAAAGGAATGTTGTAGAGGGACAGGAAGTTTGGGAGGCCGCAACATGTGGAGCAACATCCATAGTGACAACTAGAGCAACATGTGAGGCGACATTTATAGTAGCAACAACATAAAAGGTGCAAAACAGCAGTAAGGGTGAAAAGGAAGCGATCAAAACAAGTGAAGAACAAGCAAGAATGAGAGTTCAGCAATCAAGAGATGGAAACAATCAGAAAACAGAGGACATACTGGACAGAGAAATTGAGTTGATAAGGAGGTTAATGATAAAAACATCCCAGAGAAAGACAGTAGCAAGAAAGAAAAGGAGTGACAACAAGAGGAAGACAGTAGCAGATCTTGAAGGCAGAGCAAGTGGAGCATTATAGCACAAAATATGGAAACCTGGAGGACAACAGCAGATAACAACACCAGTAAAGCAATTGACAAGCAAGAAAAGATTACAAAATAAAATTTGGGATCCAGGAGGAAATAATTATCCAGACTTATGACCAGGTGATCATGAATTTTCTTACATGGGGAGTCTGATGCAAGAGCATCAAGGGCATTTTTTTATTTGTAAATATGTTAGAAAAGGGGGTGTGACAATTTTTAATATTTTATCAATTAATTTGTTATTTTAAATAAAATAGGAGAAAGTGAGGGATTTTTAAATATCCTTTTATTAATTAAAAGGATATGAGAGAATTTGGTTAGTTAAAGATATAAAGGGATAAGATTCTAGATAATAGGATTTGTTGAGATATTTTAGTAGTATTGAGATATTAAGGGGATTGAGCATTAAATTAGATCATTTTTAAAAATTGTATAAATTCATCAAGCCTCAAAGGCATGGGGAGGAGATTGTGAGTGAGTGTGTGTAGAGAGTGAGAGGTTTTCTGCTTGGATGCCTTCGGGTAGTTTGTAAGGGCCACAGATTACGAATATCAAGCCAAACAAGAGTTTGTAAGTCATTGTTTTGTTTCAGTTTATATACATTGGTTGATTGATTGAGAAATTGTATATTTGTTTCCTGAAGTTCATGGCATTTTTGAATTAATGAAGAAATGATCGATGGGCTTGAAATTACATTTATTTTGTGTGAAAACTGCCATGCAAATCATTAAGTGTAAAATGGTGTTAAATATCTGCGGAAAGGGTATATTGTAATGCATTTGAGTCTACAGTTTGGTGTGGAATTCTGTAGATTTGAATAATCGATGCAATTTTGTACAACACTAATCGAATGGTGAATGCACTGGGCTGGTTTGAATATGTGTGAACAATTGCTTTTAAATGAATATTCAACTGTTGTATTGACTGTGTAGTGATGTACAGTGATATCAGATCATAGCTGTGAGAATAGGAGCAGCAATATATAAGCAAATCTGTTCCTGAAGTCAAATAGATTGAATCGATTTATGCCTAACATTCATAATAATCGATACAGAGGTGATCAGTTTAATAATTTGAATTCTGAATACAGTGAACTTACATTGGAATTGCAGAGGAGGAATACCAGTCAACGAGCTGGAAAAATCATTAAATTGAATGAGCTGAATTACATTCTGGCAAAAGTCAAATTTAGCATTAAAGAATGCAGAAAGAGCGCTGAGAAAAACTTCAACAGCGTTGAAGATCTGATTGGGTATAATCGAATAGAATTCGATTTGGTAAGGGAAACACATAGATCGAAAAGGTTGAATAGTGTTTAAGATTTAAGAGCCATTTTATGTTGAAGTCATGATCAATTGAATTGCAGAGTCTGAATTACTCTTTTGAAGATGAATGTTGATTGCATTTGATGGAGCGCCCAAGTAATTAGAAAATACGATTGAGGAATTCGATTCCAGAATTGGCAAGCGGTGAGAAGGTCCTTTAAAATCAAATCAGAGCTCGCAGAAGCACTGTGCCTATCCCTGTCCAAAATTTAAAGGTATGCATTCCCGTTAAGTCGGCTTGTAAGTAAATTAAGTTTGCCAAAAGATGGGAAATGCGTGAACGTTTTTTCAAAGGGGAACACAGAACAAGAAACTATGTATAGAAATGGTGTTAGACCAGTCTAATTGTAATTAAAAGCGTGGGAGAAATCCATCACATCAGATCAGATGTAATTCAAAAGATCGATTCCAAGAAGGTGCAGTTCAGAATCTGAAGGTGCGGTCTAGAGATTATTGCAAGAATTCTAATGGGTAAGACATGATAGTGTTTACATAAAGTTATAATGCATGGAAAAAAATGTTATATGATTTCCAGACACAGACTTGAAACAACGTGGATGGAAGCGTTGAAGGCGCAGTTGAAATTGTCAGGTAATTAGAAAGGTAAGCATGTTGATATAATTTCTGTGGGCGATGTTATGCAAATGGATTGCATAGAGATTGATGGAGTTATTCACACAAAGAGATAGATTGGAGTCTATTTGGTGCATTGGATTTCATTTTATTTGAAAAAAAGGTTAATGCATGAGTTTAATTTGAAAGTTGAAGAATCTTGAGAATATGGTCTTCATAAACTATAAAATTTGGGATGAATCCAAGGTTATTGGCTTGGAGAATGGTTGTGTGAACTTGTACTGAAAGGATTGCCAGATGAAACTTTTAGAAGAGAATATGGAGTTGCCTAATGAATGGTATGATTGAAATTGATTTACATTTTGTATGTATGTGAAATTACAAGCTTACATACATTTGTTGAAAATTGCCATGTATTGAAGTTGAAGTGGGCAATTGTTTGAGGCACATGTTTTTATATGCGTGAGTGATGAAGATCCTGGGTATTGCAGGCTAACCCTGCATCAATTTTACCCCTTGCTCCTTCTTCAACATGTTTGTGATATTCCTAAGGAGCTCAGCCAAGTTAGGGATGAACCTTCTCAAAAAGTTTATCTTCCCAATGAAAGACTGCAACTCTTTGATGTTTCGAGGATGAGAGATTTGCAATATGGCTTCAATCCATTTTGGATCTATCTTTATACCCTCTTCTGAAATGATGTGCCCAAGAAGTTTACCTTCTTGGAGACCGAATAAAGTCTTCTTAGGGTTTAAAGATATCCCAAACTTTCTGCACTTCTCGAAAACTTTCCTCAAATTTTCTAAGTGTTCTTCATCTGTTTTTTAAAACACAGTGACATCATCAAGGTATATAATGATGAAGAAGCCTAGTTATTCCGAGAATGCTATGTCCATGGCTCTCTGAAAGGTTGCTCCAACATTCATTAGACAAAAAGGAATTTTCACATACATGAAGGTGCCCTAGGGTGTAGTAAAAGTTGTCTTTAATTGATAATCAGGGTGGACTAAGACTTGATTATACCCTGAATAGCCATCCAGCAAAGAAATTCTTTTAGACCCCACCACCCTTTGTAAAATATGATCCATCTTGGGCAAAGGGTAGTTGTCTTTTAATGAAGCTTTGTTTAAATTCCTAAAGTCTATACAAAGCCTGATTTCTCCAATTTTCTTCCTTACAGACACCAGATTGGATACCCACTCAGAATATCTAATAGGGACAATAATACCAGCATCGTGCATCTTCATGATTTCCTTCTTAACCAAAGGCAACTGGACAGGGTTTATTCTGCGCAGCTTCTATTTGAATGGTTTTTGGTTTTGTTTAAGAGGGATTTTGTGCTGTATTATTTCAGTGTCATAGGACTTAAGATCTTCGTAACTCCATGCAAAAACATCAGAAAATTCTTTGAACAGCTCTATGTATTTGAGTTTAATGTGAGCTGGCAAAGTTTTGGACAGTTTGATCATTTTTGGTTTTTCCTCACTGCCTATGTTGCATTCCTCCACTTCAGTTTCTACAGGTTCCAGTTTAGGTTTATTGGCCACATCATTAAAATCAAACAATTCTTCTAGAGGGGCCAAACCCTTGGGCCAACTATCATCCTTAGAATGCAGAGTTTCCAACTCCTCTGTTTCAGATTCTGCACTCAATTCTGTTTGGTTTCTAAGTTTGCTAGTCTGAAGGTTAATATCTACAAGCTCAGGAGAAGGTTCTTCTTCACCAAGAAAATTTTCTTCACTGCAGTCTGTATCATAGTCTGAATCTGAGCTATGGAGTTCAAACTCATTTCTGAATTGCATGAAGTCTTTTATTTGTTTATCTCCATCAAACACCTGCCAATATTTCTTGTTATCTGGGACAGCTGGTCTGAATTTAATCTGAGATGTGTCATCATATCGCATTGGGTAGGTTCTAGCAGAAAAGGCTAAATTGTGGGCTGCAAGGTTTCTTTTCCTTGGGACAAAAGTCAGGTTGGATTCCTCAAATGTTTTCAAAAGATCCATGACATCATTCCGATAGGCCCTAACTCTGGGATGATTTTCATTATACTCCCTATTGACTTGCCTAGTTATTAACTCAGTATCCCCATATACATTGATTCTCTTGGCACCTAAATTTTTTAAGAGATGCAAGCCTAAGAGAAGGGATTCGTATTCATCTATGTTGTTGGAACACTGAAAGTTTAATTTACAAGAAATACATTCCGTATGATTGTTTTCAGTGTTAGTAATCCAGACACCTGCACCAGCATTTGTTCTAGTGCATGATCCATCAAAATACATAGTCCAGAGAGGATTATTTTTGGTTTCATCAGTTTGGTGCATGGCTGTTGTATGATTTGACTCCTCAAGTTTTTCATCGGGTTGAGGATTACTCTCTTGGTTGTCAAGATTTAAGTTTGATGGATTGATGATTTGTAATTCCAGACCTGTGCTTGGTTTGCTAAAGTTTTTGAATATAGAAAACTGCTTTGACACTTCAGTGTTGTATTCCTCTGCCTTTGTTTCAGCCAATAATTCTGTTGAAAATATTTTTTCCGTGAGGGCTTCATCATTAAACATGATAAAAGAATCAAGGCTCGTACTTACAGCATACAGAGGAGAGTTTTGAGGCTTGTCTTGACTTGTGACTGTGTATTGCATGTGGGACTCCCTGTAAAGTCTTCTAGTCTGATTAAACACAGGGATAGTTGCATAGGTCATGTCCATTTGCATGGTCCCTTGTAACTTAGCCCCCCAATATCTTGATAAAAGAATTCCATATTTTTGGGGTACATCAGCCACAACAATATCCATAACTAAGCATTTGGCTGGAATCTGGGCTAAGTTAACACAAAGGTCTTTGATCAATCCTAGACATTTAACTCTGCTTGAGTCAAAGGAGTACAAGTCTTTGTAAGGTCTGGTAATTTCAAGACCCAGGCTTTCCATTACAGCTTTTGGCATTAAATTATGGGAAGCGCCCGAGTCATGCATAGCATTGTGTAGAATTTTGTCATGAATGTTTAAGCTTACGTAAAAGGGAGGGACAGGACCCTCTTGGAATTTACCTTCAATCTTTGGACCAAAAATAAGCTCTGGTTGGTCATCATTAAGATTGAGTGTATCTTCATTATCTTCTAGGTTCAAATCCTTCAAAATTTTGGACCTATATACATGTTGGGCAGCTAACTCAGTCAAAGGAGCAGGAATTTTAATCTTTGAGATTTCTTGTTCCAGACTGAAAGGAATTTGATTCTTTAAGGTGTTGGTTTCAGCCTTGTTTACTGCCACTTTATCAGCAATAACAGCTTGTTGATTTTTTTTATCTACAGTTGACACAGCGGTTATAATAGGAGTACTAGCTGAAGTGTTAGTACTACTGATGTTTGCACTCTATTTTTCGAGATTTTGAGTGTCTTTCTCTTTACCTTTACCATAATTATCAGCCACTGTTTTATCTTTTTATTTGACTGTCTTAGACTTGGTTGCAGGGTTCTTTTGAGAAGGTTTGTCAGAGGTTTTGTTGTTGGGGGGTTTGGTGATTAGATTTACTTTTGAGTTCATATTCTTTTGAAGGTTCTGTCATGGCATTTTCCATGTCTTGACAACAACTTTCATTATCATCTCTTTTGTCATCATAAGGTGTATAAAGACCTTGTTTACTATCATAATGAACCTCGAAGCTGTCATCATCTACCCCAAATAGGTTCATATCATTATCCTCTGTTATCTCATCTATTTCCTCAACCTCACTTAAACAATTTTGATGAAAGGGAGGAGTGATCTGCTGATCATCTTCCCTGGGTCTGTTTGGAGGTTGATTCCTTCTGAAATTCTGATTTTGGTTTTGGTTTCTGTTTTGAGGAGAGTTTTTATTTAGACTTGCTTGCGCTCTCTCTAGAATGCTCATTTTCTTCATCATTTATTCCATCATTCTTTCTATATTTGAGCTTGAAGTGGAAGGTGTGGACTCCTCTCTAAAAGATACTCTCTTTTCAGATTTCATCCTTGCTCTCTTCTCCATTAAGTTTACTTCCACAGAAAGAGCACCTCTTTGCATGTCTTCAAGGGTTGCAAAATCTCTTTCTCTGAGTGAGTAGGTCATGTCAGCATCAAACCCTTATGGAAACTTGTTTAAAGCTGAACCCTGTGGAGGTTTTAGTTTGGGAGAAAGTGCATTATACACACTGTTAAATCTATTACAATAGGCTTGTACACTTTCCCCAGGGTTCCTATAGAGATTGTTATAGTCAACAAGGACTTGGAGAGGATTCTTCCTCACTTCCCACTTATTTAACAATATTTGATGGAAGCCTTAGAGATCATTAATACTATGGGGGTTAAGCCTTTAAACCACTTTCTTGCTTCTCCCCCCATACTTTGAGAAAATAGTCTCAGTTTGACAAAATCATCATCAATTTCATTTCTGTCAAAGTATTCATTCATTTTGTCCACATGTTGTGATGCTGTTGTAGTACTACTAGCATCATATAAGGGAATTTTGGACTGACAGTCCTGTGGAAGATTGACTAATGGTATAGGAAGGACTAAGGGAGCATACCATGCTGCCATGATAGGTGGTGGGAGTGGGTTGACAAGAGGAGGTGTGGGCTGAAGTGGAGTGGTTTGAACAATGGATGAAGGATGAAAAGAAGTGGATGGAACAACAGTATATTGCTGAGCTGATCTTGGGTGAGAGGCACCTAAGTTAAGAAGAAAGTGTAAATCAGGAGGTGTTGATTCTCTATTCCCACGGTGTTCACTTGTTTCTGGAGATGAAAGTGAAGACTGAGAATCTAGCTGACTTAAATCACCAAATGATCTAGTCCTAAATGGGTTCAATAAGTCAGTCTGTGATTTCTGTAGAGCTGAAAGATTTTCAGGGACTAAATTAGCTCTTAGGGATGATCTGAAAACAGTTGAAGATTCTATCTTAGGAGACTTCCTAAGGATTCTTTTTGGGTTATCAACTATCTCAGGTGGATTAGGGTCAGGATGGGCTCTAGTGTGAATCTTTCTAGGAGCCACTATGGTATGTTTTCAGACCCGAATAAATAGGAAAAGTTCAACCAGATATGACAGTCTTTAAGAGGTTAACTAATCTGCTTTCACAATTTTAATCCTACAGTCCTCTAACTGAGTTTGAAAGATATTATGATGATGAGGGTTCTTCCCAGTGGAGTCTTAAGGTCTGTTTAGGATTGTGGAGTCACCAGATGGAGGGTTTAGAGTGTTTTCAAAGAGGTGCACTGTCCACCACAGTGCTTGTGATACATCCCTTTTCAAGGATATCTCAAAATACAACAAACTCTAACCAGAGATTGACTGGGAGGGCATTCACCAGATATGTCACCTCTAAAAGAGGATGAGATCCAGAGACTACCTGGCCCTTTCCAGACTATGTCTAAGAGTATAGGGTAAAACACATCGAAAGGTGTAGACAAGATATCAAAAACTAGTGTTTTACTACCAATCTAAAATGTTTTTGGCTTTTCTTATTTCTTTTCTATTTGCGTGGTTTCTAAGAATGTCCTAACTTTGTTTCAAAACTTAGCTACGGTTATGAGACAAAGACAGTCTACTCTTATGGCTAAGCTAGCTGATTTTCCAAGGTTAGATAACACTTAAGAGAATCCTAGGGATGACCTAGTTTGTCACTAATTCAAAATAAGTTTCATCATGATTACCATTTCTTGGTAGTGCTTAAAAAGGTTGCTTTTAACTCTCAAAGTTTTCTTGAATAAAAGGTTTTCTGAGGTCTCTAATAGGTGTTAAAAACACACAGTTCCCCAGTGGAGTCGCCAAAAATGTTAGGTCTCTGTAATAAGCAAGATTGGTAAAAGTCCGATCACAGAGTTAACATCATTTCAACCAACTTTGGGATTCTAGGATCTAGCCCTCTTGAATCTGGAGAGGGATCTCTCCAATATATACAAAGATGGATTTGTCTTTTAAATTTTAAGGTAATGATATTAGGCTAGTTATGAAGTCCAAGGGTTTGTTTGGTTTTTTGGATGGTTGAACATAGTTGTTGTCTGAGGCTAAAATATCTATATGCAAATAGGTTCAAAAGTGAGAAGTTGCAAGTAAAAAGAGTAAGCTTTGGTTGGGAAGAAGGATGATGGCATATTTTCAGTCCATTGGGCTATGGAGTCATAAGAGGATTTAATTGGAACAATTAGGTTCAAGAATGGTCTATGGGGCAAGTCATCTATGCCTAAGGATCTCTTTAAAGTTTGATTTATGGAATGGAGTGATACAATAAGAAAGGGAAATGACAGATGCATAACAAAGAGTAGCCCAGGATCTGGTAAGTACTTTGAAACTAGCCAGCCTTTGACCAGGCACTTAAGAAAAACATAGAAGCAAACTAGGATCTGGTAAGTACTTTGAAACTATCCAGCCTTTGATACACTTCTGATAGAAAACATATAAAAACAAAAGGAAAAAACAAAGATAACACAGAATGGTCTAAGATCTGATAAGTACTTTGAAACTAGTCAGCTTTCAACACATTCTAGGGAAGCAATCAAATAGTTGAGCAAATAAGAAAGGGACTCAGGGCTAACCTTAATTTCCTCAGTTCATCTTCACACAACATATATTGAAAGTAACATTTAAAAATAACATTCAGCTGAGACAAAGAGATGAGGGAATGCCAGCATCCCTGTACTTAAACTAAATTAAATCATTTTCAAATAACACATTTGAGGAAAAACGTTGAAATAAAGGTTTTTCAGCCAGAGAAGGTTACTGATATACAGTAGGTCCTAACCCTGTTTAAACTGTTCTTTATAGTGGAAAATGAAAAAAATTGAAAACAGAAACAAAATACAAGTTACAGTGAGAATAACATCACCATTAGCATAGACCAGGATCCCATAAATCAGCTTGTATTGATGCTTCAAACCAGTTACAATATTCAAATCCAGTGTTTTAATCCATCTCTCTTCACAAACTAACCTATCTGTTACAAGCAGAGCTCCAAGAGCCAGTGAAATCCTATCTACAATCAAGAGTTTTCATCTCAGTCACAATTACAATGCTTCAGCAATTACATTAACAACCAACCAATCCAACCCCTCACTCATCTTCTACTGAAGTATTTATAGAAAGATGAGGAGGTGAGATCTGATGAAAAGATCTCAAATACAATTAATGCATAATTAATGACTTCTTGGCCCTTCGAGGCTCGATGAAGAAACCATACAGGTGTTCCACTGCATTAATTGGTTTACACTTATGAAGTAAGCTCGGAGGGAGCTTTTTTTTGACCTTTGAGGCTTTGTGTGATCCTAGGGTTACTCTGCAGACATTCTTTCATTAAATCCTGGTAGAAGTAACTCTTCGACTGCTTTGAGGTAAAATATCTGACTTATTCAATAAATTCAGCCTCTAATTGAGCTTTTTGAGACAATAGGTGGCACTGCGGTGGTTGAGGAATCAATTGGCCTCGGATATGGTGGTGGAGGCAATATGTATGATAAACACTTTAGGTTTTTCCTTCAATCTGCATTTTAGATCCGGGGATTAGGTGTTTGATAACTATCTTAGCCTTAATCCCCACAAAACTGTCCACTAATCTGCTGTGATCTGGCTTACTGTTGTCTTCAATCTCTGATACTCTTTCTCTGCATTTATTTTCTCGGTTTCTTCATTGTGCAGGGCTACGTAGATAGGAAAAAGGCATCAATGCTTTGTGGAAAAATCGATGAGACGTGAAACTGACTCTGCGAGTGATTCCCTCGGAGAAATCGAAACATAGAGAGTCATCACCCTCCTGGTCTAAAATTTCCAAAAAAAACACGAACAAATGACCCTAACCCTGCAAAATACAAAAAACACGTAAAAAATCCAATTTATAGGTCAATCTGCTTTGGGGAATGTGCGGAGGAATGCGGGGCGTTGGATAGCATCATCCAACGGCCAAGATAAAATCTGAGCGGTCGTGGAAAAGAGTTGTGGAGAAATTAAATCCGGACCGTCGATCTGCAGAGATCGACGGTGGAGAACGGGCAATGGAGATTCAGCGGGAAGGAGGTTGACCAGGCGATGGAATCAGGGAAATGAATGTGAGTCGTCGATCTGCAGAGATCGACGGCGGAGATTGAATCTTGGCTGTGTGGTGGATGAGTTAACGGGTGCGCATGTCCGTTAAAGGTCGAGCAGGTGAAGTGATCGGAAACCGTCGGATGGGAGGGCCCAGATCGGACGATGGAGGTGGATTCCGCCGCGTGGTCTTGGTACGAAGGTTAGCACGCGAAATGATCTGATAGCGCGGTGATTTTGAAACAGTGTCGGGGACACGTGTCGGCCAGCGTATGGAGTCGCTGGCCGACGGGAGAAAACCACCTTGGCTTGGAAGGTGGTGCGGAATGGAGACTAGTGGTTTTCTGGAAAACGGCGCCGGGAAGGGGGGTCCACTAGGTGAGGTGTGTTTTGCTCCATCGGATCTGGGGAGTAGATCAACAGCCCAGGTTCATCACGGCAATCAAACATGTGACTTCAAATATTTCATGTTAAACTTTATAAAATGGGTTTTTCGGGTTTATCAAAGGAAAAACGGATGAAGAAAGGTTGTGTTTTCAGTTTAGCACTTAAGGAATGAGCAGTTGGTCCTGGCGCTCAGGTATATGGAGGAAAACGGTTGGGGGCTTTAGCCCGAGGGGGCTAAATCCTTAACATCATATAGAATGCGCATTTTATAGGATTTTCAATGTTTTCAAAGGGGAAATCAAGATTCAGATAAGGTCAAAAAGTGAGTTTTTAACCTTATGGAATGGATTTTATGAAGGGACAAAGGGAAAACATATGTTTTTGTGGGGTTTTTATGAATAAAAGGAAAATAGAGAATGAGGTAAGTTGGAAGAAAGGGGATGGAAAAAGGGGAATGGAGCATTATTTGACTTGGATTTTTGCAGGATATCAGAGGTTTGAAAGAGGAAACAACTGTGAAGATTTTAATCAGTAGATTATGGATTCACCAAAAAGACTTCAAGCACCAACAACTTCAGGACTGAATTTGTTTCTTGAAGGCTGCAAAAAATATTTAGCCACCAGCTAATATGATAGAAAAATATAGGTGGCTAACAGCATGTATGGGGGGTTCCACAGGGATGGCGCGTTCCGCACCGTCCGATCTGCGGAGCAGATCGATGGTGGAGATTGCTCCACAATTTATATGGCGGAAAACCTTTGGAATTAGATTAAACCCAAAAACAACACGAATAACAAAGGTTTTTAATTTTTTGGGTGGAGAAATATTATTTTGAAAGGATAAGCACCCGGCGGGTCTAGCAGTTGGTTCTGGCGCTCGGGTTTATGGACGAAAAAAAGGGTTAGGGACTTAGCCCGAGGGGGCTTAATTCCAGAACATAGAAAATATGGATTTTCTATGGTTTTTTAATGTTTTTTCAAAGGAAATGAAGGTTCCGATAAGGCTAAGAAGGAGTCTTAGACCTTACGAAATGGATTTTATGAAATGGGAAGGGAAGAAAACATGAAATTATGGGATTTTTATGGGGAAATGGGAAAATAGAAAATGAGGTTAGTATGGGAAGGAGAAAAAGGGAAAAAGGGGTTTGCAGCAGTATTTTGGCTTTGGAAATAAGCAGGATTCTGAGTTCTGAAGGGAAACAGTAGTGAATATTACCCAAGGATAGGATATTATCAAAATTCTTCAAGTATCAGCAAATTTAGTAATGAAATTGTTTCTTGAAGGCTATCGAACATCATTTAGCCACCATCTGATATGACAGTTTTATGGGTGGCTAACAGTGGCTCCACTTGGGGATGGTGCCTTTTTTGAAGGCATCAAGAACTACAGACTTGTATTCTCTGGGAGGCTGATCAATTGCCTGATCCATTGGGTTGTTCTCTTCTGCTTTAATGATATTCTTTTGCTCTGGAAACAAGTTATCAATCATTGAAAAATAATGGAACTTTTATCAACAAACTTTCTACCTACCCAATCCTACGGATCTAACATTTTTTCTTCATCTGAGTGCACTTGGATTGGAAAACTCTCTTAAAACACTTTATTCTTTTGAAAGCATAAAAACTAATCTAATTATATTCCTGATTTCTCCCTGAACGCAAATTAAACAGTTGAGCTCAGATATTTCTCTACCTAATCTACTGTCTGTTGGGATTAAGCTATCCAACAGACTTTCATTCTCTAAATTCTACAACAGAAATTTAAAAATAGCCAAGTCAAGATTAAGTTGTTTGACTTGCTGTGATCTATGGCATAAAAACAAGCTGCACATAGATTATTATTTGCAGAAAATCAGAAAATCAAAATGGAAGGCTTAGGATATGAAATTTTCTCATCATGGCCTTCTCCTTTCTTCACAGCTCTATTTTTGTTTTGTTTTGAGCTGTTTTTTATTTTCTTCTGGTTCAGGTTTTAAGCTGATTAGAACCAAATCTTTACATTTCTTTGACTCAGAATTTTACCATAGATTTGAGTCATCTTCTTTTGGAAACTTTAGTTCAGATTTTGAGTTTGTTTGAACCCTCAATTTCTATCCTAATTTGTCTACTGATAAGCGAAGATTGAACAGTTTGGAAAATCGAATTCACTATCCTATCAGCAGAAAAATTTAAAACTAATTAGTCAAGATTAAATTGTTTGACTAACTAGAAGTGTGTTTTGTAGTAGTGGCATTTAAGCTTGTGCACTTTCAGACTTATTTCTCGTTTTTTGGTATGGGGCTATACCTTTCTTGTTTTGAAAATTTGCCCTCTTTTCTTTCTTTTATTTTTTTTTGTATTTTTTATTTTTCATATCTTTGAATGCAATGGTTGGACTATGATATTTACAATGGTAAATCAAAAATGCTTTGAAACTTAAGATTCTTGGCAGAAGTAATGTTTGAGAGTCCTGCCATTGACAGGACCTCCATATAGGTCTTCTCCATTCAATTCTTTCAAGAAAAATGTATTATGACCCCTCTCAGCATGAATAATATAGGGCCCCTTCCACAAGTTCTCAAACTTGCCATGTTTCCCTTTCTCTTCTCTTCTTGAATCCCATTTAAGAACAACACTTCCAACCTAGAAATTTCTTGCCTTAGTCCTCTTATTAAATAGCTTCTTCATATTCTCTTGGACCAATTGTGTTATTTCATAAACTTCTTCCTTGGTCTATTGTAAATGGATTGTTTGGTTGATCCTCCTCTGCATATCATTTTCTTCAACCTGAACTTCTTGAAGGAGCTTCATGACTGGAACTCCCAATGAGGTAGGAAAAATTGCATCCATGCCATAAACTAACTGATAGGGGGACATATTTATTGATTTCTTTGTAGTTAATCTATCAGCCCATAAGGCATGAACCAGCTTACTGTGCCATGATTTTTTATTATGTTCCAACATCTTTTTAATGATATTGATGAGACTCTTGTTGGAGGATTCAGCTAATCCATTTCCTTGGGGATAGTAAGAAGTGGAATGGCCCAAGGTTATATGGTATTTGTGACAAAAATCGACCATATTATTTGATTTGAAAGCAGTAGCATTGTCTGTTATGATTTTTCTGGGACAACCAAATCTGGATAGGATATGGGTTTCAAGAAACTTGATAATGACGGAGTCATTAGCATTCCTGGTAGGTACAACTTCTATCCATTTGGTGAAGAAATCAGTGGCTGTGAGGATCCACTTATGTCGAGCTGAGGAGGATGGATGAATTTCCCCAATGAAGTCTAGCCCCCATTGTTGAAAATGTGCCTCAACTCTGATAGGATGTAAAGGTAAGGGAAGGAGCTTTCTCTTGCCATCAAATATTTGACACTTATGGCAAGACATGACCAACTTCTGAGTGTCTGGAAAAATGGTAGGCCAATAGTAACCTGATCTGAGAATTTTGTTTGCTGTGGACTTCCAGTAGAGGTGTCCTCCACATTCACCATTGTGCAACTGATGCATGATTTTTCCTGCATCATCTTCAAGTAAACATTTAAGCAAAATTCCAACAACATTTTTCCAATATAACACCCCATCTAATATACAAAAATTCAAAGCTTTCTGTTTCAAAAATCTAGCTTTAGTTTTAGACAAAGAAGGAGGGCCATTTAGATATAAAAGCACATAAATAATGTCAGCATACCAAGGAGAATTCAGAAATGTTTGTTCAATGAAAGAAGTAGCTTCTTCTACTTCTTCCAACACATCCACCATATTCATGTCTAATTCTTGGAAGTTAGACTCAACCATAATTTTTGCTAATCCTTGCCCTTTTACTAGTTTGGTGGGCCTGATTTCTAGGTCATATTCAAGAATAGTTGCAATCCATTTTACCCTTTTACCATCAGGGTCTTGACCTTGAATATCCTTGACAACAGTATGTGGAACAAAAGCAATTATGTGAGAGTGTAAAATGTAGACCCTAAAGTCCTTTAAAGCTTTCACTAATGCTAAGGCTTGCTTCTCCATGATGTTGTAATTGAGAGGAGAATCTCTGAAGGCCCTACTAAAGAAGGATATTGGTTGTTCTTGCCCTAAATCATTATTCTAAAGAAAAACTGCAGCTATTGTATGTTCAAATGAAAAAGAAAAAATGTAAAAGTATTTGGCAAAATTAGGACTAATCAGGACTGGTGTTTGGGTAAGAGCTTGTTTGACCAGTTCGAATGATTGTTTAGCTGGTAAAGTCCATTTTACACCCACGTTTTTCTTCAGCATTTTTGTAATGTTTTTTAATAGCTCGGCAAGGTTGGGAATAAACCTTCTCAAAAAATTAATCTTTCCAATGAAAGATTGCAATTCTTTGAGGTTTCTAGGATGGCTAATTTGCAATATGCCATCTATCCTTGTAGGGTCTATTTTAATTCCCTCTTCTGAAATTATATGACCAAGAAGTTTCCCTTCTTGGAGACCAAAGAGAGTCTTCTTGGGATTCAGTGATAAGCCAAATTTCCTACACTTCTAAAAAACCTTTCTTAGGTGAATCAAATGCTCTTCATCAGTTTTTGAGAAAACGGTTATGTCATCAAGGTAAATAATTATAAAATAGCCAATATCTTCAGAGAAGGCTATGTCCATGGCCCTTTGTAAGGTGTCCCCTGCGTTCATTAATCCGAAAGGCATTTTTAAATACATAAAGGTGCCCCAAGGTGTGGTAAAAGCAGTTTTGATTTGATCACTTGGGAACACTAACACCTGATTGTAACTAGAGAACCCATCTAATAGGGATATTCTTCTTGACCCAAATACCCTTTGAAGTATATGGTCCATCTTGGGTAAGGGGTAGTTGTCTTTTAAAGAGGCTCTGTTTAAATTTCTGAAGTCAATACAGAGCCTGATTTTCCCAGTTTTCTTTCTAATAGAAACTAAGTTTGATACCCATTCTGAAAATCTAATGGGTACTATGATCCCAGCATTATACATTTTCTCAATTTTTGCCTTAAATAAAGGTAGTAAAAGGGGATTTATTCTCCTAATTTTTTTCTTGAAAGGCTTTTGATTTTCCTTCAAGGGGATCTTATGCTGGATGATGCTGGTATCATATGATTTTAAGTCTTTGTATTCCCAAGCAAAAACATCTTTAAACTCTTTGAAAATCTCTATATATTGCAATTTTATGTGAGCTGGGAGGGTGCTGGATAGCTTGATCATCTTGGGTACTACTAGACTACCTATGTTTTTTTCTTCTACATTTGTTTCCACAGGCTCCATTCTTGGTTCTTTCGCTACATCGTTGAGATCAAACAGGTGTTCTAAAGGTGTGAGACCTCTTGGGATTTTATCATTTTTGCATTGTAAGACTTCCAAGTCTTCTTGGTCTTCATTGTTCATTATCTCTGCTTCAAAAGTATTATCACAATGATTTATATTAGCAAGATATGTTATTTCAGCCTCTGGCATTTGTTCAATATACAAACATTTTTCTTCATGGCTAGTTCCTAGTGTTGGTATGCTGAAATCATTTTCTGATTTCAAGAAATCATCTATGTGTTTGTCGGATTCAAACACCTACCAGTGATCTTCATTATCAGGCACAACAGGTCTGTGTTTCACATTTATACTGAGTTGTTCATTTATCTCAGGTACTTGGCAATTGCTGGCAGTGAAGGCAAGTTCATTTGTTAGATGATTCAGTGCTCTAGGGATGAAAATGAGTTCATATTTTTTGAAAGTTTTTAACAAGTCAAGGGAAGCATTTCTATATTCCCTAAGCCTTGGATTCTTGGCCGAGTATTCTCCTTTGATTTGTTTGATGATAAGTTCAGAATCCCTTAAAATAGATATCCTTTGGGATTCTAATTTTTTAAGCAGTTGTAAGCCTAGGAGAAGTGCTTCATACTCAGCAATATTGTTAGTGCATTGGAAGTCTAACTTGTATGAAAAACTCTGATTTGTGTTTTGAATTCAGACACCTGCCTCTGCACTGGTTTTATTTTAGGATCCATCGAAATTTATTGTCCAAAGTATATTTGACTCATTTTCATTTTCTTGGTGTTGTTGATCATCAAGTTTTGAAGTTGATTCGAGGTAAGATTGGATTGTTCTAGTGAACTGATTGGGTCTATGTTTTCTTTACCTTGTTGAGTAATTTCATCTTTGTTACACAAGATAAAGGAATCTAAACTTGATTGAATAGAATATATTGGAGTGTTGTTTGGTTTGTCCATGTTACTAACCATGTACTTCATGTGGGATTCTCTGTATAGTCTTTTTTTTTGGTTAAAAACAGGGATGGTGGCATAAGACATGTCCATTTGAAGGCTTCCTCGAATTTTGGCTCCCCATTATCTTGATAAGAGCATGCCATACTTAGGGGGAATTTCAGCTACAACTATATCCATTACTAGATTCTTGGCAAGGATCTGAGCTAGGTTAACACATAAATCTTTGATTAAACCCAAACATTTGACTCTGCTTGAGTCAAAGGAATACAAATCTTTGTATGGTTTAGTAATTTCTAAGCCTAAGCTTTCCATTACTACCTTGGGCATTAGATTTTGTGAAGCTCCAGAATCTAACATGGCATTGTGTAGAATTTTATCGTGTATGTTCAAACTGACGTAGAAAGGAGGGACTGGTCCTTCTTGGTATTTTCCTTCAACCTCTGGGCCAAACAACAGCTCAGGTTTGTCATCTTTCAAGTTTAAGGTGTCAGTATCACTTCCTAAATTCAAAGCTTTCAAAACTTGGTTTTTGTACACTTCTTGGGTTACTAATTAAGCTAGGGGGGTGGTAATTTTTATCTTAGCAATCTCTCCCTCATGGCTGAAAGGAATAATTGACTTGTTAACATTTACATCTGTTTTTTCAATTGAATTCTTTTCAGCAGCTTTGATTTTCCGAACCTTGTTTGGACTAGTGATAGGAATAGTTTTACTAGGACCACTAGCTGAAGTGTTAGGGGTGCTTTGCTCAACATTTGGCTGGACTCCCTTGTCTTTGTTTAAATCTGGTTTTTTGGCCGAAATGTTGGTTTTTTATGCTGTCTTTTTGGGCTGGTTTTCTGCGTTTTTCTTGACAACAGTGCTAGTATTCTTATCTTTTGAATTCTTTATACTTCCCTTGCTTCTGAGATCATACTATTTGTGTACCTCCATGATTTAATTTTCAAAACCCAATCTATAGTCATCAAAATATTCATAGGTGTTTGTATTTTGATCATTAGAGAAGAAACCTTGTTCTTCTTCAGTAAGGAAAACATCATCCCCACTATATGATCTAATCAAGTTTACATGTGATTCTTCCAACCTTTCCAACTCCCTGTCTTCCTCATATTGATCTATATAATTCTGTTGAAAGGGAGGTCTAATTTGTTGGTCACTTTCTTTTTGCTTATCTTGATTGTTATCTCTTCTATAATTTTGATTTCTATTTCTGTTTTGATTGTTTTGAAGTGTATTCTGGTTTTGATTTGCTTGTGCTTTCTTAATTATGCTCATCTCTTTCATCATCTCTTCCATCATCCTCTCCATTTTTGAGCTTGAATTATAAGGAGGGGATTCCTCTCTGAAAGATACTCTCTTTTTAGTTTTCATTATTTCTCTTTTTTCTATTAAGTTGACTTCCACAAAAAGAGAACCCCTTTGTATATCTTCGAGAGTTGCAAAAACTCTTTCTCTTAGTGAATAAGTCATGTCAGAGTCAAATCCTTCAGGAAACTTGTTTAAGGCTGAGCCTTGTGGAGGTTTTAGTTCTGGGGAGAGTGCATTATATACACTGTTAAATCTAGTACAATAGGCTTGTACATTTTCCCCATGGTTCCTATGAAGATCGTTGTAATCAGCAAGGACTTGGAGAGGATTCTTCTTTACTTCCCATTTGTTCAAGAATGTCTGGTGGAAGCCTTGGAGATCATTAACAGTATGGGGGGCTAAACCTTTAAACCATTTTCTTACTTCTCCCCCTAAGCTCTGAGCAAATAATCTAAGCTTGACAGAATCATCATCAATCTCATTCCTGTCAAAGTAGTCATCCATCCTATCCACATGTTGTGATGCAGTTACAGCATTACTAGCATCATATAATGGAATTTTGGACTGATAGTCATGTGGAAGATTGACTAGTGGTACATGAAGGACTAGAGGAGCATACTATGCTGCCATGATAGGTGGTGGGGGTGGGTTTACAAGAGGTAAATTGACAAGAGGAGGTGTGGGCCGAAGTGGAGTGGTTTGAACAGTGGATGAAGGATGGACAGAAGTGGATGGAACAACAGTAGATTGCTGAGCTGGTCTTGGATGAGAGGCACCTAATTTAAGAAGAAAATGTAAATCAGGAGGTGTTGTTCCTCTTCTACCAAAATGTTCACTTGTTTCAGGAGATGAAAGTGAAGACTCAGAATCTAGCTTATCTAAATCACCAAATGACTTAGTCCTAAAGGGATTAAATAAGTCAGCTTGTGATTGTTGTAGAGCTGAAAGATTTTCAGGGACTGAATTAGCTCTTGGGGGTGATCTAAAAATAGTTGAAAATTCTATATTAGGAGACTTCCTAAGGATTCTTTTTGGGTTAGCAACTATCTCAGGTGGATCAGGGTCAGGATGGGCTCTAGTGTGGATCTTTCTAGGAGTCACTATGCTATGTTTTTAGATCCAAATAATAAGAAAAGTCCAACCAGATATGACAATCTTAGAGAGGTTGACAGATCTGTTTACGCAAATTTTAATCCTACAGTCCTCTAACTGAATTTGAATGATATTATAATGATAAGGGTTCTTCCCAGTGGAGTCTTAAGGTCTGTTCAGGATTGTGGAGTCACCAGGTGGAAATTTTAGAGTGTTTTCAAAGAGATACACTGTCTACCACAGTACTTGTGAAATATCCTTTTGCAAGGATATTCTGAAACACAACAAACTCTAACCAGAGATTGACTGGGAGGTCATTCACCAGATATTTCACCTCAAAAAAGAGGATGAGACTCGGAGGCTACCTAGCCCTTTCCAGACTCTGTCTAAGAGTACAAGGTAAAACACATCAAAAGGTAAGTGATCTATAAGAATGAGTGGTTTACTACAAAGTGGAATTTTTTAGCTCCTGAGGAGGTAAAGGTTTTATGGTCCACTACCATTTATATTATGAAGCCAAACTTGAAATGTTTTTTGGGTTTTTTTGAGTTATTTTGGTTTTATAGGTTAAGAGAGTGTTCTAAGTCTGATTTTTCACTTAGCTAAGGTGTTTAAACAAATAGAGTTTCTCTTATGGCTTGGTAACTGGTTCCTTCAAGGTTTGGTAAGGCTTTACAATAATCCTAAGGGTTTCTTAGTTTGTCACTGTTTCAATTTAGTCTTATCATGATTACCATTTGTTGGGTAGTGCTTGAAGAAAGTTACTTATGTTATACTGGACCTAAAAAGTTTAAAGAAAGGTTTTGAAACCTCTAATTCTCAGTAGGTCCCACCGTGATCGCCATTATGTTGGTGGCGATGAGGTGGCTAATAATCACTAGATATTCTTGAAAATAAGGGATTTCTGAAGTCCTAAGGGGTATTTGGATTGTTACTGACTCATATGTCCCACCGTGATCGCCATTATGTTGGTGTCCCGTGTTTTGATAGTTTGGAAAATCAAAAGACAAGGCAACATTAGAACCAATCTTTAGAGTTCCAGGATCTAGTCCTCCTGTTCTCAGAGAGGGATCTCTCAAATATTTGTTTTCAAAGGTTTATCTTGTGTTCTTTGATTATGGATTTTAGACTATTTAAGTGCAGATGTTTGTTTGGTTGGGTTGAGTTGATACAACAGAACATGAAAGGTCTAGGAAAGATAGACAGAAAGAGGAAATATCTAGTTCATTTGGGAATGGAGTCAAAATAAGGTCATGACAAACTCTCCAAGAGATATGGGATATCAAAGGGAAAATCTAACTTGGCCACATGATCCTTTTGTTTTTGGAATGAAGTGAACATTAATGATTTCGAAAGAGAAGTTTAATTCTCAACAAAGGGAACTTGAAGAAAAGAACTTAACAATAAAGAAAAATTTGATAGACAGGGCTAACCATAAATTCTACAAACATTCTTTAAGCAAATAATGACTTCGAGAAAACTTTTAAAATGAAATCTAAGATTTGGGGAACACCCTATTTCCTCAAAGATTTTAGTTTAAAGGACTTGGAAAACATAAAAGACTCACTGATAATTGTAGTCATAGAAGAGGGAACACCTAAATAACATCTATGCTTACAACTATAAAGACCTTCAAAACAACTTTTCAAGCAATGGCAAATGGCAAGATCAAAACCGACCTCTCTGATTAACTTAAAACAATGGTACTTCAAAGGGAGACTTCAATAACAGCTTTCAAGTGATGGAAGACAAGCAGGGAAAACCATAAATCATACTGAAACCAACTATTTGAGCTATTAGAGAAATAAACAAGCATGAAGACTAAAGAGAAAGTTTAAAGCCTCTAAAATACTTCAGAAGAAGAAAGCATAAAACAGTGAAGGATCAATAGGTCTAAGGTGCTTCCAGGAGTCATTTATTAGCCTAAAACTTTCAACCTACTGTAGCAAGAAATTATGGAACATAATGAAAACAGGAGAAAACACTAAATAGTTCAGAATACTTCACCAACATCCAAGCTCATGGATCCAATGATAGAGCCTTCTCAGGAACAACACGCGACAACATCGTCAAGACATCCAAGACTTCAATTTTTTTTTCAACTTCAATAGACTTATATATTTATTTCGAAGAGTTTCAAAGTTACAACTTGTGATCAAACAACAACCAACCCTCACTCATCTTCTGTTGTAGTATATATAGAAGGATGAGGAGGTGAGATCTGAAAAAAGATCTCAATTAAAATAAATACAGAATTAAATGGCTCATTGGCCTTTGAGGGGTTCAATGAGGAGATCTACATATATATCCTCTGTATTAAATGATTTTCATAATGATTTCAAGCTCGCGAGGAGTTCTTTTCACTTTTGAGGCATTGTGCGGTGACGAAGTAACTCTGCAGATATTCTTTGCATTGAATTTCCTGGCAGAAGTAACTTCTTCGGTTGTGTCGAGGCAAAAATCTGATCCTGATCAATAAATTCAACTCCTGATTGAATACTTTGAGGCACAGGTGGCACCGTGGTAGCTCGAGGGATCAATTTACCTCAATTTGTGGTGGTGGAGGGTTACCTGTCGGTGAAATCCTTTGGATTTGTTTTGAATTCTGCTTTAACCCGGGGATTAGGTTTATAATGACCTTTTTGGGCCATAATCCTCGTAAACAATCCATTAGTCCTCTGCTCCAATAATTTCCTGGTCTTCAGCGCTGATACTCTTTCTCTGTGCTTAATCCATGTTTTCTTGTTGCCGTGCAGGGCTGCGTAGGGTTCATAAGGCATTTGTGCTCAATAGAACACGACGAAACATGAATTTAAAACCTGGAGGTCGATTTCCCTTGGCAAATCAAAAGCAAGAGATTCGTCACCCTCTTCCTTCGAATCGTTTTCAAGCATAGAAAAAAGAACATTAATCCCTAAAAAATACAAACGAAACGTTATAAAATCCATGCATTTATTGGTTAACTACTGCAGAGGCATATGGAGGGAGCGTGGCCGTCGGATGGCATCATCCAACGGTCCAGATTTATCGAGAGTGATCATGGAGTGAGTGAATGGAAGATCAAATCCGAGCCGTCGATCTGCAGAGATCGACGGTCGAGATTGAAAGGTGCGGTCAGAGGAGAAGGATGAATCTGAGTTGTTGATCGCGCAGAGATTGACGGTCGGGATCGGGCGATGGAAAGTCAGCAGAGGGGAAATGTTAACTGGGCAACGGAATCGAACGATGTAATATGGACCGTCAATCTGCAGATCAGATCAACGGCGGAGATTGATCTCCTGTGGTACGAAGGTTGGTTTATCACGCGGGCACTTTGATTATACATCGGACACTTTGGAAGAGCGATAGCCGTTGGATGAATGGGCCCAGATCGGACGGCAGAGATTGATTTCGCTGGGCATCCTGGTTCGGGCTATAACGCGCGATGGATGATGGTTGCGTGGCGGTTTTCAAACCGTACAAGGGACACACGTCAATTGTTGTATGGAATCGCTGGCTGCCAGGGAAAAACCACCCTTCGCTGACGAGCGGTGCGAAGGAAACCACGTGGGTTTGGAAAACAGCGCATGTATGGGGGGGTCCACAGGGATGGCATGTTCCGCACCATCCGATCTGCGGAGCAGATCGACGGTGGAGATTTCTCGACAATTTATACGGCGGAAAACCTTTGGAATTAGATTAAACCCAAAAAGAACACGAATAACAAAGGTTTTTAATGTTTTGGGTGTAGAAATATTATTTTGAAAGGATAAGTGCCTGACGGGTCTAGCAGTTGGTTCTGGCGCTCTGGTTTATGGATGAAAAAAAGGGTTAGGGACTTAGCCCGAGGGGGCTTATGTCTAGAACATAGAAAATATGGATTTTCTATGGTTTTTTAATGTTTTTTCAAAGGAAATGAAGGTTTTGATAAGGCTAAGAAGGAGTCTTAGACCTTACGAAATGGATTTTATGAAATGGGAAGGGAAGAAAACATGAAATTATGGGATTTTAATGAGGAAATGGGAAAATAGAAAATGAGGTTAGTATGGGAAGGAGAAAAAGGGAAAAAGGGGTTTGCAGCAGTATTTTGGCTTTGGAAATAAGCAGGATTCTGAGTTCTGAAGGGAAACAGTAGTGAATATTACCCAAGGATAGGATATTATCAAAAGTATTCAAGTATCAGCAAATTTAGTAATGAAATTGTTTCTTGAAGGCTATCCAACATCATTTAGCCACCATCTGATATGACAGATTTTTATGGGTGGATAACACTTTGTTCTAATTAATAATAAACGACTTCGATTATGATTCCACTCAGCTGTTCATGTTTTATGTTATGAGTTTTATCTTCTTTGACTGATACAAAGTTTCATGTATTAGATTTTACACTTGTATGTTTGTTGTTTCTTCATGTATGTGTAGGTGTTTGAACGCACCTAGCAGGAGAATTGTGATCTACCAAAGTGAGAGACAGAAGCACCATATTCCATACAAATGACAACAGCGTAGGACTTAAGGTAGGCCTCTTGTCGCATCTTCGTATTCTGAAATTAGGAACGTGTGTCTTAGCATGACTCGGTTGTTGCTAGACCCAATCTAGGCTAGTAGGGATCGCCTCTATCCAGAGAGGGGATTTACCTCTCCAACAAACTGGTGTTTGAAAAGAAAAAGGAAATTGTGCGTAGATTACAATTGCATAGTTTTTGAAAAATAGGATTTTGCATAGATTACATTGCATTATTCACATCGTTGAATGTTTGGGATTGCTTTTGGATAGTGAAAGTCATCTAGTTTGGAAAACGTTTCATTTTCAATATTTCTGTTGGTTGCATCATTGTTTGAAGCTCTTCCCTTAACTAGATAGCATCCATCGAATTGAAAGATTTCTTTTCTCATATAGATGCATATAGGAGATTGTCAGATGACATACGGTAGAGCCTTGAAACCAAGACATAATTGAAGATCAACCATAAAATTTATTCAATTAACCTAAGGAAGTATTGAAACCTAACGAAACATTTTTAGTGGTCTAGGCTAGTAATGTGTTCCGGCGTCGTTAAACCTAGTAGCTGTCGTTCACCTCTTGTCTTTAGATAGCGCTAGTATGGACTTGTGCTCCCCGTACCATCGTGTATATAAAGGGAGAGCCCACTAGGTTGTTATCCTTTATTCGTAGGAAGCCGACTCTACCACCTTATACCCGTGATACACCGAACACAACATTCGGGGAGATTTCTTGCACGTATGTCAGGTCCTTGGTTGATTTCTCTTTCATTTTGAAACCAAAGTGTATATTGCAGTTCACGCATATCTGGTACACCCATTTGCCTAGATTACTAGAGCAGTTATTTTGATCTTTACTGACTCCCTAAATTTGAAAATATCGTCAAGCACTTGTACTTTCACGCTTGTTTCCAAACTGAAAGAGATAGAGTCATCTTTTACTCGTTTCTTGACTCTTAAAATATGAAACGGTAGAGTTTTGTTTCAATGTTTTAAAAAAATTAACTGCCCACGAAATATTCCTGGTTAAATTTAGTTTCCTTAGGGTGTTGTTTTGGTTTGTCTCTGATGGAAACTTTTCCAGAGTTCCCCAACCAAGGAATCCCCTCCGATGGGAATCCTGGTCCTTTTCCTCCTTTTGGAAATGTTGGTGCTCCTTGTATGGCAACGTTGTCCCTTCCTAGGTTAACTGTTGGGTTTCCTGTTTCATTTTTTTCAACCTTTGTGGTCCCGAATGTCCTAGCTACTGGTCAATCAATCCCGTCCACCGTACCATCCAATCCTCCACTTGAGCAACGTGATGTTGATTTAATGGTGGACCTCTCCCATTCTTCATTTTTTTTTGCGTCCTCCTCTTCTACTTCGCCTGGTGAAAGTCTGGATTCGAGTAACTAGGTGGCTAAGAAGAAGAAGAAGAAGACAAAGAAGAAGAAGTTCGATAACAGAAAGGCTAAGGCTGCAGCTATTGCTTCTAAAATGTTCGCTCTTGATAAACCTCCCAACCCTCCATGGAAAGTCAAGTTCCCTTGCATGTTGTGCCAAGGTTAAGAGATTTCCCTTGCATGTTGTGCCAAGTTCTTTGAGATTTCCCTGGCATTCCCAAGGTGCTCAAAGTATGGTCCAACGGTCGCCCACTGTTTTCTTTGGCTTCTAGGAGTCAAGTTGGGGGCACGTCTTCAACTGGTGCTGGTAAGGCTCCTAAGAAGCAGGGTAATATTGCCAATCCCTATAGGTTTTGTGAAGGGCACCATGCCATTCACCTTTGTTCATATATGGATGAAGCCAAGAGAGCTTTGGACAACTTTACTGTTTCTACACCATGCCTCCTAGCTGGGTATAAACAACTTTCTTTGAGTCCTTCACCAGTTGATTCAATGATTGGTCTAGAATCATCCTTGGTCGATACCCGTCCCCCGGAAATTCAAATTCAAGAATCCATCCCCAACCAACCTTTCGTTGTGGGATCGGTTGATCTGGTCCTATATGAAGTGCACCAGGTCTTTTCCATTGAGAGTGGATCTCATATCCCACAGGATCTTCTTGTTTCTTTAGATTCTTCGCACTTGGAGAAAGATTCTCCTATCCCTATACCTCAAGAAGTTGTTCCTCCGCCTCCCGTGATGGAGGTCCCGGAGGATACTCCTCCCGCCTTCAAGATGGAAGTCATGGAGGATGCTCCTTCTTCTTCCATAACACTAGGGGAAAACCATCTCAGTTCAGTGGTAGCCCCTCTGAGTAGTTTGGTCGCTTCCTTTGACGAGAGTCGATTTGCAGGATACCGCCTTCCGTCTTATGTGCCTTTTGAGATAAAGATACAAACCTCTAGTCTGGTCGTACCTAGCACTATTATAGATGAAGGCACGTCTGTTAGTGTTCTATCCTTAACTACTTGGCAAGATTCGGTTCACTGCCACTTGTTCCTGTTACGCAGAATCTGTTGGCGTTTAACAGAAGAACTAGTCAACCATTAAGGATCCTTCCAAGTTTACTTGTTACATTGGGAGGTAAAACCTTCCATATGGATGTGATGGTTGTTCCAAGCCCCTTGGATTTCAATATGCTCTTAGGGCACGATTACACCTATGCCATGGGAGTGCTTGTCTCCTCCCTTTTTCGTGTGGTTTGTTTTCCACATGAAGGACAGATCGTGACCATTGATCAACTTTCGTTCTTTGGTCCTGATGTGGCAACTGGCCCACCATCATCCCTTCCTGTTTTTTATCCACCCATTGTATCTACCCCACCACAGGTCAACTATGTGGCTACCTACCCCATGCTTGTACTCAATGATAGTGTTGTTGTGCTGGGGGCATTGGGTCCTGATTTCCGAGATGTTTTTCTCCCATCGGATAAGAACCTCTTGGAAGCTATGACTTCTTATTCATTATGACGAGGTTTTCAGAGCATGGTTAATTTTCTTGTGTCAAGCTCCTTAAAAAATGAAACAAGCTGGTCAGAGCATGGTTAATCTGCTTGTGTCAAGCTCCTTAAAAAATGAAACAAGCTCGTCGAAGCATGGTTTGTTTTCTTGTGTCAAGCTCCTTAAAAAATGAAACAAGATCATTTGGAGCATGGTTCATTTTCTTGTGTCAAGCTCCTTAAAAAATGAAACAAGGTCTGTTGGAGCATGGTTCATTTTCTTGTGTCAAGCTCCTTAAAAAATGAAACAAGGTCTATCGGAGCAAGGTTCATTTTCTTGTGTCAAGCTCCCTAAAAAATGAAACAAGGTGTTCGCAGCAGAGTTCGTTTTCTTGTGTCAAGCTCCTTAAACCATGAAATAAGGTGTCCCGAGGATAGTTTTCCTTCTGTATCAACCTCGTTAAAAAATGAAACAAGGTCATCTGAGGATAGTTCTTTTAATCTGTCAACCTCGTTAAAACAATGAAACACTTTCCTGTTCAAATCGAGTCTTTGTAAGATCTGGTAAAATCCCAGTCGAGTCTTTCTCTTGATCTTGTTTTTGAACCTTCACTCCATTTCCTATGGATTGAAGCTTGGGGGAAATGTACCTCGAATTGATTCACCATGTTGGGGGCATTCTTACTTTTTCAAGCGTAGTTTGTTTCCATTTCAAGCTTGTGTAAAAATGAAATCGGTTTCAAGCATAGTTTATCTTTGTTTCAAGCTTGTGTAAAAATGAAACCAACTTCAAGAAATTTTTCTTGATTTCAAGCTTGTGTAGAAATGAGACCTTTCCCATTTTACCTTTTGTGATTGCCATTTTATCAGCCTATTTTTTCTAGATGAGCCTTGGTTTTCTCATTCCACTGTCATTATATACTTGGCCAATCATATGCCTTCACTTGGTTGTTTTACCCATTCCCGAGGAACCGCTACAATGAGTGGTCTTGTTAGCCAGCCTCTCGACCTTTATTTTTTTAGATTACTTCCATCATTACTGGAACAAGTTGCTACCCTTTATACCACTCGTTCCTCCAGGAGGAGTCACCTTTCAGCTCTTTTCTGACTCTCTAAACATGAAAATATTTCTGAGTCGCTTGTCATTTTGATCTCGTTAAATTGGCTACGAAATGAAATCTACCCAGTATACGTTTACCCCTTTTTCTGGCCAGGATATATTATTTGCGAAAAAGGAATACCCTAGCCTATCGCGACTAGGAGGTTTTCTCAGACATAGTTTTCAACCTTTTCGGATCTGAGGAACTATTTATGAAAACAGACTATTGGAGTTTACTTTTCTGTTGTCTTTTCAAACTCTCGAAACATGAAAATATTTCGAGTTCTTCCTTTGTCAGACTCATTAAAAATTGATGACATCGGACTCCATCGTAATGACGTTACTCGAGTTCCTCCTTCCTAGGGTTCGTTAAATGTACTAGGTTGGATTTGTCCGAAGGACAAAATTATATGACAAGCATATGGTATCCTCTTCAATCTTGTGTAAAAATAAAGAGGTACTCGCCAGAAATGGTGGGGGAAAATGAAACCAGTATCATCGTCATGTCAGCACTATGTCACTCTTGAACATGGCACTTGTTTGCATTCGTGTCAGGTTGGGGACAACTCATCTCATTTTCTGCTTGCCTCCATGGGTTTGGGTTATCCCTTTTGACCTCTCATCTGCTATTTGCCTCATCATCATGACCTCTGATCTTTTGATGTCAAATACTGAAAAATCCACTGTCATGCCACCGATATGTTCAAGAGAAGTTGACCTCTGTAGTTCTCAACCTACCTCTGATTCTATACTGATCCTGATTCACAAAAAATATATTCCTCTGTCTCGCGTCGATGATGTGGGAAACACTATGGCCCACCTTCAATCAAGGTCACTTCTTGTCAACTTCATCTCATTATACAAGAAGTTGATCTAGAGACTCCCTTTCGGTACCTTGGAGCCTGCATGCCTCAATGGCAGGTTCTTCGCATTCGATGCAAGGTTTTTATCATTGACCTTTGATCGGATGATTCTATGGGTGTTCAATGCCAGCTCACTATTCACATTCCGTGGATTGTACCTATAGTACCTTGAGGGCCATTGTCATTATTGGTGGTTCCTCTCACATATGTTAACAACTTTCATCATTGGCTGGCAATAAGATAATGTTCTTGCATGTTCAACTTCAGCTCACTCATTCACATGCTTGAACTTGTACTTTGTTCAGGTCGAGATGGAGCGTAGTACCCTCGATTTTGGAATCCAAGTTGCGAATTTTGTGGACTATCATGATTGGTTACATGACTCATTGATTGGATGGCTGCGACCATACCTAAGTCTATTTATCGATCCTCACTAGATGGCTGCGTCCATGCCTTGGATCTTGATTATTGTATACTATATTATGGATGGTTGTGCCCATACCACACATCATGTATTTGAGATATCAGTTTTACTTGTTTACACAGGTTTTTTGACGGCAGTGTTTTCAGTTGGACATGTTCTCGTAAAGCATTTCACCCCTCTCTCTCTCTCGGGCCTCATTCTTTATGGGGCATCTGTTACATAGTAATTTGTGACCATCCCTGCAATCCCCCGTCCCACACATTGGAGGGCCTATTATGTGACCTGTGAGTAGTGACATGACCTGAAACCACTTTCATGGCATCCCGCTTGACAAAGACAATCATTCCCCTGAAGACAATTTCCTATGAAAAAATAAACCTTTTGGCCTTGGCATGACTAGCCAGTTCAGCCCTCGCGCCAATGGGGGAAATCCACCAAAGAGGCCATGCCAACTAGCGCTCTGTCCCAGTGTATCACTTACACCAGGCTTAGTAAGGATTTAAAAAAATAAATAAATGGCAGAAGTTTCATTCCAACCAACACTTGAACGAGTCTCTAAAATGAGTTGGGAGGTTTGGCTCTGGATCTCCATGTAGGGGAAGTGGTTTTCCACCTATCATGGAAGCTTCCTTGAGGATAGGGCCAATCCCACCATTGTAGGGATCCCAACTCCCCTTCCACCATATATATAAGCTTGTCATTTTCACTTTGCAAGCTAGCCTGAATAGAGCTAAATCAATAGTAAGGATATTATCATCAGACAACCGAAGAGAGAGAGACTTGTCCCATTCCCGACAAGATTTACCGAGATGTACTCCGTTGTCGACCCACCGAAGGAAGATCCAGCGTCATAGCTTAGGTTGTATCTTTTTTTGTTCTGATTAATAATACATGACTTAAATTATGGTTCCACTGAGATGTTCATGTTTTATGTTATGAGCTGTATCTTCTTTGACTGATACATAGTTGCATGTATTAGGTTTTATGCTTGTGTGTTTGTTGTTTCTTTGTGTACGTGCAGGTGTTCGAATGCACCTAGTGGGAGAATTGCGATCTACCAAAGTGAGAGATGGAAGCACCATCTTCTCCACAAACAACAGCAACGTAGGACTTAAGGTAGGCCTCTTGTCGCATCTTGGTCTTCTGCAACTAGGAACTTGTGTCTTAGCATGACTTGGTTGTTGCTAGACCCAATCTGGGCTAGTAGGGATTACCTCTGTCCACAGAGGGGATTTACCTCTCCAACAAGGTTAAGCTTAATGTTAGGTTAATTTCAGGTTAAGGTTAATGTTAGGTTAAGTTAAGGTTAAGGTTATGGTTTTGGTTAAGGGTAAAATCAAGGTTAATGTAAATTTAAGGTTAAGGTTAGGTTACGGTTAGGATAAGTTTAAGGTTAGGTTAAGGTTAAGGTTAGGTTAAGGGTAATGTCAAGGGTAAGGTTAAGGTCAAGGTAAAATTTAAGGTTAGGTTAAGGTTAAGGTTAATGTTAAGTAAAGGTTAAGGTTAGAGGTAAGGTTAGGATAAGGTTAGGGTTAGGTTATAGTTAAGGTTAAGGTTAAGGTTAAGGGTAAGGTTAAGGTTAAGATTATGGTTAAGGTTTGGTCAAGGTTAGGGTTAGGTTAATGTTAAGGTCAAGGTTAAGGTTAGGTTAATGGTAAATTCAAGGCTAAGGGTAAGGTTAGGTTAAGGGTAACGTTAAAGGTAAAGACAAGGTTAAGGTTAAGGGTAAGGTTAAGGTTAAAGATACGGGTAAGGTTAAGGTTAAGGTCAAGGTTAAGGATAAAGTTAAGGTTATGGTTACGGTTAAGGGTAAGGTTAAGGTTAATATTATGGTTAAGGTTAGGTTAAGGTTAAGATTATGCTTAAGGTTAGGTTAAGGTTCAGGTTAAGGTTAAGGTTAGGGTTAAGGTTAGAGGAAGGTTAAGGTTAAACTTAAGATTAAGGTTAAACTTAAGGTTAAGGTTAAGATTAACTTTAACCTAACACTAAACTCGACCAAACACTTAAAATTAACCTTAACCTTAACCTTAAACTTAACCTTAGCCTGACTAAACCTTTAACCTTGAATTAACCCTTAACCTTACCCTAACCTTAACCTTAACCTGATTAAACCCTTAAACTTGACCTAACCCTTAACCTTACCCTAAACTTAACCATAACTTTAGCCTTAACCTAACCCTAACCCTAACCTTAACCTTACCCTTAAGCTTGGCCAAACATTATCTTAACTATAACCTTAACCTTACCATCAACCTTAACCTTAACCTAACCTTAACCTTGACTTTACATTAACCTAACCTTAACCCTAACCTTAACCTAACATAACCTATAACCTTAATCGTATCCTTAAACTTACCTTAACCTAACCTAACCTTAAGGTTATAGTTAAGGTAAAGGTTATGGTTAGAGTTAGGTTAAGTTTAAGGTTAAGGTTAAGGGTAAGGTCAAGGTTAAGGTTATGGTTATGGGAAGGTTAAGGTTAAGGTTAAGATTAGGTTAAGGGTAAAGTTAAGGTTAGCATTAATATTTGGTCAAGGTTAGGGTCAGTTTATAGTTAAGGTTAAGATAAGGTTAGGGTTAGGTTAAAGTTAAGGTTAAGGAAACGGTTAGGTTATAGTTAAGGTTAAAGTTAAGGTTAGGGTTAGGTTATAGTTAAGATTAAGGTTAAGATAAGGTTAAGGTTAAAGTTAAGGTTAAGGTTATGGGAAGGTTAAGTTAAGGTTATGGTTAAGCATAAGGTTAGGGTTAGGTTATAGTTAAGCTCAAGGTTATGGTTAAGGTTAGGTTAAGGTTAAGGTTAAGGTTAGGTTAAGGGTTAAGTTTAAAGTTAAGGTTAATGTTAAGGTTAAGGTTAAGGTTACGTTAAGGGTAAATTCAAGGTTAAATTTAGGTTAAGGTTAAGATATGGGTAAGGTTAAGGTTAAGGTTAGGTTAATGGTAAAGTTAAGGTTAAGGTTAGGTTATGGTTAAGGTTAAGGGTAAGGGTAAGGCTATAGTTAGGTTAAGGTTAAGGTTAAGGTTAGGTTAAGGTTAAGGTTAAAGTTAGGGTTAGGTTATAGTTAAGGTTAATATTAGGTTAAGTTAAGGCTAAGGTTAAGGTTAAGGTTAAGGTTAAGGTTAGGTTAAGGGTTTGGTCAAGGTCAAGGTTAAGGTTAGGTTAATGGTAAGGTTAAGGTTATGGGTAAAGTTAAGGTTAAGGTTAGGGTAACCTTAACCTTAACCTTAACCTTAACTTTACCCTTAACATAACCTTACCCTTAAACTTAACCTGAACTTCACTAAACCCATAACCGACATTACCCTTAACCTTAACTGTAACCTTAACCTTATCCTAACCATAACCTTAACCTTAACCTTGGCCTAACCTTAACCTTAACCTTAACCTTAACCTTAACTTTATCTTAACCTTAACCTTCCCATAACCTTAACCTTAACCTTAACCTTAACGATAACCTAACCTTAACCTTGACTTTACCCTTAACCTTAACCTTAACCTAATTAAACCCGTAACCTTAACCTTAACCTTACCCTTAACCTTAACCTTAACCTTAAACTTAACCTTAACCTTGGTTAGGGTTAGGTTAAAGTTAAGGTTAATGTTAAGGTTAAGGTTAGGTTAAGGGTTTGGTCAAGGTCAAGGTTAAGGTTAGGCTAAGGGTAAGGTTAAATTTATGGGTAAAATTAAGGTGAAGGTTAGGGTAAGGTTAAGGTTAGGTTAGGGTTAAGGTTAAGGTGTAGATTAAGGGTAAAGTTAAGGTTAAAATTATTTTAAGGGTAAGGTTAAGAGTAGGTTAAGGGTAAGTTAAGGGTAAGGTTAAGGTTAAGGGTAAAGTCAAGGTTAAGGTTACGTTAAGGGTAAAGTCAAGGTTAAGGTTAGGGTTAGGTTATTGTTAAGGTCAAGGTTCAAGTTAGGTTATGGTTAAGGCTAAGGTTAAGTTAAGGTTAAGGGTAAAGTCAAGGTTAAGGTTAAAGTCAAGGTTAAGGTTAGGTTAAGGGTAAGGTTAGTGTTAAAGTTTAGGTTAAGGTTTAGATTAAGGGATTGGTTAAGGTTAAGGGTAAGGTTAAGGTTAAGGTTAGGTTAAGGATAAAGTTAAGGTTAAGGTGAAGGTTTTGTTCAAGTTCAGGGTTAGGTTATAGTTAAGGTCAAGGTTAAGGATATCGTTAAGGTAAGGTTAAGATAAGGTGAAGGGTAAGCTTAAGGTTAAGGTTAGGTTAAAGTTATGGTTAAGATAAGGTTAAGGGTAAAGTTAAGGTTAAGGTTAGGTTAAGGTTAAGATAAGGTTAAGGGTAATGTTAAGGTCAACGTCAAGGTTAAGGTTAAGGTTAGGGTTAAAGGTAAGGTTAAGGTAAGGGTAAGGTTAAACTTAACCTAACCTTAACCTTAACCTTGACCTTAATTATAACCTTAATCCTAACCTTAACCTTAAATTTACTCTTAAGATTAACATAAGGATAAGGTTAAGGTTAAGGTTAAAGTTAGGTTAAGGGTTTGGTGAAGGTCAAGGTTAAGGTTAGGTTAAGGGTAAGGTTAAGGTTATGGTTAAAGTTAAGGTTAAGGTTAGGGTAGGGTTAGGGTAAGGTTAAGGTTAATATTAAAGTTAGGTTAATGTTAAGCGTAAGGTCAAGGTTAAGGGTAAAGTTCAGGTTAAGGTTATGTTAAGGTTAAGGTTAAGGTTAAGGGTGAGGTTAATGTTAGGGTAAGGTTAGGTTAAGGTTAAGTTTAAGGGTTTGGTCAAGGTTAGGGTTAGGTTATAGTTAAGGATAAGGTTAATTTTAGGTTATAGTTAAGGTTAAGGTTAGGTTAAGTATAAGGTTAAGGTTACGGGTTTAGCCAGGTTAAGGTTAGGTTAAGTCAAGGTTAAGGTTAGGTTAAGGTTAAGATAAGATTAAGGTTAAGGTTACGTTAAGGGTAAAGTTAAGGTTAAGGTCAAGGTTAAGGTTAAGTTTAAGGTTAATGTTAAGGTTAAGGTTATGGTTATGGTTAAGGTTAAGGTTAAGGTTACAGTTAGGTGAAGGTTAAGATTAGGTTAAGGTTAAGGTTAAGGTTAATGTTAAGGGTTTGGTCAAGGTTAGCGATAGGTTAAGGTTAATGTTAAGTGTTTGGTCAAGGTTAGGTTTAGGTTATAGTTAAGATCAATGTTAAGGATAAGGGCTAGGTTGTAGTTAGGTTAAGGTTAAGTTTAAGATAATTTTAAGGTTAAGGATTTGGTCAAGGTTAGGGTTAGGTTATAGTTAAGGTTAAGGTTAAGGTTAGGTTAAGTTAAGGGTAAAGTCAAGGTTAAGGGTAAGGTTAAGTTTATGTTAAGGTTAAAATTAGGTTAAGGGTAAAGCTAAGGTTAAGGTTTAAGGGTAAGGTTAGGGTAAGGTTAGGGTGATGCTTAGGTTAAGGGTAAGGTTATAGGTTAAGGGTGAAGGTTAAGGTTAAGGTTACGGGTTTAGTCAAGTTAAGGTTAAGGTTAATGGTAAGGTTAATGTTAATTGGGTAAGGTTAAGGTTAATGGTAAGGGTAAGGTCAAGGTTAAGGTTATGGTTATGTGAAGGTTAAGGTTAAGGTTATGGTTAAGGTTAAGGTTAGGGTTAGGTTATAGTAAAGGTCAAGGTTAAAGTTAGGTTAAGATTAAAGTTAAGGTTAGGTTAAAGTTAAGGTTAAGTTTAGTGTAAGGTTAGGTTAAGGTTAAGGTTAAGGTTATGTTAAATTTTTGTCAGGGTTAGGGTAAGGTTAAGGTTAAGGTTAGGTTAAGGTTAAGTTTAGGTTAAGGGTAAGCTCAAGGTTAAGGTTATGGTTATGGGAAGGTTAAGGTTAAGGTTAAGGGGTTAAGGTTAGGTTAAGGTAAAGTCAAGGTTAAGGTTAGGTTAAGGTTAAGGTTAAGGTTTTTGTTATGGGTTTGGTCAAGGTTAGGGTTAGGTTACAGTTAAGGTCAAGGTAAGGTTTAGGTTAAGGTTAAGGTTACGAGTTTATTCAAGTTAAGGTTAAGGTAATGTTATGGGTTTAGTCAGGTTAAGGATAAGGTTAAGGGTTTATTTAAAGTTAAGGTTAAGGGTAAAGTCCAGGTTAAGGTGAAGGTTAGGTTAAGGTCAAGGTTAAGGTTAATTTAAGGTTAAGGTTAAGGTTAATTTTAAGGTTATGTTAAGTTTAAGGGTACGGGTTTAGTAAGGTTAAGGTAATGTTAAGGTTAAAGTCAAGGTTAAGGTTAGGTTAAGGTTAAGGTTAAGGGCTTTGGAAGGTTAATGTTAAGGATAAGGTTAAGATAACGTTAAGGGTAAGGTTTTGGTTAAGTTAAGTTTAAGGTAAAGGTTGAGGGTAAGGTTAAGGTTCAGGTTCAGGTTAAGGTTAAGGGTTTGGTTAAGGGTATGGTTAAGGTAAAGGTAAAGATAAAGGTAAAGGTGAGGTTAAGGTTAACACCATGGTTAGGTTATAGTTAATGTCAAGGTTAAGGTTAGGTTATAGTGAAGTTTAAGGTTAAGGTTAAGCGTGAATGTTAAGGTTAAGGTTAAGGTTAAGGTTAGCTTAAGGGTTTGGTCAAGGTTAGGGTTAAGGTAAGGTTAGGGTTAGGTTATAGTTAAGGGTAAGGTTAAGGGTGAGGTTAAGGTCAAGGGTAAAGTTATGGTTAAGATTAAGGTTATGGGAAGGTTAATTTTAAGGTTAAGGTTAAGTTAAAGTTAGGGTTAAGGTTTGGTCAAGGTTAGGGTTAGGTTATAGTTAAGGTCAAGGTTAAGGTTATGTTAAGGTTAAGGTTACGGGTTTAGTCAGGTTAAGGTTAGGGTTAAGGTTAAAGTTAAGGGTAAATTCAAGGTTAAAGTTATGGTTATGGGAAGGTTAAGTTTAAGGTTAAGGTTAAGGCATTAAGGTTAGGTTCAGGTAAAGTCTAGGTTAAGGTTAGGTTAAGGTTAAGATTAGGTTAAGGGTAAATTTAAGGTTAAGGTTAAGGTTTGGTCAAGGTTAGGTTTAGGTTATATTTAAGATCAAGGTTAAGCTTAGGTTGAGATTGAGGTTAAAGGTTTGGTCAAGGTTAGGGTTAGGTTATCGTTAAGGTCAAGGTTAAGGTTATGTTAAGGGTAAAGTCAATTTTAAGGTTAAGGTTAGGGTAAAGGTTCAAGTTAAGGGTTTGGTCAAGGTTAGGGTTATGGTTTAGGTCAAGGTCAAGGTTAAGGCTAGGTTATAGTGAAGGTTAAGGTTAAGATAAGGTTAAGGTTAAGGCTAAGGTTAAGGTTAGGGTTAAGTTATAGTTAAGGTCAAGGCTAGGTTAATGTTAAGGGTCTTAACCTAAACCTTCAATATAAACGTAACCTTAACACAACCTTCACCTTATCCTAACCTTTACCCTAACCTTACCCTTAACCTTAACCTTAACTTGGACCTTGACATTAACCTTACCGTTAACCTTATCTTAACCTTAATCTAACCTTAACCTTAACTTTACCCTTAACCTTACCTTAACCATAAACTTAACCTAACCTTAACCTTACCCTTAACCTTGTCTTAACCTTACCTTAACCATAACCTTAAGGTTAATGTTATAGTTAAGGTTAAGGTTAGGTTAAGGTTAACGTTAAGGGTTTGGTCAAGGTTAGGGTTAGATTATATTTAAGGTCAAGGTTAAGGTTAGGTTAAGGGTAAATTCAAGGTTAATCTTAAGGTTAAGGTTAGGGTAAAGGTTCAGGCTAAGGTTAAGGATAAGGGTTTGGTCAAGGTTATGGTTATGGCTGAAGTTAAGGTCAAGGTTAAGGTTAAGATAAGGTTAAGGTTAAGGTGAAGGCTAGGGTTAGGTTATAGTTAAGGTGAAGGTTAAGGTTAAGGTTAAAGTTAAGGTTAAGTAAAGGTTAAGGTTCAGGGTTAGGTTAAGGTTAGGGTTAGTTTAAGGGTAAATTTAAGGTTAGGGTTAGGTTAAGGTAAATGTTAGGCTAAGGTTAGGTTAAGGGTAAAGTTAAGGTTAGGGTTAAGGTTAAGGTTAGGTTAAGGTCAAGGTTAATGTTAAGGGTAAGGTTATAGTTTGGTTAAGGTTTAGGTTAAGGTAAGTTCAAGGTTAAGATAATGTTAAGGTTAAGGTTAAAGTTAAGGTTAGGTTAAGGGTAAAGTCAAGGTTAAGGTAAAGTTAAGGTTAAGGTTAGGTTAAGGTTAAGGTTAAGGTTTGGGTAACGTTAGGGTAAAGGTTCAGGTTAAGGGTTAAGGTTAATTTTAAGGGTTTGGTCAAGGTTAGGGTTAGGTCACTAACCATAACCTTAACCTTAACCTTAATCGTAACCTTAACCTTAACCTTATCTTAACCTTAACTATAATTAGTTGAATTTTGAGGTCTAAAATGGGCCTCTTGAGAAAAATTTATAGCCAAAATAAAATTTATAAGGACCAATAGGATTCAAGATGATGATGTTAACCATGGGGGGTGATTCACCATTTTTTAAGTAAAAGGGTAAAAAGATAATAAAATAATAATAAAATAATAAAACTACTTTTTCAACTTGTATTTTCAACTTGTATCCCAATTTTTTTACTCAAATTTCAAGTAGGAATACTCATTGTATGAAAAGTTTAATTCCTCATCCAATGATTATGCATGTTGCATACTTTTGAAGGACCCCGCTACACGAAAAATGAGAAATACATGAAAACACGTGATTACAATCATGTTTTTCATGTATTTGTCATTTTTCGTGTAGTAGGATCCATCAAAAGTATGCAACATGGATACTCCTTGGATGAGGAATTAAATATTGCATCCAATGAGTACTCCCACTCCAAATTTGAGTAAAAAAATTGATAGATAAGTTGAAAATATGAGTTGAAAAAGTAGCTTTTTCTTTTATCCCTCCAAAATTTGATCATGTCATCAAATCTTATATTATTACTTCCACTATTATTTTATAATTTCCTTGGGAGGCCCATTTTAGACCTCAAAATTCCCCTAATGAACCTAACCCTAACCTTGAACAAACCTTAACCTTAACCTTAACCTTAAAATTAACCTTAACTTTACCCATAACCTTAACCCTAACCTTAACCTTAACCTTACCATTAACCTTAACCTTAACCTAACCTTGACCTTAACCTTCACCTTAACCTTCACCTTGACCTTAACCTAACCTTAACCTTAACCTCAACCTTATCTTACCTTTAACCTTAACCTTAACCCTCCCAAACCGTTAACCTTAACCTTAACCTTAACCTGACTAAACCCATAACCTTAACCTTAACCTTAACCTTAACCTAACCTTAACCTTTCCCTTAACCTTGACCTCACCTAACCTTAACCTTAAACTTATTTTAACCTTAACCTAACCTTAACCTTAACCTTAACCTCAACCTTATCTTAACCTTAACCTAACCTTAACCTTAACCTTAATCAAACTATAACCTTATCTATAACCTTAAACTTAACCTTAACTCTAATCTTAACCTTAACTTTACCCTTAACTTTAACCTTATCTTAACCTTAACCTAACCTTAACGTTACCCTTACCCTTACCCTTAACCTTATCTTAACCTTAACCTAACCTTAACCTTAACTATAACCTTAACCTTAACCTTCCCATAACCATATCCTTAACCTTGACTTTACCCTTAACCGAACCTTAACCTTAACCTTAACCTAACTAAACCCGTAACCTTAACCTTAACCTAACCTTAAACTTGACCTTAACTATAAAATAACCCTAACCTTACCTATAACTTTAACCTTAAGGTTAGGATTAGGGTTAAGGTTAAGGTGAAGGTTAAGGTTAAGGCTAAGGTTAAGATAAGGATAAGGTTAAGGTTAAGGTTACATTAAGGTTAAGGTTAAGGTTACAAGTAAGGGCTTGGTCAAGGTTAAGGTTAGGTTGTTATTAAGGTCAAGGTTAAGGTTATGGGAAGGTTAAGGTTAAGGTTAAGGTTAAGGTTAAGTTTTGGTCAAGGTTAGGGTTAGGTTATGGGTAAGGTTAAGGTTAGGTTAAAGTTACGGTTAGGTTAAGGTTAAGGTTAAAGTTAATGTTATGGGTTTGGTGAGGGTTAGGGTTAGGCTAACATTAATGTTAAGGGTTTGGTCAAGGTTAGGGTTAGGTTATAGTTAAGGCCAAGGTTAAGGTTAAGGGTAAGGTTATAGTTAGGTTAAGGTTAAGGTTAAGGTTAGATTAAGGTTAAGATAAAGTTAAGGTTAAGGGTTTGGTGAAGGTTAGTGTTAGATTATAGTTAAGGTTAAGGTTAAGGTTAGGTTAAGTTAAGGTTAGGTCAAGTTAAGGTTAAAGTCAAGGTTAAGGGTATGGTTAAGGTTAGGTTAAGTTTAAGATTAGGCTAAGGGTGTAGTTAAGGTTAAGATTAGGTTAAGGGTAAAGTTAAGGTTAAGTTTAGGGTGAAGGTTAGGGGAAGGTTAAGGTTAAATTTAGTGTTAAGGTTAAGGGTTTGGTCATGGTTAGGGTTCGGTTATTGTTAAGGGTAAGTTTAAGGTTATAGGTTTAGTTAGGTTAAGGTTAAGGTTACGTTAAAAGTAAAGTCACGGTTAAGGTAAAGGTTAAGGTTAAGGTTAAGGTTATGGTTAAGGTTAAGGTTAAGGGTTTAGGTTATGCCTAAGGTTAAGTAAAGGTAAAGGTTAAGGTTAATGGTTATGTTAAGGTCAAGGTTAAGGTTAGGGTTAAGTTTAAGGTTAGGTTAAGGTTAGGTTAAGGTTAAGTTCAAGGTAATTTTAAGTTCAAGGTTAAGGTTAAGGTTAAAGTTAAGGTTAAGGTTAAAGTTAAGGTCAAGGTCAAGGTCAAGGTTAATGTTAAATTTACCCTTAAAATTTCCTTTACCTTAACCTTAACATTAATTTAACCTTAATAAACCTGTACCCTAAACATTATCCTAACCTTACCTTAACCATATCCTTAACCTTAACCTTAACTATCACCTAACCCTAACCTTGACAAAACCCTTAACCTTAATCTTAACCTTCCCAAACCCTTAAACCTTAATATTAACCTTAACCTTAACGTAACCTTAACCTTAACCTTAACCCTACCCTTAACCTTCACCTTAACCTTAACCTTGACCTTAACCTTAACCCGGCCAAACCTTAACCTTAACCTTAACTCTACCCTTAACCTAACCTTAACCTTAACCTTAACCTTAACCTTAACTTTACCCTTAACCTAACGTTAACATTAACCTTAACGTTAACTATAACCTAACCCTAACCTTAACCTTAACCATAACCTTATATTTACCCTTAAGCTTCACCTTAACCTTAAACTTAACCTAATCCTAAACTTTACCAAACCATTACCCTTAAACTTAAATTATCCTTAATCTTAAACTTAACCTTCCCATAACCATAACCTTAACCTTAACCTTAACCTAACTTAACCTTAACCTTGACCTTGACCTTGACCTTAACCATAACCTTACCCTTAACCTTCACCTTAACCTAACCTTAACCTTAAACTTAACCTTAACCTTCCCCAAACCTTAACCTTAAGCTTCACCCAAACCTTAACCTTAAGCTTCACCCAAACCTTAACCTTAGCATTACCCTTAAACTAAACTTAACCTTAAATTTAACCTTAACTTAATCTAACCTTAACCTTAACCTAACCATAACCTTAACCTTACCTTAACCTAACCTAACCTTAACCTTGACCTTTAACCTTAGCCATAACCTTATCTTTACCCTTAACCTTAACCTTACCCTAACCATAACCTTAACTTTACCCTTAAACTAATCTTAACCTTAACCTAACCTTAACCTTGACCTTAACTATAACCTAACCCTAACCTTAACCTTAACTATAACCTAACCCTAACCTTGACCAAACTCTTATCCTTAACCTTAAACTTAACTTTAACCTTACCCCCTTAACCTAACCCTAACCTTGAACAAACTCTTAACCTTAACCTTAACCTTAACCTAACCTTAACCTTAACTTTGAATTTACTCTAACCTTAAACTTAACCTTAACTATAACCTAACCTTAACCTTGACCTTAACTATAACCTAACCCTAACATTGACCAAACGCTTAACCTTAACCTTACCACCTTAACCTAACCCTAACCTTGACCAAACCCTTAACCTAACCTTAAACTTAACTTTAACTTTACCCTAACCTTAACCTTAACCTTAACCTTAACCTTAAACTTAACTATAACCTAACCCTAACATTGACCAAACCCTTAACCTTAACCTTGACCAAACCCTTAACCTTAAGTGTAACCTGACTAAACCTGTAACCTTAACCCTAACATTAACCTTAACTATAACCTAACCCTAACATTGACCAAACCCTTAACCTTAACCTTAACCTTAACCTTGACATTAACCATAGCCTTAACTATAACCTAACCCTAACCTTGACCTTAACCTTAACCTAACCTTAACCTTAACCTTAACTATAACCTAATCCTAACCTTGACCTTAACCTTAACTTAACCTTAAACTTATCCTTAACCTTCCCATAACCATAACCTTAACCTTGACTTTACCCTTAACCTTGTTAGGCATCTATAAATTTTTTTATATCTCATGATGGATAAAAAGGTTGTTAGGCTTTGAAGAAACAAATTTTATGAAAATCTGTGAATTCTTGAAAAGCCCATTGTGTTCATTAATCCACAAGATATTATTTCACTGAAAAAATCTTCACTCAAAGCCTCCAATATTATCCTGCAGATACAAAAGGAATTGTTTTCAAGCCCCTCTTCCACCATTTCACCTTCATAATTTCCTCCAAATTTCCTCCATCTCACTCATTGTTTCACTTACCCTAGCTCATCATTTATTCCTCTAAAAAATCCATTTTTCCTCATAAAAACTCTCTAAACGTTACAAATTTTTTTATATGGTTTAAACCCATCTTTTTATCCCTATCAGAACATCAAAAAAGGACTAAAAACCCCTTTTAGACCATTAAATCCATTTTTTGGTTTAAAATTATCCTTTCTAAACCTATCGGAAACACTAAAAAGCTTGAAAAAGCTTGAAAAACCTACTTTAAGCTTAGCTCCACCCCTTCTCCTCATAAGATCGAAACCTGTGGCCATCAGCTAAGTCTTAGTCATTTTTTTCTTTACCTTAACACCCAGTCCTTTCCTTTCCCCACAGGACCATGTTCTCCATTTCATTTAGCCCCTCCATTTCTTATTTTCATCTCCCGAATTATGTTCCCTTTTTATGAATCACAGTCATTGATATTCAAAATCCAACAGTCATTGACCATCGCACCTCTCCACCCTTCTGAACTTGTCAATTGATTTCTCTGCTACCCAACGAATTTGCTGATATCATCACACTGGCCCGCCTTCCACTATCCTCTCAATAATCCATTTACCATCTGCCACTTGTCCTCCTCCATTATCCGTTGCTAAGCACCTTGTCCCATCATGCTCCCTCTCCACCGTTGATCTGCCTCCCCCAAATCCAACAGTCCTAATCAAATATCACGCTCATTTCTCCCAAACAGGTTAACACACATTTTCAACGCAAAAAAAGGGGTTTCCGAGTGGACAGGTGTCACCCATCCTGTGATATCACGTCCATTAAGGCCCAAACTACTTACTGCTTAGCTCTTGTGTGAATACCACCCTGGTATTCCCCAAAACCATCTTTGTTTTCTGTGCTAATATTCAAATCTGCCTAGGTTCTCCATAACTTCATACATGAAATCCCTCCCTCTGCACACTATTCCTCCTCTGCATCACTCTTCCACCCTCACTCAGCCTCTAATCGTATTTTATCCAAAAATGCAGGTTTTCATAATATGTTTTATGTTTGAGTTGCAGGTTTAATGGCGGCCCAAATTTTTTAGGCCCCCCCACAACAAATCCAAGTTGCACAGAGCCCAGGATGACGATCTTCGACGAAAAAATATGCATGAAGGTAGATCAAAGGTTTTAATATCATTATTTAGTCAGTGCATCATGAACATTGACTGATCATTAAACCCTCTAGCGTGGAAGCCAAGCCACCTGTACACAGAACAAAAATAATGAAGAACAGTGAAAGGTAAAGGTTAAAGCATAAGCTCGGAGATTTAAAGCTTAACTAGAATATTAATGATAAATAGCACAGTGTAAAGATAAATGAATTAAAGTTAAAACAATCAGCAAAGTGACCAAAATTAGAAGGTGATGAAAGAAAGGCCTAAAGCTAAATCAAAGGCCGAATCATATTTTAAAGGTATAATCAGACAGATCAACAACAAAGAAGGCTTCGAATGACAAATCACTGAAGCAATTACTCCTCCAAAGGAATCAAAATGCCACCTACCAACCTAAATTGCCTCAAAAGACACATAAATTTATTACAGTCTGAGATATTTCCTAAAGACAGCTCAGAAGTTATTGCTAGACAACCTAAAAAGACTAAAAGTCAACAAAGCAACTAATTAGTTCAAAGAGTTAATGTAATACAGAGTTAGACTTAAATACATTTTTCCTTGGGCCTTGCATGGTCTCAAAGGTAAAAAACATTCACTCTATCATTTATGAAACATTTACAGACCCTTTCTTTCACTCCACCTCCTCATGTCCTCTATAAATATCATATGAGGAGCTCATTGTAATTGTTGGTTGGATTATCATCAAAGTGTAAGATAGTTATTGAAGTTGTTGAAGTGCTGTTGGGTAGTTGAAGAATACTAGGCTGAGAGGAGATGTTTTGAGCTATAAAGACCTGTTGGACTTGAAGTATGTAACTGGTTCAAACATAAATAATACAAGCTGATTCATGGGATCCTGATCTATGTTAATGGTGATGTTATTTCTCACTGTTTTTGTCTTTCCTTATGCTTTACATACTGTCCATTTTCTCTGATAAAGAACATAAAATTTAGAGTAGGATTTATTGTCAAAAGTACCCTATTTCTACATGAAAGCTTTATCTTTATGTTTTCTTCTGCTAAGGTTTGATTGAAGGATTCTTAATTTCCCTTCAGTTTTATCCAGTTTGTTATTTTAGAAATGATTCAATAGAGTATAACCAGTGAAGAAATGTTGGTGAGCCCATGTCTTTCTGAGTACAACTTGAGATATCGTTTTTGAATGTTCTCTTCAAAGTATGCTAAGTAGAGTCAACACAGAGAAGTTTATGGTTTGCCCTGTCCTCTGGCTAGTATTTAACAGTTGCTTTGAAATATCCCTTGAGATTATGCCAAAATCAGGCTAGATTCACAATTTTTGTCTGATCTTAGGCTATTTTCCTTGTTATCTTACATTTTTTCTCTTTTATGAAAGTAGTCTTAGGATTATAAGATTTTTTTCTGAAAATTTTTCTTTAATAAAATTTTGTCCAAAGAAGTCTATGGTTCGCCCGGTCCTTTGGCTTGCTTCAAATAGTTACTTTGAAAGGCTCTTCTTGTCTTAGTGAAGTTATATTCTTAATTGGTATTAGCTTTGCTTCTTTTACAACATTTTAATGTTTCATATCACAATTCAATATAAAATATCCTTTGATATAGATGACTTGCCCTATGGAAACCCTTGAAGAATTGTTTTACAATTAAATCCTTTATGAATCCATAGCCCAATTGGTTAATACTCTTTCATGACCTATCTTTTCAACCGAAACATTTTTTCAATTTAATCTCACCTTCACCCTTCAACTAACCTCTTTAGTTAATGATATCCATCCCAACCAAAAAAATAAATTCTATGGGCTTCATAAATAGCCTAATATCATAAACAAAGCATAAATATATATCCTTTGAAAACACTTAATAGAGAGATCCCCCTCTGAATCCAGGAAGGCTAGGTCCTAGGATTCCAAAGTGATTTTTATGTGGCCCCCTGCAGCGTTTATTCTTGCCATTCTTGTAAATCACAGGGAGCTAACATTGTGGTGACCATAGTGGGGAAATACTGAGTAATAGGTAACTTCACATCTCAGAAAATCTCAAAATTACAAAATGGATAAAGTGTTTTCCAAGATTGGTTCTTGATTGTTGATGGTGGACAACAAATAGTCCTAGAAAATAAGTAAAAATCTTCCACCTGGTGACTCCAATAGCTTTCACTAAGCCTATTGACCCCATTGGTGGTCTAAAGATTCCATTGGGAAACCTATTTTATCATTACAACATCACAAAAACCCAATTAAGAAGTATTTTTGGACTAAGTTTTCTTACACAAATTAGTTTGCCTTTCAAATACTATGATATTTGGCTCACTTTTCTTATCTTTGGGTATAAATTCCTGGCTTACAAAATAATCCATACTAGAGCCTATCTGGACCCAAATCCTCCTAAAATAGTTGAAAATCCTGAAAGTATCCTCAGGAATTCTCCTACACCTAAGAACCCAACTATTGTCAGACCCATCATAAGAGCAAGTTCAGTTCCTGAAAACCTTATAAACTTGCAAAATACCCAATTTGACTTATCCTGTAGCAAAAAATTATCTAGAACTAAGTCATTAAGAGGTATAGATTAGATATACTTTGAGCCTGAAAATTCACAACACAATAGCAGTAGAGAAACCTCCCCATCCACTCCACCTAATCTTCACTTCATTCACAATTTTGGTTTCTCTCATCCTAAATCTACTCAATATTACTTAGCTGGTCCTAGTACTTCTATTACATTCACCCATACATCCATAATTCAAACTACTCCATCACATCATTTACCTCCTATCACAAATCCCGCACTTGTAAACCCCACATTTCTCCCACAACTTCATACAATGGCTACATGGTATGCTCCATTAGTCCTTCCTTTACCTTTAGTTTCTCTACCACAGGAATATTAGTCTAGGATTCCATTATATGATGCTACTAGTTCTACTACAGCTCAACAACATGTGGATGGAAAGAATGATTACTTTAACAGACAAGAAATAGATGATGAAGTTGTAAAACTTAGGATGTTTGCTCAAAGTTTAGGGGGAGAAGCAAGAAAATGGTTCAAAGGTTTAATCCCTAACAGTATCAATGACCTCTCCTCTTTTCATCAATTATTCCTGAAAAAATGGGAAGTCAAGAGAAACCCCCTTCAAATCCCGTCAAAATACAATGATCTTAAAATAAACGTTGGAGAGAGTGTCCAAGATTATTGCACTAGATTCAATAGTGTTTATAATGCACTCCCTCCACAAATGAAACCCCCAAAAGGCTTAGCCTTAATAAATTTTCTTGAAGGATTTGACCCATAGATGTGTTATCAATTAAGGGAGAAAGAACCCCTCACATTAGAAGATATGCAGAAAGGGGCAGTAAGTGTAGAAGCTAACCTTAATGCCAGAATCAAAACAAAAATCAAAACCAGAATCAAAACTTTAGAAGGAATCGCCCCAAATTAGACAAATAGGCCCTGATCAACAAGTCAGACCTCCTTTCCAAAAGAATTATGCTGATGAATATGAGGGATTAATTGAATAAATAGGGAAATCACATAAACATGTTGGGAGCAAATGATGAGGATAATGTCTTCCTCACTAGGAAATAACAAGTCATGTATACACCTCATGAAGAAGAAATCCTAGAGTCTGCAGACTACCAACAAGGCTTTGAAAATGCTATAATATAAATACATAAAAAATATGACTTAAGGAGTAAAAATAACCAAGAAGTTCCCAAGAAAAAGACATCTAAAAATTCCACTAAAAATAGCCTTGCAAATACTTCCAAAAAGGAATCTGAAAACAATAAAACAATATCTAAAATTTTTGATCAAAACAAGGGAAAAAACACCCAAATTCATGACAAACATTGTGGTGAGCCTAATAGCACTAGCACCTCAGCTAATGCTCCTGAAAAACCATTTTAACTGTTGTAAATAATAAAAACTAGCAAGTTGATTTTGCAGAGAAAACAATGACTAAAAAGGCTGATTTAAACATTTCCAAAACTCAAACTCCTTTCAGCATAGAGAGTGAAATTGCCAAGATAAAAATCTCCATCCCTCTCACTGAGTTAGTCACTCAAGATGCATATAGATCCTGTTAGCACTCAGGTTTTCCTAGAAGTTGCGTAAGAGGAAATTATACCCGAGGTAACCACAAACCAACCTTTTAGATGCAGAATCTAGCCAATCTGCATCCAGAGAGAGCCCTCTCTGGATGCAGATTGGCTGGAACAGTTTGTGAATTTTCAGTATGTGCATAACTTCTAGGAAAACCTGAGTGCTAACAGATCCCAATTATTAAAAGCTTTGAACATAGGATATCACAATGACTCTGTTAACCTAAATGATGACAAACCTGAGCTTCTGTTTGGACCAAAAATTGAAAGAAAATTTCAAGAAGGTGGAGTTCCTCCATTTTATGTTAGCCTAAACATCAATGATAAAATTTTTCACAATGCCATGTTTGACTCTGGAGCATCACATAACCTCATGTCCAATGTGATAATGGAAATATTAGGCCTTGAGGTAAACAAACCTTATAAGGATTTATACTCCTTTGATTCCAGCACAGTTAAGTTCCTAGGCCTAATAAAAGATCTTTGTGTCAACTTATCACAAATCCCAGCCAAAAGCTTAGTGATGGAAATTGTAGTGGTTGATATACCCCTCAAATATGGCATGCTCCTTTCAAGATCTTGGGGTGCTAAGTTGCAAGGCACTATGCAAATGGATCTGACTTATGCCACTATCCCTGTCTTCAATCAACCTAGAAGACTTTATAGAGAAACACACATGAAGTACATTGTGAGTAGCCAAGAAAGACCAGAAAACCCCCCTATTTATTCTATACATACTTACCTTGACTCATTCATTCTTTACAATTATGAGATTCCTAATGAGCAAGGATTAGAAAGTAAAACATCCACCAGCATAGTGGTAGCCATAGAACAAGAGGAATGGAAAGAACAATCAGTGAAACAGTTTTCTAAATCAGAAAATCATAGCAAACAAAATGAAGGTCTGTTTGGGCTTCAAAATTTCATACAAATATCACTCATTACGATACATTTTTCACCTATGCTTCCATTATATCAGTCATTATTCACCACCATGTCACTTCATTTTCCCTATTGTTTATCATTAATGGGTCTCATTTATATCTTCCAAATATTATTTATTTTTAAGAATTTTTAAGAGAAATTCTTGATTAAATATTAGAAAATAATATATTTTACTTCATATATGGAAAGTGGATTGTTTTTGTGACATGTGTAGGTTCCAAGGAAGCTTCCAAGACACCTTTATGTGGCCTTGAATGATCAAATTCGAATTTGATAAGATAAACCTCATGGAGAAGATCAAGGACAAAAGAGGGTTATGTGTCCAGATGGTTGAGAGATGTATGGAACTAAAGAGAGATTAGTGGATAATAATTATGAGTTTGTTACTCATCCCATTGTATAAATAGGAGTACAATCTCCTCCATTTGTAAGTTTTTGTAATCTTATAATTTTGAAGTATGTAATCTTAGAAGCTTAGAGTTGTAACCTTAGAGTTGGTTTGTAATTGAGATTTTGAAATAAAGAATCATACTTTGATTTTTCCTCTAAATGTGAGTCTCCTTTGAAGTGGTGTGCTTGTGGAGTTATGGAGGGCCCCCATGGCCTCACTTGCATGCTTATTTTAGGTATAATTTAAATTATGTTTTTGTTTGATTTCAGATTTTAGGTTTTGTTAGATGTTCTAATATTGAAAAGAGTCTTATTTGAAAGTGTTCTTGTAAGAGAACCGTAAGACCTCATACAATTATTAGATTTAGGTTTGTTTCATTTCAGCTTCTAAGCTTTTGTTATATGTTCTAATATTGGAGGAGATCCTAAAATTCATGTGTTCTTGTAAGAGAACTTTAGGATCTGGACGAATGTTAGATTTATGTTTGTTTAATTGTTGGAAGAGATCTTGACGAATGTGTTCTTGTAAGGGAACTTTAAGATCTCGAAAAAATTAGGAATATTAGTTGTTGGAAGAGATCTTGATGAATGTGTTCTTGTAAGAGAACCAATATCTCGGAAAAATTAGAAATCTTTCTAGACCTATATATTTTAGATAAGTACTTCTAAGTTTACCTTCCTGGGTTGACATTAAATGAACTCTGATTGACATCATCAATTGGAACCAAACATTTTGGCGTTGTTGCCGGGGAAGTTAAACTAGAAGGATTTAGTAATTATTTTATGCATTTTTTTTTATGGACTAATTTGTGGAACTTGGTGTAAAGGAGTTCAAAGTTTGGAGAATTTTATTTTCGCACATAGTTAATTTAAATTCAATTTTTATTTTAAACCATTTCTCATTAATCCATCTACAGATGAGGAATTTGAAGATGATAAACAGGTACTTCTTGGAGAGAAAGAACAATAATGAATACTAGTTTCAAAAGAACTGTGCTCGAACGCCAAGAATACGACAGGTTACTCACATCCTTGCAAACAATCAGGTAAAATTTTTAAATCTTGATGTGAGCATGTTCGAATTTTTAGTTTGTAGATGGCTTCACTGGAAGCATTATTTTACTTAGAAAATAAAAAGTCTTTCAATTTAATGTATAATAGCTTTAAAATAAAAAATAAAATGAGATCTCGTAGAATTTCGTCGTAGAATTTTCTCATAGATTTTCCTTATAGAATTTTCTTTTAGTCTTATTTTAAATCATCATGAATAAATGAATAAATTCACACTTCTATGTCTTGTTTCTGTATCACGGGTGAGCTAGAAGCTTGATTATTAGAAATCTTTGTCTTCCGAGATTCTAAATGCCCCCGCAACATTGTAGAAAGAGTGTAGATAATGCGAGGTTTGATGACATATTTTAATTGTGTATATCCATCCACGCTAACCTGCATAAATAAAAATAAATCAAGAGATTAGTATTCTCTCTTCCTATGCTACGTGCGATCAGGAAGATCAGAAAATCTATCGATTTATTTCAAATAAAAATACTCTCGCTAAAAAATTGATTTGTGCATTCTATTGATTATAAGAAATTGCAAGCACGTGACTATATTAAGTTATCAACTTGAATTCCAGGAACCACTTTTTTGGTTTTCATGGATATTTGCTTGCATACTGGCAGATTGAAAATACAGGGAACTTTTGGATGCTATATGGAAGGTCAATCCTTTGTAAACTTGTTATTCCAAAAAAGATCTAAATTCTTTCAACATAGAAATGTCTAAAATTCCAAAACTTGAACTTTGAAATTTTGCAGAAGATTTTCTTGAACAAGTATCATCAGGGGCTTAAAATCATAAGTTTTGAACATCGGGTTCATTACATATTTTTCTACAATAATCTATCAAAACATGAACACTGTTGTATTGGCTTGAAGTGTGTTTAATTTTGGAACATGCACATTTGAAATCAAAGCTCCTTAAGAAACACTTGGCTCTTTATTCTATTGAATTATAATGTTTTTAAAAGCTACAAGAATAGAAGAAAAGGGCCATTAAAACCATTGCGGACTGTACAGAATCTTGTTGACCATGAATGCTGATAAAACCACCTGATGCCACTGTTTCTATTGAACAATATGATGCAAGAGCATATTTGGCTTAATAAAAATCCGCGTCGACCGATATTAGTTAGACACTGCTGATGTTATAGTGCTACAATGCTATAGATCTTGCAGTGATTTAGTGGAATTCATAGGCCACTTCTGTAAGGAAATAATGATTTTTTGGGAAGTGGAACCATTTGACTGTTTAGTGTGTGAAGAATTGATGACTATACTGAGAAATGGTCGATTTTCAAACTCTCATTTAAGAGCTCAGCGCTGAAGGAAAAGTAGGTTGTGACCGCGTACAACAGAGAAGGTAACATTCAATTTTCTGAGTAATGGATCACTGGTCATGCTAGATTTGGAAAATAACTGACCCAACAATTAGTTCAATTTAAAATCCCTCATTTTAGTGCTTCATCCACGGCTCCTTCGAATTGGAGTATCAGTTTCAAAAAGTCACAATTATTCCAGCAAAGAAATCATATTGCAAATTGCAATCAGGTTGTTGTAAATTCTATTCACAAAATATGGACATTTTGTTTAATGCCAGAGATCTTCTAGAAATTGTGGTGGAACAAAATCCTCTAAAAATGAGAAAATCAATTTTTCTGTCCACAAAATGAGGAGGAGGAAATGCCAAGATAATTAAAATCTGATTACGCTGAGGAAGATAGTGGTGCATGTGTAAATCTGATTTTTCAACAGGTTCAAATTCAACCTCATTTACATTTGAACGATTTGTGCTACCTTGAACTGCAATAGTTGAACGAATTGCACAAATAACGTGCAATCTCCAAGTCTTATCCCTGAGGCATATGTATGAGAATGCTATGAAAAATTCGTTTTAAATGTTTGGAATTTGATTGAACTCCAAGTTTATTATGTAATAGAAGCAATGGCTTCTTCTATGCTATTAAGATACGCGCATATCTTCTCTGCCGTAGCAAGGCCTAGTGGAGCATTGATTCCTCACGTTGCCACCAAAAATTCATTAAGAATTTTTCATAGTGTTTTTACACTCAAGCTGAGATCTGCTACACTAAGGATTCCTATTGATGCTACACAAAGACCACCACCTTAGATTGGTATACGAAAACTCTCGGGTACCATGTTGTGAATTGCTCAGCTCTAGGATTCTGCAGGGACAAATTCAACCCTTATTTCCAGCGGATAGCACATCACTATGGCTTATTATTTCAGTAAAACCCTTGGCACTGTGTGGACTATCTTCGGATGAAGCTACAGAACTCAGATCCGTTTGCATTAACACCTCAAAATTATTGATATATCTTCTTTACCTAAAAGCAAGAAACCACAAAAACACAACAATGGATCATAACGCTCTTCTTCTTCTCATTTTATTGTTTCTGTCCATGCTTGGCGTAGTTTTTCCTGTAGCCCATGGTGATGTTTTTTTCATAATGATCGTCAATATCTGCATCATCACATGCCTCATGGATTGATTTCTTTTCAACATCATTTTGATTTTGAACGCATTGTGGAGGAAAGTGAATTCATATTATCATCAATGGACGCCCGCGATAACAGAGACCTTGATGCTCTATTATTGTTCAGAAATTCCATCGCATCAGATCCATGAGGAAGCTGTTCAAGCTTCATATACCTTATGAACTCGTACCTGTCACCCTTGCGAAAGCATAGACCATTATATTTTGGATTTGAATGCTATCTCAGATCTGTGGATATACATCTACACATCAGTAAAGGGTCGAACACTCAATCCTCCTTGTGAGGGACTCATAATAGTGATCACATACTTGTTTAAAATACTGTGGTGAATGGTGCACATTTATTATCAAGAACCTGAGAACATTGAAGGTGCTTGGTAAATAAGCAGTGAAGTTCTTGAACAATGTTGTATTAGTAGTCTTAAAGCAACCTCTAGAAGACTTATTGAAGCAGTTTTGAGAGGAATTTGTAAATGTATTGCAGAATTGTTTGAAGTCTGTTTGATGATGATTTGAAGCAGTTTTGAAGCAATATTATTTATGCCTTTTATTTCTCACTGTTGCCTGGAGTCTAGAAGCTTAATACATTGACTATTTTGGTGATGAGATTGTAAGAAAATTTTCACATTGGTCTATATTTCGTCAAAGATCAAGTTTGAGGATTCTTAGCAAAAGCCTCAGATGTACTACCTGTTTGGTAAATAATATCTTATATCTGCACGGTTTTCACAAAAAATAACGACACAACGAAACTTTCTACAAAGAGTAATAATTAGTTTTCTTCCTGAATATTTATTTTAATTTTAATTTTTATTTGATGCATCTGTATTAACATCTTGCAATTTTTAATGATGCATATTTTGGCACATACAAGATCGAAGACGACATGTGAAATTTGATATCCTCGACGCAAATCATGAAACAATTTTGACTATGTTCGAGATTTGCATAATTGCAACAAAATTGAATTTTATTTACAAAAGTTACATAATAAGGGAATTAATTATATTGATTTCATATTTTAAAATGGATTTGTAAAAAAATCATAAAATTGTGCTAACTTATACATTTGATTTTATTTAAATCTGTTTCATTTGTGTTTAATTTTTGCATAAACAAACCAAGTAGAAATTGATCACTTTTTCTTGGATATATTTATGTTTTGTGAATGCCAAGTTTTTGTAGGTTTACGTTAATCCAATGATCATTCAAGGAGTCTAATTTGTTGACAGTTGGACTTCCAACAGATCTATTTTATGATGAATCATGTGACTAAGTCCATATTCATTACAACCAGTCTTTTCTTCCCTTTGTAAAATTGTAAATCCCAATGAGTCCTCAATGCAAGCCAAAATCCCTTTTTCCTAGCATGTTTCAATCATGCAATCAAATCTAATTCTTTTCATTCACCATGCATTTCCTTTTATCCATTCCTAACTCATCAATAAAAGCCAAGAATTTTAGTTACAAACTTCTTGCCATTTTCCATTTCCATTTCCTTTTTCCTACCATTTTCATCTTCTGCCAATAAAACCCTGCTTCTACATATCATTGAGTCAAAGTCCTAGAGTATAATTATCTTTGTAAAAACACCTAGAGGCTTGCATGCCTTAATGGCAAGTACTCTTGCAATGAATAATGGGAGTACATTAATATCCCTTCTTCATTGGATCTTGTAGGTGACTCGACCACAAAAAACTTATTCATACCTACAAAGATGTGTTAGCCATCTTGACTCCCATTGGAAGCAATGGTAGGAGCTGTCATGTTGGCTAGTGGCATTCATTAATGGCCACTAAGTCAACAACTACTTTTTATGTTTGAAACCAACACATTTAATCACATAGTAAGATTTATGCCATCGACCGTTGAAGACTTGAAGACCCATATTTTGTAGCAGATGAAACAAATTTCCTTTCATTCTTTTTAAGTTTTTCATGACTTGACAACAAGTCAATAAATAAGGTTGGGGGGGGAAATGTAACTTCTATATTTTGTATACCTTCCAAGCCTTATAAATTTTCAACCATATTCAACAGACTCATCAGATTCATCAGACTGTCTAGCAAAAGATCCGGTAGCAGATACGACAATATAGACCCATATTTCATCCACAACTTGTAGAAAGAGCTTTAGATCAGAATTGTAGTAGCTAAACATGCATGATTCATCCACTTCTGTAGGTATGTAAGGTATGATGTTTTCTAACCTTTAATCTTTAAATTCTTTTTAGATGCTAATATGATGATATTTGGAAAATATTCCACTATTTCACTATTCCCTTTCTCTGATTGATCTCAACAAAGTAATTAATGATTGTAAACACATGAACCAATCATTAAAAAGAGATCTCAACAAAGTAAACAATGATTGTAACAAAAGAACCAATCATTAAAGATGCAAATTCTTTGCAAAAATAAAAGTTATCCAAATATGTGCAAAGTTAAAAGGATGTCCATGATTGAAAGATGCTTGTTACTCAAGAACCAAACATCTTGTAAAAGGAAGCTCATCCAAGAATCAAATCAAATAAGTCATTGTAGTAGCTTGCATGAGGACATGCAAGAGCTTCAGTTGGGGAGTATGTTTGGGCTTCAAAATTTCATACAAATATCAATCATTACCATACATTTTTCACCTATGCTTCCATTATATCACTCATTATTCACCACCATGTCACTTCATTTTCCCTATTGTTCACCATTAATGGGTCTCATTTATATCTTCCAAATATTATTTATTTTAAAGCATTTTTAAGAGAAATTATTGATTAAATATTAGAAAATAATATATTTTACTTCATATATGGAAAGTGGATTATTTTTGTGACATGTGTAGGTGCCAAGGAAGCTTCCAAGACACCTTTATGTGGCCTTGAATGATCAAATTCGAATTTGATAAGATAAACCTCATGGAGGAGATCATGATCTCATGGAGAAGATCAAAGACAAAAGAGGGTTATGTGTCTAGATGGTTGAGAGATGTATGGAACTAAAGAGAGATTAGTGGATCATCATTATGATTTTGTTACTCATCCCATTGTATAAATAGGAGTACAATCTCCTCCATTTGTAAGTTTTTGTAATCTTAGAATTTTGAAGTATGTAATCTTAGAAGCTTAGAGTTGTAATCTTAGAGTTGGTTTCTAATGGAGATTTTGAAATAAAGAATCATACTTTGATTTTTCCTCTACATGTGAGTCTCCTTTGAAGTGGTGTGCTTGTGGAGTTATGGAGGGCCCCCATGGCCTCACTTGCATGCTTATTTTAGGTATAATTTAATTTATGTTTTTGTTTGATTTCAGATTTTAAGTTTTGTTAGATGTTCTAATATTGAAAAGAGTCTTATTTGAAAGTGTTCTTGTAAGAGAACCATAAGACCTCATACAATTATTAGATTTAGGTTTGTTTCATTTCAGCTTCTAAGTTTTTGTTATATGTTCTAATATTAGAGGAGATCATAAAATTCATGTGTTCTTGTAAGAGAACCTTAGGATCTTGACGAATGTTAGATTTATGTTTGTTTAATTGTTGGAAGATATCTTGATGAATGTGTTCTTGTAAGGGAACTTTAATATCTTGGACAAACTAGGAATCTTAGTTGTTAGAAGAGATCTTGATGAATGTGTTCTTGTAAGAGAACCAAAAGATCTTAGACAAATTAGAAATCTTTCTAGATCTATATATTTTAGATAAGTACTTCTAATTTTACCTTCCTGGGTTGACATTAAATGAACTCTGATTGAAATCATCAATTGGAACCAAACAAGGTCTTGAGCATCAAAACGGTCATCAAAATAGTGCCAATCATAAAAATCGAAGAGAAATTCCTCAACACATTGAAAACCTTGAGGAACAAGACACAAATAAACATAGTGCAGATCCTCAAAAAGAACATAGTGATGATCAAAATAAACAAAACAGAAGGGACAAAGAGGAAATTGATGAAAAATATGGAAAAAATCCTATTTAGAGCATGAGTTTTGATGGGTCTTATACTAAAACTGGTGCAGGAACAGGAAAATGGGTGCACAACACAGAGAAAAATCATGCTGAAGGTCATTCATACAGATTAAAATTTCACTGCACCAACAACATAGCAGAATATGAAGTACTCCTCTTAGGACTACACTTGCTAAGAAAATTAGGAGCCAAGAGGATAACTGTTCATGGAGATTCAGAACTGATAATTAGACAAGTAAATGGAGAATACACTGCCAAACATCCAATATTGAGAGCCTATAGAGATGATGCTATGGACCTCCTCAAAACCTTTACAGAGTTTGAACTCACCTTTGTCCCTAGAAACCAAAATATCCTTGCCAATGATCTAGCCTTTGCTGCTAGCACATGTCTTAGACCACATGAAAATAAACAATATTCAATCCAAGTCAAATATAGACTAGCATTCCCAGATAATGAAAAGTACTGGCAAGTTTTTGAAGGAGATAAACAAATAGAATACTTCCTATAGTCCATAAATGAATTTGAAATGCCAAGTTCAAATTCAGATTATGATGAAGACTGTCCTACTGAGGAAAAGTAACTTTTTGAAGAAGAAGAATCTCCTGAGATGGCTGATATAAATATGTTAACCAAAGAATCCAAACATAAACTATAAAAATATACAGATTTAGAAAAAGAAGATCTAGAGGTGCTGCAATCCAAAACTGAAAGCTTTCCAAAGGGACTAGTGCCTCTAGAATAATTTTTTGAATTTAATGATGTTGCCAAAAGCCAAAAATAGAACCTATTGAAGCTGAAATAGAAGAGTGCAATATAGGCAGTGAACAAAAGCCTAAAATGATCAAATTATCCAAAACATTGCCAGCCCACATTAAAATAAAATAACTTGAGCTGTTTAGAGAATTTTGTAATGTTTTTGCATGGAGTTATGAAGATTTGAAATCATATGATACAAAAATAATTCAGCGTAAGATACCCCTCAAAGAAAACCAGAAACCTTCCAGACAAAAGTTGCGCAGAATTATCCCTGTTCAAATACCTCTGGTTGAGAAAGAAATTAGAAAAATGTATGATGTTGGAATTATATTCCCTGTGAGATACTTAGAATGGGTATCTAATCTTGTATCTGATAGAAATAAAATAAGAGAGATAAGGCTTTGTATTGATTTCAGAAACTTAAATAAATCTTCCCTAAAGGACAACTATCCCTTGCCCAAAATGGATCATATTTTACAAAGGGTTGTAGGTTCCAAAAGAATTTTTTTGCTATATGGCTTCTCATGATACAACCAAGTATTGGTACACCCTAATGATCAACTTAAAACATCCTTCACCATACCTTGGGATACTTTCATGTATGTGAAAATGCCTTCTGGTTTAATGAATGCTGGTGCCACATTCTAGAGAGCCATGGATATTTCTTTCTCAGAAGAAATAGGTTACTTCATTGTTATTTACTTAGATTACATAACTATCTATTAAAAAACAAATGAAGAACACCTAATACACCTAAGAAAATTCTTTGATAAATGCAGAAAATATGGTTTATTATTCAACCCAAAGAAAACATTGTTTGGTCTCCAAGAAGGAAAACTTCTTGGTCATATCATATCTAAATAAGGAATAAATATAGACCCAAAGAGGATTGAAGGTATTTTTCAAATCAATCATCCTAGAAACATCAAGGAACTTCAATCTTTCATTGGAAAGATAAATTTCTTGAGAAGGTTCATACCCAACCTTGCTGAACTCCTTAGAAACATGAAAAATATGATTAAAAGAGAAGGAGGAGTTAAATGGACCTTAGAAGAAAACAAATCATTTGAACTGGTAAAACATGCACTTACACAAACACCAGTTCTTATTAGTCCTGATTTTACAAAATATTTCTTCATGTTTTCATTTGCTTCAGAACACACAGTGGCTGATGTCCTCCTACAGAAAAACATAAAGGAACAAGAGTAGCCTATTGCATTTTTTAGCAAGGCATTAAGAGATGCACCTTTGAAGTATAATATAATGGAAAAACAAGATTTTTCCTTGGTCAAAGCCTTAAAGGACTTCAGAGTTTAAATTTTACACTCACACATCATTGCATTTGTGCCTCATTCAGTGTTGAAATACATCTTGACACAATATCATGATCACAAAAGAGGAAAGTGGATTGTTGTAATAATAGAATATGACTTAGAAATCAAGCCCACTAAGTTCATCAAAGGTCAAGGACTAGAAAAACTAATGGCTGAATCAAACTTACAAGCACTTGATATAAACATATTTAATGCATTAGATGAATGGGAGGAGTTGGTAACTCCACTTATTGAAGATCATTTTCTGAATTCATCTTGGTATGCTGATATTTTGTATGTGCTCCTTAATACTAATGCTCCTCCTGTTTTGTCTAAAAAAAAGGCAAGGTTTTTAAAGTTAAATGCTGTAAATTACTACATTTTAGATAAACGTTTATATTGGAAAAATGCTAGTGGATTATTGCTTAAGTGTTTGCCTGAGAATGATGCAGATAAGATCAAGCATGAGTTCCATAAAGGAGAATGTGGAGGCCAGAAATTTTTGGAGGTCTTATCAATGGCATGATGCTTAAACATTATTTTTGTTAAAATATCTTTGTTCAAAGTCTTTTGTCCATTGTAAATAAAATTTACTTTTTGAGAGAAAAAGATGAAATACAAAAAACAAGAGAAAAAGGGAAAAGAGGGCAGATGAAAAGAAAAGGTATAGCCCCATAACAAAAAAAAAGAAAAATCTGAAAGTGTGCAAGCTCAAATGCCACTATTATGAGAAAGAACTGTTATTCAGTCATACATCCTAATTGTGACTAAGTAAATTTGAATTTTTGCTGATAGGTTAGTGAAAAATATCTGCCAAACAATGTAATCTTGGCTTATTAGTAGAATAGATTAGGATATAAAAGATATGGCTCTAAAAAGCTCAAAATTTGAACCAAGATAGAAAGAAGGATGTCTAGAAATTTCAGATCTTAAGCCTTCACAATTTTTGTTTTAAATTTTCTGTAAATAAAGTCTATATGCAGCTTGTACCAAATGTTATAGCCCCATATAAAATCAGACTATTTAATCTTGATTTCATTATGTTTTAAATTTCCTATTTTAGAAATAGAGAATAAAAATCTGTCAAACAGCTCAAACTTGACAGATAGTTAGAATAGGTAGAGAATTACTGAGTTCAATTGTTTAATATGAAATCATGGGAGATATAAGGATATAATTAGATTATTTTCCTTCTTTCAAATAAAATAATAAAAGGTTGATGTTAAAAGGTTTTGCAAGTGCAACTGCACCCACTGAAGAAAAAATGTTAGGAAAAGTAGGATGTGTAGGTAGAAGTTTGGGAGAAAAATCATCTTGTTGTAATCCTACAAATCATCTTTTTAAGAAGCATTATCATCAAAGGAAAAGACAAATTTCAAACATAAGGAACAAGGCACTGGTCTACTTTCCAGAGATTTATCTCTGAGGTTCTTCACACCTCTAAGGAGCTACCCTCCCCAAGTGGAGCCAATGTTAGCCATCTATAAATTATGTTATATCTCATGATGGCTAAAAAGGTTCTTAGGCTTTCAAGAAATAAATTTTATGAAAATCTCTGAATTCTTGAAAATCCCATTGTGTTCATTAATCCACAAGATATTATTTGACTGAAAAAATCTTCACTCAAAGCCTCCAAGATTATCCTATTGATACAAAAGGAACTGTTTTCAAGCCCCTCGTCCACCATTTCACCTTCATAATTTCCTCAAAATTTCCTCCATCTCACTCATTGTTTCACTTACCCTAGCTCATCATTTCTTCTTCTAAAAAATCCCTTTTTCCTCATAAAAAACCTCTAAACCTTATAAAACTCTTTATATGGTTTAAACCCCTCTTTTTATCCCTTTCGAAACATCAAAAAGGGCTTAAAATCCCCTTTTAGACCATTAAATCCCTTTTTTGGTTTAAAATTATCCTTTCTAAACCTATCAGAAACACTAAAAAGCTTGAAAAACGTACTTTAAGCTTAGCTCCACCCCTTCTCCTCATAAGACCGAAACCTGTGGCCATCGACTAAGTTTTAGTCCTTTTTTTTACCTTAACACTCGGTCCTTTCCTTTCCCTACAGGACCATGTTCTCCGTTTCATTTAGCCCCTCCATTTCTTATTTTCATCTCCTTCATTGTGTTCCCTCTTAACGAATCGCAACCATTGATCTTCAAAATCTAATGGTCATCGACCATCGCACCTCTCCACCCTTCCGACCTCGTCAATTGATTTCTCCGCTACCCGACGAATTCACTGATATCATCACCCTAGCCCGCCTTCCACTATCCTCCCGCTGATCCATTTACCATCCTCCACCTGTCCTCCTCCATTCTCCATTACTGAGAACCTTGTCCCATCATGCTCCCTCTCCACCATTGATCTAGCTCCCCCAGATCCAACGGTCCTGATCAAATATCACGCTCATTTCTTCCAAACAGGTTAACACGCATTTTCAACGCGAAAAAAGAAGTTTCCCAATGGACAGGTGTCACCCATCCTATGATATCACATCCATTCAGGCCCAAACCACTTACTGCTTAGCCCTCATGTGAATACTACCCTGGTATTCCCCAAAACCATCTTTTTTTTTCTGCGCTAATATTCAAATCCGCCCTAGTTCTGCATAAATTCATACATGAAATCCCTCCCTCTACACATTGTTCCTCCTCTGCATCGCTCTTCCACCCTCACTCAGCCTCCGATCGCAGTTTATCAAAGAATGTAGGTTTTCATAATATGTTTTATGTTTGAGATGTAGGTTTAATGGCAGCCCGAAGTTTGCAAGCCCCCCCACAGCAAATCCAAGTTGCATACAGCCTAGGATGATGATCCTAGAGGAAAAAATATGCATGAAGGGAGATCAAAGGTTTTAATATCATTATTTAGTAAATGTGTCATGAACATTGACTGATTATTAAAGCCTCTAGTGCAGAAGCCAAGCCACCTGTACATAGAACAAAAATAATGAAGAACAGTGAAAGGTAAAGGTTAAAGCATAAGCCAGGAGATTTAAAGCTTAACTAGCAGATTAATGATAAAGAGAACAACGTAAAGATAAATGAATTAAAGTTAAAACAGTCAGCAAAGTGACCAAAAGCGGAATATGATGAAAGAAAGGCCTAAAGATAAATCAAAGGCCTAATCAGAGTTTAAAGGTATAATCAGATAGATTAGCAAGAAATAAGGCTTCGAATGACAAATCACTGAAGCAATTACTCCTCCAAAGGAATAAAAATGCAACCTGCCAACCTAAATTGCCTCAAAAGACACATAAATTTATTACAGTGAGAGATATTTCCTAAAGACAGCTCAGAAGTTATTTTCAACCTACCTAAAATACCTAAAAGTCAACAAAGCAACTAAGTAGTTCAAAGAGTTAATGTAATACAGAGTTAGACTTAAATACATTTTTCCTTGGGCCTTGCATGGTCTCAAAGGTCAAAAACATTCACTCTATCATTTATGAAACATTTACAAACCCTTTCTTTCACTCCACCTCCTCATGTCCTCTATAAATATCATATGAGGAGCTCATTGTAATTGTTGGTTGGATTATCATCAAAGTGTAAGATAGTTGCTGAAGTTGTTGAAGTGTTGTTGAGTAGTTGAAGAATACTAGGTTGAGAGGAGAAGTTTTGAGCTATAAAGAACTATTAGACTTGAAGTATGTAACTGGTTCAAACATCAATAATACAAGTTGATTCATGGGATCCTAGTCTATGTTAATGGTGATGTTATTTCTCACTGTTTTTGTCTTTCCTTATGTTTTACATGATGTCCATTTTCTCTGATAAAGAACAAAAAATTTAGAGTAGGATTTACTATCAAAAGTACCCTATTTCTGCCTGAAATATTTATATTTATGTTTTCTTCTGCTAAGGTTTTATTGAAGGATTCTTAATTTCCCTTCAGTTTTATCCAATTTTTTATTTTAGAAATGATTCAATAGAGTATAACCAGTGAAGAAATGTTGTTGAGCCCGTGTCTTTCTGAGTACAACTTGAGATATTGTTTTTGAATGTTCTCTTCAAAGTCTGCTAAGTAGAGTCAGCCTAGAGAATTTTATGGTTTGCCCTATCCTCTGGCTAGTCTTTAATAGTTGATTTGAAATATCCCTTGAGAGTATGCCAAAAGTAGGCTAGATTCACAGTTTCTGTCTAATCTTAGGCTATTTTCCTTGTTATCCTATATGTTTTCTCCTTTCTGAAAGTAGTCTTAGGATTACTGAATTGTTGTCTGAAAAGTTTTCTTTAATAAAAGTTTGTCCAAATAATTCTATGGTTTTCCCTGTCCTTTGGCTTGATTCAAACAGTTACTTTGAAAGGCTCCTCTTGTCTTAGTGAATTTATATTCTTAATTAGTCTTAACTTTGCTTCTTTCACAAAATTTTAATGTTTCATATCACAATTAAATATTAAATATCCCTTGATATAGATGACTTGCCCTATGGAAACCCTTGAAGAATTTTTGTATAATTAAATCCTTTATGACTCCATATCCCAATGGGTTAATACAGTTTCATGACCTATATTTTAAACTGAAACATTCTTTCAATTTAATCTCACTTTCACCCTTCAACTTACCTCTTCAGTTAATGATATCCATCCCAACCAAACAAAAAAGTTCTCTGAGCTTCATAACTAGCCTAATATAATAAACAAAGCATAAAGATATATCCTTTGAAAACACTTAATAGAGAGATCTCTCTCTGAATCCAGGAAGGCTAGGTCTTAGGATTCCAAAGTGGTTTCTATGTGGCCCCCTGTAGTGTTTATTCTTGCAATTGTTGTAAATCATAGGGAGCCAACCAACCTAACCTTCACCTTAACCTTAACCAAACCTTAACCTTAACTTTAACTTTAACTTTATCCTAACCTTAAGGGATAACGTAACCCTAACCTTGACCAAACCGTTAACCTTAACCTTGACTTTACCCTTAACCTTAACCTTGAACTTGACCTTAACCTAACCTTAACCTTAACCTTAACCTTATCTTCCCCTTAACCTAACCTTAACCTTAACTATAACCTAAGCCTAACCTTCACCAAAACCTTAGCCTTAACCTCAACCTGACTAAACCTGTAACCTTAACCTTACCTTAACCTAACTTTAACCTTAAATTTAACCTAACTTTAACCTTAACCTTACCCTTAACCTTAACTTAACTAAACTCATAACCTTAACCTTAACCTTACCCTTAACCTTCACCTTAACCTTAAATTTACCCTTAACTTGGCCTTACCCTTGACCTTCACCTTAAACTTAACCTTAACCTTACTAAACCCATAACCTTAACCTTAACCTTAACTTTACCCTTAACCTTGACGTTACCCTTAACCTTCACCTTGACCAAACCTTTAACCTTAACCTTAAAATGACTAAACCCTTAACCTAAGGGTAAAGTTGAGGTTAAGTTTAGGGTTAAGGCTAAGGTTAAGGTTAGCTTAAGGTTAACCTTGACATTGACCTTAACCTTAAACTTAACCTCACACTTAGCCTTTACCTAACCTTAACCTTAACCTAACCTTGAGCTTAACTATAACCTAAACTTAAACTTAACCTAACCTTAACTTTACCCTTAACGTAACCATAACCTTAACCTTAACCTTAACCTTACCCTTAACCTTCACCCTAAACCTTAACCTAACCCTAAGCTTGACCAAACCCTTAACCTTAACCTTAACCTGATTAAACCCTTAACCTTGACCTAATTGTAACCTTAACCTTACCTTAACCTAACTTAACCTTGACCTTAACTTTAACCTTAACCATAACCTTAACCTTAACCTTAAACTTACCTTAACCATAACCCTACCCTAACCTTACCCTAACCATAACCTTAAATTTACCCTTAACGTAACCTTAACCTTGACCTGAAGGTTAGGGTTAGCTTAAGGGTAAAGTTAAGGTTAAGGTAAGGTTAAGGTTAAGGTTAAGGTTAAGATTAAGGTTAGGTTAAGGATCAGGTAAAGGTTAGGGTTAGGTTAAGGTTAAGGGTAAGGTTAAAGTTAAGGTTAGGGGAAGGTTAAGGTTAAGGGTTTAGTTAAGGTTAAGGTTAGGTTAAGGTTAAGGTTAAGGTTACGGGTTTAGTCAGGTTAAGGCTAAGGCTTACCTGTTTAACTTTAACCTTAACCTTAACCTAATTATAACCTTACCTTAACCTAACTTAATCTTAACCTTGACATTGACCTTAACCTTAACTTTAACTTTACCCTAACCTTAAGGGTTTTGTCAGGTTAAGGTTAGTCAGGTTAAGGTTAAGGTTAAGGGTTTGGTCAAGGTTAGGTTTAGGTTATAGTTAAGGTCAAAGTTAATGTTAGGTTAAGGTTAAGGTTAATGTTAAGGGTTTGGTCAAAGTTAGGGTTAGTTTATAGTTAAAGTTAAGGTTAAGGTTCAGGTTAAGGGTAAGGTTAAGGTTAAGGTTAAGGGTTTGGTCAAGGTTAGTGTTAGGTTATAGTGAAGATTAAGGTTAAGTTAATTTTAAAATCAAGGTTAAGGTTGAGGTTAGGTTAAGGGTAAATTTAAGGTTAAGGTTAAGGTTTTTTAAAGGTTAGGGTTATGTTAATGTTAATGTTAAGATAAGGTTAAAGTTAAGTTAAGGTTAATTTTAGGTGAAGGGTAAAGTTAAGGTTAAGTTTAGGGTAATGTTAAGGTTAAGGTTAAGGTTATGGTTAATGTTAGGGTTAAGGGTAAGGTTAAGGTTAAGTTTAAGGTAAACCTTAAGATTAAGTAAAGGTTAAGGTTAAGGTTAATGTTAAGGGTTTGGTCAAGGTTAGGGTTAGGTTATAGTTAAGGTGAAGGTTAAGGTTAAGGGTAAGCTTATAGTTAGGTTAAGGTTAAGGTTAATTTTAGGTTAAGGTTAAGATCATGTTAAGGTTAAGGTTAAGGTTAAGGTTAGGTTAAGGGTAAATTCAAGGTTAAGGTTAAGGTTAGGGTTACGGGTATTAACCTTAACCTTCACCATAACCTAACCTTAACCTTCACCTTAACCTGAACCTTTACCCTAACCTTAACCTTAACCTTAACTTGAACCTTAATGTTATCTTAACCTTAGCCTTCACTATAACCTAAACTTAACCTTGAACTTAACTATAACCTAACCCTAACCTTGAACAAACCCTTAACATTAACCTTAACCTTAACCTTACCCTTACCTTAACCCTAACCTTACCCATATCTTACCCTTAACCTAAACTTAACCTTGACCTTAACTTTACCCTGAGCTTAACCTTAACCTTAACCTTAACCTTTACCAAACCTTAACCTTAACCTTTACCTTAACCTTAAATTTAACTATAACCTAACCCTAACCTTGACCACCCCCTAAAGTTAGGTTAAGCATAAGATAAGGTTAAGGTTAAGGTTAGGTTAAGCGTAAAGTTAAGATTAAGGTAAAGTTAAGGTTAAGGTTAGTTTAAGGTTAAGGTTAAGGTTAGCGGAAGGTTAAGGTTAGGTTAAGGGGGTAAGGTTAATTTTAAGGTTAACGTTAAGGTTAAGGGTTTGGTCAAGGTTAGGGTTAGCTTATAGTTAAGGTCAAGTTTAAGGTTAGGTTATAGTGAAGGTTAAGGTTAAGAGAAGGTTAATGTTAAGTTAGGTTAAGTTAAGGCTAAGGGTAAGGTTAAGGTTAAGGGTTTGGTCATGGTTAGGGTTAGGTTATACTTAAGGTTAGGGTTAAGGTTAGGTTAAGGGTAAATTTAAGGTTTTGTTACACAGTAATTTGTCACCGTCCCTGCAATCCCCCGTCCCGCACATTGGAGGGTCTATTCCGTGACCTATGAGCAGTGACATGACCTGAAACCACTTTCATGGCATCCCCCTTGACAAGGAAAATTATTCCTTTGAAGATAGTTTCTTGTGAAAAGCCCTAAAAATAGACCTTTTGGCCTTGGCGCTCTATCCCAATGTATTACTCACACCAAGCTTAATAAGGATTTTTTTTTAAAAATAAATGGTGGAAGTTTGATTCCAACCAACTCCTAAATGATTCTCTAAAATGAGTTGGGAGGTTTGGCTCCAGATATCCATGTAGGGGAAGTGGTTTTCCATATATCATGTAAGCTTCCTTGAGGATAGGGCCAATCCCACCATTGTAAGGATCCTAACTCCCCTTCTACCATCTATATAGGCTTGTCATTTTCCCTTTGCAAGCTAGCCTGAATAGAGCTCAATCAGTAGTAAGGAGACTATCACCGAACAGCCTCTGAGAGCCAAGCCGAAGAGAGAGAGACTTGTCCCATTCCCGACAAGATTTACCGAGACGTACTCCGCTATCGACCCGCCAAAGGAAGATCTAGTGTCAAAGCTCAGGTTGTATCTTTCTTTGTTCTGATTAATAATAAATGACTTCGATTATGGTTCCACTCAGATGTTCATGTCTTATGTTATGAGTTGTATCTTCTTTGACTGATACATAGTTGCATGTATTAGGTTTTACGCTTGTGTGTTGTTGTTTCTTCGTGTACGTGCAGGTGTTTGAACATGCTAGGGGGGAGAATTGTGATCTGCCAAGGTGAAGGACGAAAGCACCATCTTCTCTGCAAACAAAAACAGCGTAGGACTTAAGGTAGGCCTCTTGTCGCATCTTGGTATTTTGTAACTAGGAATCTGCATCTTAACATGACTCGGTTGTTACTAGACTCGATCTAGGCTAGTAGGGATCGCCTCTATCCCCAACAAGTGCCAAGAGGCTAACTAACTTGGTAACTAACAATAAGCACCAACGCCTAAAAATAAAAAAACAAATAATTTTTCCCAACCAAGACCAAAATCACCACTTCAAGCAAAATCTAAAACTAACCCAGAAGCAAAGTACTGACCAAAAAAAACTTCCGAACAAGGGGAAACCGTAGCACCTACAGGAAATGGTGCGACTGTATGGCTGTAATCCGCGCCAGACATGGGATGGTACGAGTGATGAACTGGAAACTTGTGCCAATGGGCGCGACTGTCAGGGTGGATACTGTGCCAATCAAGCCAACCATGAAAAGATGAAAATTTCAGAAAAGAAGAGGTCAGATCTGATCCTCTGGGGCTGAACATAGGTTTTACACCAGAAGGAGAGAGACCAAAAGATAAAATCAAGCAGACAAAAGCCAAAAGCAACCAAAAGAGACAAGACAAACTCCAATCAAATCCCTAGTGGAGTCACTAGTTTGTTGGAGAGGTAAATCCCCTCTGAAGACAGAGGCGATCCCTACTAGCCCAGATCAGGTCTAGCAACAACTGAGTCATGCTAAGATGCAGGTTCCTAGTTACAAAAGACCAATATGTGACAAGAGGTCTACCTTAATTCCTATTCTGCTGTTGTTTGCAGAGAAGATGGCACTTCTATCCTTCGCCTTGGCAGATCAAAATTCTCCTGCCTAGCACGTTCGAACACCTACACGTACATGAAGAAACAACAACACACAAGCATAAAACCTAATACATGCAACTATGTATCAGTCAGAGAAGATACAACTCTTAACATAAGACATAAACATATGAGTGGAACCATAGACAAAGTCATTTATTATTAATCAGAAAAAATAAAGATACAACCTGAGCTCTGACGCTGGATCTTCCTTCGGCAGGTCAATAGCAGAGTACATCTCAATAAAGCTCGTCGGGAATGGGACAAGTCTCTCTCTCTTCGGCTTGGATCTCAGAGGCTATCTGGTGATAGTCTCCTTACTACTGATTCAGCTCTATTCAGGCTAGCTTGCAAAGGGAAAATGACAAGATTATATAGATGGTGGAAGGGGAGTTGGGATCCCTACAATGGTGGGATTGGCCCTATCCTCAAGGAAGCTTCCATGATAGGTGGAAAACCACTTCCCCTACATGGAGATCTAGAGCCAAACCTCCCAAATCATTTTAGAGACTCGTTCAGGAGTTGGTTGGAATCAAACTTCGGCCATTTATTTTTAAAAAACAATCCTTATTAAGCTTGGTGCGAGTAATACACTGGGATAGAGCACCAGTTGACGTGCCCTCTTTGGTGGATTTCCCCCATTGGCGCGAGGGTTGAACTGGCTGGTCGCGCCAAGGCCAAAAGTTTTATTTTTAGGGCTTTTCACAGGAAACTGTCTTCAGAGGAATGATTTTCCTTGTCAAGGGGGATGCCATGAAAGTGGTCTCAGGTCATGTCATTGCTCACAGGTCACAGAATAGACCCTCCAATGTGCGAGACGGGGGATTGCAGGGATGGTGAAAAATTACTGTGTAACAAAGGTAAATCCCCTATATGGACATAGGCGACCCCTACTAGCCCAGATTGGGTCTAGCAACAACCGAGTCACGCTAAGACTCAAGTTCCTAGTTACAAAAGAATAAGATGTGACAAGAGGCCTACCTTAAGTCCTTTGCTGTTGTTGTTTGAAGAGAAGATGACACTTCTGCCCTTTGCCTTAGCAGATCACAATTCTCCCACCTAGCACATTCGAACACCTGCACGTAGATGAAGAAACAACAACTCACAAGCGTAAAACCTAATACATGCAAATATGTATCAGCTAAAGAAGATACAACTCATAACATAAGATATGAACATCTGAGTGGAACCATAATCAAAGTCATTTATTATTAATTAGAACAAAGAAAGATACAACCTAAGCTTTGACGCTGGATCTTCCTTCGTCGTGTCGACAGCAGAGTATGTCTCGGTAAAGCTCATCTGGAATGGGACAGGTCTCTCTTTCTTTCTTACCCTGACCTTAAGCTTAACCTTGACTTGAAACTTAACATTATCTTAACCTTAGCCTTCACTATAACTTAACCTTAACCTTGACCTTAATTATAACCTAACCCTAACATTGACCAAACCCTTAACATTAACCTTAAGCTTAACCTTACCCTAACCTTAACCCTAACCTTACCCTTAACTTAAACTTAACCTTGACCTTAACTTTACCCTAAAATTAACCTTAACCTTAAACTTAACCAAACCTTAATCTTAACCTAACTTAACCTTAACCTTAACTTTAACTATAACCTAACCCTAACTTAACTTTAGGGTAAAGTTAAACTTAAGGTTAAGGTCAAGGTGAAGGTTAAGGTTAATTTAGTTTAAGGTAAGGTCATAGTTAGGTTAAGGTTAAGGATAAGGTTAGGTTAAGGGTAATATAAGGTTAAGGTTAAGGTTAAGGTTAAGGTTAGGTTAAGGGTAAAGTCATGGTTAATATAAAGTTAAGGTTAAGGTTAGTTTAAGGTTAAGGTTAAGGTTAGCGGAAGGTTAAGGTTAGGTTAAGGGGGTAAGATTAAGGTTAAGTTTAATGTTATGGTTAAGGGTTTGGTCAAGGTTAGGGTTAGGTTATAGTTAAGGTCAAAGTTAAGGTTAGGTTATAGTGAAGGTTAAGGTTAAGATAAGGTTAAGGTTAAGTTGGGTTAAGTTAAGGCTAAGGGTAAGGTTAAGGTTAAGGGTTTGGTCAAGGTTAGGGTTAGGTTATACTTAAGGTCAAGGTTGAGGTTAGGTTAATGGTAAAGGTAAGGTTAAGTTTAGGTAAGGGTAAATTTAAGGTTAAGGTTATGGTTATGGGAAGGTCAAGGTTAAGGTTAAGGTTAAGGTTTGGTCAAGGTTAGGGTTAGGTTATAGTTAAGGTCAAGGTTAAGGTTAGGTTAAGGGTAAATTCAATGTTAAGATAGGTTTAGGTTAAGATTAGGTTAAGGGTAAAGTTGAGTTCAAGGTTAAAGGTTTGGTCAAGGTTACGGTTAGGTGTTAGACGTCTAGTTAGGTTAAGGTTAAGGTTTTGGTCAAGGTTAGGGTTAGGTTATAGCTAGGGTCAAGGTTAAGGTTAGGTTATAGTGAAGGTTAAGGTTAAGATAAGGTTAAGGTTAAGGTTAAGGTTAGGGTTAGGTTATAGTTAAGGTTGAGGTTAGGTTAACGGTAAAGTTAAGGTTAAGGTTAGGATAAGGTTAAGGTTAGGATAAAGTTAAGGTTAGGTAAGGGTAAGGTTAAGGTTACGAGTTTAGTCAAGTTAAGGTTAAGGTTAAGGTTAAGGTTAAATTATAGGTTAGGTTAAGGGTAAAGTTAATGTTAAGTAGTTAAGGTAAAGGACAAGGTTAGGTTATAGTTAAAGTTAAGGTTAACGTAAAGGTTAAGGTTAAGGTTAAATTATACGTTAGGTTAAGGGTAAAGTTAAGGTTAAGGTTAAATAATGTTAAGTAGTTAAGGTAAAGGACAAGGTTAGGTTATAGTTAAAGTTAAGGTTAACGTAAAGGTTAAGGTTAAGGTTAAGGTTATGGGTCTTAACCTTAACCTTCACTCTAACCTTAACCCTAACCTTAACCTTAACTTAACTAATCCCGTAACCTTAACCTTAACCTAACCTTCACCTTAAACTTAACCTTAACCATAACCTTAACCTTAACTTTACCCCCTTAACCTTAACCTTAACCTTAACCTGGCTAAACCTGTAACCTTAACCTTGCCCATACCTAACCTTAACCTTAGCCTAACCTTCAAGTAAGGTTAAGGTTAGGTTAAGGGTAAAGTCAATGTTAAGGTTAGGTTAAGGTTAAGGTTATGGGTTTAGTTAGGTTAAGGGTTTGGTTAAGGTTAGGTTAAGGTTAAGGTTAAGGTTAAGTTTAAGGTCAAGGTTAGGGTTTGGTTAAGGTTAAGGTTAGGTTAAGGTTAAAGTTATGGTTAAGGATAGGTTAAAGTAAAGCTGAAGGTTAAGGGTAAAGTTAGGGTAAGGTTAGGGTTAATGTTAGGGGAAGGTTAATGTTAAAGTTAGGTTAAGGTAAGGTTAGGTTAGGTTAAGGTAAGGTTAAGGTTAAGGTTAAGGTTTATGTTATGGGAAGGTTAAGGGATTAATCTTACCCTTAACCTTAACCTAACATTAACCCTAACCTTAACCTTGACCTTAACTATAACCTAACCCTAACGTTAACCTAACCTTAACCTTAACCATAACCTTAACCTTAACCTTACCCCCTTAACCATAACCTTAACCTTAACCTAACTAAACCTGTAACCTTAACCTTACCTTAACCTAACTTTCACCTTAACCTTAAAATTAACCTAACTATAATCTTACCCTTAACCTTAACCTTGACCTTAACTATAACCTAACCCTATCCTTGACCTAACCCTTAACATTAACCTTAACCTTAACCTTTACATAACCTTAACCTTGACCTTGACCTTAACCTTAAACTTAACCGTGACCTTAACCTTACCTCAACCTAACCTAACCTTAACCTTAACCTTACCCTTAACCTTAAACTTAACCTTGACCTTAAATATAACCTAACCCTAACCTTGACCAAACCCTTAACCTTAACCTTACCCTAATCTTAACCTTAACCTAACCTTAACCTTCCCATAACCATAAAATTAACCTTAACCTTAACCTGACTAAACCTATAACCTTATCCTTAAGGTTAAAGTTCAGGTTAGGGTTAAGATTAGAGGAAGGTTAAGGTTAAAGTGAAGGTTAAGGGTAAGTTAAGGTTAAGGTTAGCTTAAGGTTAGGTTAAGGTTAAGGGTAAGGTTGGGGTTAAGGTTAGGGTAAGGTTAAGGGTAAGGTTAATGTTAATGTTAAGGTCAAGGTTAAGGTTATGGTTAAGGTTAAGGTTAAGTTTAGGTTAAGTTAAGGATAAGGTTAAGGTTAGGTTCTAGTTAAAGTTAAGGTTAAGGTCAAGGAAGGGTAAGATTAAGGTTAGGTTAAAGTTAAGATTAGGTTAAGGGTAAAGTTAAGGTTATGGTTAGGGTAATATTAGGGTTAAGGTTAGAGGATGGTCAAGGTTAAGTTAGGTTTAGGGTAAAGTCAAGGTCAACATTAAGGTTATGGTTATGTGAAGGTTAAGGTTAGGTTATAGTTAAGGTTAAGGGTTTGGTCAAGGTTAGGGTTACGTTAAGGTTAAGTGTTACACCATTTTTTGGTCATCTAACCTATTATCATTAGATGGATCCAAGTACACCATGTAAGACCAATTTTACCCTAAGTAAAATTGCTTTCACTATGTAAAATAACTTAATAAAACACATTTCTTAGGTTGTTTATGGTCTAAATAGGAAACTTCAAAGGGAAATATTAAACAAATCTATATTTGTTTGATTTTCCTCATGGAATAATTAATTAAGCGATAATTTAATTATTATTCTTGGTCATATTTAACCCAAAACAAGGAAATTATTTAGATAAATCCTTATTTATCTTTTTATTTTCTAGGAATAATTATTTAAATCTTATTTAAATAATATTCCTTGTTAAATATGACTAAATCATTTATAAATAATTAAATAAATAATTATTTATTTAATTATCATTAACCCACTTCTTTAAAATGATAAATAAATCATTTATTTATTTATTATTTACAAATAAAGGGATTTGACCCAAGTCAAATGCCTTTTCCCTCCAACAAATATAATAAAATATTCCATAAAAGGTGGATCTAGATTTGGTTAATATTATTTTAATCATACACCAAGATCTAGAATGACCCAATACTTTGTTATAAATAGAAGGGTTTTTCCTACCATTCTTCACCTTTTTTTGCCTATTAGATCACTCTATATCTATACTCTTGGTCTGACTTTGAGCCATTATCATTGTCACATTTTGCATTATTTGCTTTGTGAGCTCCCTTTGAGTTCTATGTTTGTCTGGGTTTTCTACACCAACAAGAGAGAGAAATGCTAGATCTGAAGTGCTGAGGAATTTCAAGAACCCATCCCATTGAGGAGAATTGGAAACACCTTTCCTGTCTTCCTCCCAGGTGCCATTAATATAAGATTCTTTCAAAAATATTGTTCTTGTCTTGTCTATTGGATGTATGGAGAAAAACCTTATTTTCACTGCTTAATGTCTTTTTATGCATAAATCTGGATTTGTGCAGCCTTTGTCTTGATCAACTAACTGCAGATCTGAAGATATTGGTAGCCATATTTGATGTTGGGGAAATAATTTATGCGTAGCTAAAGTGGTATTTTTTCGTACACTTCGTGATGCAGGAGCATTAGGCAAACATAAAATACTTTGTATTTTATTAAAACTTAGGGGGTTTTAAGTTTTTAAAAGAGCTAGATTTTTATGAATGATTTGAGTGGGTTTTATGTATTTTTAATTAAATATTGTAAATAATTCTCAAATGTTTGAGATTATGAGAGAATTTGGCCAGTTGAGGATGTAAAGGGATGAGATATTTTTATAAATATTAATTTAGAAATTAGTTTCATTAATTATGGGTGAGAGAGGATCCTTAGGGATTCAAGAGTGATTTTAGGATTTTGTTGAGAAGTTGAAGGAATTGAACTTAAATTAGATCATTCTAAATTACTATAAATTATTAAGCCTCAAAGGCATTGAAAATCAGAGAGAGTGTGGGTAGAGAGCAGGGGTTTCTACTTGGAAGCCTTCAGGCAATTTGTAAAAGGGCCAATGATTTGGAAATCAGGCCAAGGAAGGAGATTGTTATGTAAGTATTGTATGTATTAATACAGAAATTAATTTTACGAAGATTATGCCTTCTTTCTGAGTTTATGTTGGGTGAATAAATTGGGATTAAATATCGATTGAATTGGTGTATGTTGTTGGTTTATAAGAGAAGCACTATAATGAACGCTCTTCCAAAGCAAGCAATAAATTGCTGCATATTTTATGAGAGAGAATCCATAATTCAACTGCGTTTTTAGTCTTGGACAAGGTGAACGATTTCTGCATTAAGAGATTGGTATGAGTTTGGGTTAAATTAATTGGGTTCAATTCTAGTTAAGTTATGCAAATCGATGTCAATTTTAAATGAAATCCATCATACAGGAATTATTCACCATTGCATATTAAATGTATTTTAACCTGGTATATGGAGACTCAATGGAGTTTTGTGTTTTGTGAAGGGCACAAGTGCTGGTAAAATCTCTGATTTTTGAATATATCAATTTCTTCATTGAATTTATATTGCTTGAATCAAGAACAAGTGAATTCGAGAAACTGCACTAAGGCAGAGAAGACAGAATTGAAAGGATCCACTCGTGGATAAAACCACCACATAGTAATGCTATTAGAAATTGATCTAACACAGTGGAGTTATGAGTCCATTGGAGTGTGAAATGGAGAGGGTAAATCACATTAGATCCTTGAAACTGAATCATGTTCTATCAAGATCAAATTGTTCTTTTGTGAAATCGATTTTGAATTCACAACATAACCAGTCAATTACCAGTCTTGAAGAGATAGGCGTAATGAAAATCGGTTCTGCTTCAGTGTTAAACTGAAAACCGTAGGATGGAATTAAGTCCGGTGGAAATAAAAAAAAAGACTGAATTTGATCGAAGATTTAACTTGAAGGCAGAAGAACATGAATCGAAGGTTCATCCGATTCAGAAGTGCGAGATTCTGGATCTGTTTAAGCGTTGGCAATCGAATGCTGAAGGAGCGGAACTCCGAATTGAAGTGGACAGTTGGAATGTTTGCAGATTGCAGTGGTTTAACCCAATCGAATGGGTTAAGTTATAACGCAGAGGAAGTATCATATATTTGCAGAATGATGTTCTGAATAAACTAAGACACAGAGGTCGTTTAATTGTAACGCTGGAGAATTTCAGAAGTATAGTCTGGCAAAGTCGTGGAATTGTAGCCAGAACGCAGAGGAGTTCAAATGATGTAGCGATGGTTTGATTGATGAACAACATTTAGAGAGCGATGAAAACTTGCAAGGAAACCTTGATGAAGGCGCAGAGGTTACAAGGTATGTGAAATTGAAGTTTGTTGAATTGAATGGATATGCGCACTCTTAATGTTGATGCAATGGTTTATATTGTCAGCTGGTAAAGTTTTAAGAATGCGTTGAGTAACCATAGAGCTATAGTTTTATTCTTGAATAGTCTTGAACAAGATATATGTTGTTGACATTCAGATGGTGAGAACATATTGGTGAATGGTGAACCATTTAAATTAAAAATGGTTGATAGTGCTGTGATGAAGCCAGATTTCATATTAGTTCAAGTCTTTGGGAATTTGATTTTAAAATCAAATAATTATTCGAATGTATGCGATGGGTTTTGTTCATATGGTTTTAATCATTATGATAAAAATAATCTTCCGCAAGGAAATGGTTTGTTTTGTAATAACGATATGATCAAATTTTGATTCCGTGTAGTTTGAGATTGCCAGATTGTGGAAATTGAGGACCATTTCGGTTTTTAAATGGAAATATATTTAAATTTGGGCTGGATTATTTGAGTTTAATAGTCACGGTTTTATAACCATAAATAAATAGATAGCTTCCACATGTGTTGAAATCGCCCCGAAAGTGGACTGTCTTGACATGAAACTGGAATTGCCATTTTATATGCATTAGAGAGTGTGTGATTATGGGTTTGGCAGGGTTAGCCCTGCATCACTTCAACAAAAGATTCATACTAACATTAAGGTTAAGGTTAGGTTAAGGGTAAAGTCAAGGTTAAGGTTATGGTTATGGGAAGGTTAAGGTTAAGGTAAAGGTAAGGTTAACCTTAACTTTAACTTTAAAGTTAGGTTAAGGTTAATGTTACACCATTTTTTGGTCATCTAACCTTTTATCATTAGATGGACCCAAGTACACCATGTAAGACCAATTTTACCCTAAGTAAAATTGCCTTCACTATGTTAAAACAGGAAACCCCAAAAGGAAATATTAAACAAACCTATATTTGTTTGATTTTCCTTATGGAATAATTAATTAAACCATAATTTAATTATTATTCCCAGTCATGTTTAACCCAAAAACAAAGAAATTAATGAGATAAACCCTTATTTATCTTATTATTTTCTAGGAATAATTATTTAAATCTTATTTAGATAATATTCCTTGTTAAATATGACCAAATCACCCACCATTAATCAAATAAATCATTATTTATTTGATTATCTCCAACCACTTCCTTAAAAGATAAATAAATCATTCGTTTATTTATTTTTCACTAATCAAGGGATTTGACCCAAGTCAAACACCCTTTCCCTCCAACAAATATAATAAAATATTCCATAAAGGTGGATCTAGATTTGGTTAACATTATTTTAATCATGCACCAAGATCTAGAATGACCCAATATTTTGTTATAAATAGGAGAGTTTTCCCCATCATTCTTCACCTTTTGTTGCCTACTAGATCACTCTGGATCTATACACTTGGTCACCATTTTCTGCCATTTTGCTCCCTTTGAGCTCTACTTTTTGCATTGGGTTTTCTACATCAACTAGAGAGAGAAAGCTCAGATCTGAAGTGCTGAGGACTACAAAGAACCCATCCCATTGAGGAGAGTTGGATACACCTTCTTGTTTTCCTCCCAGGTGCCCTGTAATATAAATTCTTTCAAAAAATTGTGTTCTTGTCTTGTCTGTTGGATGCATGGAGCAAACCCTTTACTTTACTGCTTAATGTCTTTCCATTTATAGATCTGGTTGTTGCAGCATTTTTATTACTAACCGTAGATCTGAAGATATTTGGCAGCCACTATTGTTGTTAGGGCTATTAGTTATGCGTAGCTAAAGTGGTCCTTTTTCGTACGTTTCGACGAAGGATTCATACTAACAAATGGCGACTCCACACGGGTTTTAAATTACGACTGCTGTCGTTTTTCCTATTCCTACATATCCAGCTACTTCAGACCCTAGGGTTTCTTTTCATCTTTTTGTTTTTCCTATTTTCATGTGGTTTTTTCCTCATAAAGCCCTCAAACATTACAATTTCTAACTTCCGTGTGTTTCTGGCCCTATTGCGCAGGCGACCAACATCAGCTGCAGCTGAGACGACATTTTTTTTCTGAAATCTGCCGCCGAGAGTCCCGGAAGTGCAGGTCGCACTTTTTGGCCCAAAAAGTGCGACCTCAAGCCTCAGGTCGCAGAAAACAGCCCCAAAACTGCGACCGGAGTGAAAAACTGGTCAAAAACCGCGACCTGGACTTTTTTCTGCTGTTTTTCTGAACTTTTTCTGGGTTTTTCTGAAGCTTCTGTCAGGGTTTTCCAGCCTCTGTCTCAGCCCGTTTCGACTTGTTTCTGATCTTCTTTTGCTCATCTAAGTGGGAACCTAGCCCCCTAGGGCTTCAGTACCCTCCACTTTTGGTGGAAGAGTTTTAGCTGTTTTAGGTGTCTGATTTTTCAGAGTTTCAGCCTTCCCTTTTTCAGATCTGATACCTCATCCTCAGATCCCTTTTAATCAGCTTTTCTTCCTTTCAAATCACCTCTTGTAGTTTTGTTTGGACCGCCCTTTAGGACCTCATCCCTGTCCCTTCCGCTTTTTGCTGATTTCCCCCTTTTTCCAGCCACCTTGCCTCTGCCTCTTGGCTGTGATCTGCGCCTCTTTTTAGCAGCTTTCTCCTTTAGATCCCTGTCCCTTTTGACCCTAGATCTATTGGCCTCTTTTTACGTGTGTTTTGAATAGATTTTTCCCCTCTTTTAGAGTAGTTTTGAGAGACCCGCCTTTTTGGGTTCAATTAATGCATGGTTAGCTGTTAAATGTTCTGTTATTTCAGCAATCTATATTGTTCTCTGCAGATTTATTTTCAGCTACGCAGCACACTTTTTTCTTGCTCTCAAAATGGAAAGGGTTTAAAAATTAAAATTAACGCACGCCACACACTGACCCTAAGCGAAGAAGCGCTTGGTTAACACCGCCTGGCAAAGACTCTAAAATCAATTGTCACTGCACCTTTTCTGCCCTTGACCTTAATTGATTCTGTCCCTTTCTGCCCCTGTCGGTTTCCTTCTTCCTGTCATCATTGCGCCCCCAAGGCGCTTATCCCGGAGACTTCTTGGCCTTCATCCTCGGTTTCCGGTCAATCAACCTGCTCCGCCCCGCCGTCGTCAAGCCAGTCCACCTTCGAGTCCGCACTCCGACTCCTCTCCTGATTCATCGGGTCCTCCTTCTCCTCCTGGTTCTCCCCCTGTCACCTTCACTATGTCTGGTCCAGGGCCTAACGCTAGCGGTTCTCCCGGCCCTAATACCGGCCCTACTACTAGCGGAACCACCACAAGAACTACCTCGGCTTCACCCGTGCTCCCCTTCTTGGCAGGCCTCAGCATCCCCGATTTGGACCGGTTGATAAACGACCCTATACACCATGATGCTAGTTGGCCTGCTATGCCGACAAAGCTCCCTTCCGACATACCAAAGTTTGAAGGTCGTGCTGGAGAAGATCCTTCAAATCATGTTCGATCTTTCCACATGTGGTGTTCATCTACCTCCATTACCAATGACTCTGTTCGTCTTAGATTGTTCCAATGCACGCTTACAGGCGAAGCTTCTAAGTGGTATGTTGATCAGCCCACTTCCTCCCATACCACCTTTGCAACTCTTGCCCGGGCTTTTTTATCTTACTTCCAGCTTCCCCTTCGTTATGACACCGGTATCGAACTCTTGACTTCCTTCAAGCAAACCTCTTCGACCCGCCTTTCTACCCATGTCCAGGAATGGCGAAGAAGACGGAGCCTATGTCAATCTCCTACCTTTGAAGACCGTGTCTACATGGACTGGTTCCTTAGATCTCTCTTGTCCCCTATCGGGAAAGATGTTGCATCACATTTTCCTCAAACCGAAGAAGATGCCCTCCAAATGGCGTTAAAATATGACCTGATCTACGCTCAGACAGGTTATGATCCTACTGTCCTACCTGATCTCCCCAAACCCGGTGATGCCCATACACCAGGGGCACCTCATGCCGCCTACCGTATCGTTGGATCTATCTCTCATCCATCTGCTCAACCTCTCATGAGCTATGGTTTTCCTAGGGGAGGGGGCACCACTTCTTGCACTTCTCCCCCTCCCAGTAGCACGCATCCAGGATATGGCATGCCTCATCCTTTTGCCCAACCTCCTGCTTACCTCAATGTTACCCAACCTAACCATTACCCTTATCCACAGCCTGGTGCGCCATCTCCTCTAGCATATGCGTTTTCGCCTCCCTTGCCTTCTCAACCCCTGCAACAGCAGTCACCGCCCCCTCAAGAGCAGGTGAATGCACAACAGGGATTCATGGCTACCCAACCACCTGACGGACAGGTGGCTCCTCAACCTTCCCATTCTAGTTCCTCCAATTACCAGATCCTCATGATGAACTCCGATCCTTCCCCGACCGTCGACCTTCACCTTCAAACTCGGTCTCGCCAGTACCCCAAGCCTCCTGCTCAGTCTGCCTCCGAGCATCCTTCTTCAGGTTCTACAGAGCCTCTTTCGTCACCTAGTGGCCCCTTACATATCCCTCAACCAAAAGTTAAGGTTCATACCAAGATACCTAAGGGCCCACTACGTCGAAACGCTGCTCCCAGTCGAGCTGCCCATTCGTATAGCATAGTAGATGATTTGGCGCAATCTCCTGCCGCCATTTCCACACTGGAACTCCTCCAGTCATGCCCTTCCCAAAAGAAGGCTCTACTATCTGCCTTGGGCGCTGTAGATCCTGCTGACGACCAAATGATTGTTTTCGATGCCACTCAATCAGACCATCCTCCTCTCCCTCCTTCCGTCGCCTTCCAAATCCCAGTCAAAATCCGGAACGCCAACGTATCCCGGTGTATCATTGATGAGGGGGCATCCACCTGTGTGATGTCCGCTTCGGTTTGGAAGCAACTCGGATCCCCTGAACTGGCCCCTTCCACAATCACCCTTCGAGCATGGGACGGTCATGCCTCCCAGCCCATTGGCATGTTTCGTAATTGTCCTATCACCCTCGCCGGTAAGACTGTTTGCGTTGACGTCGAAGTCATCGACGCCCCGCTAGATTACAACATTCTATTGGGGCGAAGCTACACCTATGCCATGTCTGCTGTCCCATCCGCGGTCTTTCGCAAGATGTCTTTCCCCCATAATGGAAAGATAGTCACCATTGACCAGTTGACATATCATGAGCCAAAATCTCAGACCTCCCCTGAGACAACCATCTCTTCTGTAGCCAACAAGCAAACCGTTGATTCCTTGACCAGTGTCTCCCCCGGCGTTTACAAGGATTCCTCCCTGCTTGGAACTTTTCCTAGTCTCCCCCCTCCTCCTATCTCTGACCCCAGCTCATCGAATGTTTGCATGATGCAATCGTCTTGGGCTGCTCTCAAGCAACCCGCTTCGGCTAGTCAGCAACCTTGCCCTCCGCAACCTGCTCCTAGCCCTTCACCTGTAGTTGGTAGTCATGAGCCCCTTTATCCCCCTGGCATGGTTCCTCCAGGCCTTAGCCATTTAGGAACCGTCCCACCTGGCCATTACCCCTCTGGTCAGATACCGTTCCTAGCTCCCCCACCAGGAGTGTACACGGTACCAGTCATGGCCACCCTCTCTCTTCCTAACTTGACCCTTGGGATTCCCGTTTGGTACCTTGATCCACCAGCCCCCACCTTGCCTGGTCAGCCCAAACCTTATATCGCTTTGACCCCGGTTCAACCGGTCCCCATGACTTCGCCCGCTGCAACAGTGCCTCAGTCACCTCAACAGGAACCACCTCCTGTTGCGACCGCTTCGAGTAAGAAGGGCAAAGCTCATAAGGGGGCATCAAAGGACAAGTCTACCCCGACAAACCCTGCCCCTCCTCGGCCTCCAAAGCATACCATCAAGTGTGCTTTGTGTGACGTTGTCGGCCACGCCACCCATACCTGTCCTGAATTGCTTCATCTCAAGCCCATGGTTAATGTCGCGTTCCTTGAGTCCGCGGTCCTAGCAGCCTCTGTTCCTTCCGCGACTGCGGCCAAGAACCCCAAGACTATTCACACCAACCACCCCTGTGCTTTGTGTGATCTCCATGGCCATTACACCCATCTTTGTCCCCGCCTCGAGGACTTTCGCACCTCTATTGCCGCGGTCCACCAATTCGAGGCCAAGCGCAATGAGTACACCTCTCCCATATTTGCGCATTCTGCTTCAGCAGAACTACCAGATATGACTGCTCCCATTGACATTCCCCCTCCCGATGTCGAGATGACGGAGCCTTCGTCCAACATTTTCTACCTATCATCATCCATGAGACCCTCGGGGACCATTCCATCTGAATCCTCCCCTGTTGTTTCGCTTGACCTTTCTTCAGCGATCATCTTGGGCTCAACATCGGTAGATACTTTATCTACTTACTCTTCGGTCACCCCTTGTGACGATGCGCATGTGAACCTCTCTTCTCATGATGATGATTCAGGTCGCTTCACCACGTCCGGTGGTCCTTCTTCCACCAGTCACCCCATATTTTATCACGATGATGACATTATGGAAGAAATTCCCACCCCTGACTTTATATATTCCCCCTTACATCGAACCCATGTGTTCACACCACATCCACCTTGTGGCCATTACATCGAAACCCAATGTTTGGGTAAGGGGGCACCCACATTTGAGAGACCAAGAGAAGCAATTCTCCATAACTCTCCTAGTGTATCTGATCGTGTTGACTTTAGTACCATTATTCTTCCACATTTAGAAGAACCTCTAAAGTCCCATATCACTTCCGATCACTCTAGGGATGATACCTCCTATCGTTCCCTCCTCTTCCGTCAGCAACCCAGTCTCTTAGACATTATTGTTGACCAACCTCTAGCTTTTCTACAAGAGCATCAGTTCATTATCTCAAAATCCCCTTTTTGGGATAGTGACACCAGGTATGCCAACTCGGAAACTTAAAGTCCATTTGATCCCCATATGCAGTACCAAAAGAGATTGGTAATCCTCCATTTCCTTTCTCAAACTGCATAACCATAACGAGAACAAATGGCACACCACATCATTACAATGTGTTTAGATTCCCCTTTTTCTAAATACATTTTGGGATGACCACACCATGCTCGGGGGCACCCATGCCCCTCAACCATAACCCTCCTCACCTCGTTTTTGGAGAGGAGGCTGTCTTACCAATCGAGTGTAAAATCCCTTCCCTTCATCTGGCTGTTGAACTTCTCCCTGACACCCAACCTCTAGAACAACGACTTATCATGCTTGAGCGTGCTTCTGAAGACCGTCGTGTTGCCTTTTCAAACCATGGAAGCGGCCAACAAACACACCAAAGCTCAGCAGGACCGAAAAGTCCATCCTCGTACCTTTCACGAAGGCGACCTTGTTCTAGTATATGACCAGGCCCACGATGTCCTTGGTCATGGGAAGTTTGACTCATTATGGCTAGGCCCTTACATCATTAGTAAGGCGCTCGTTAAAGGGGCATACCTCTTAGAGGATTTCGAAGGCCATCCCCTTCCTAGTCCTCGCAACGCACTCTATCTTAAGAAATATTACCCTTAGCATTTCCCTTCTAAAATGCATGTTTTATTTTCTTTTAGATAGCCAGCATTTGTTCTTTCTTTTTTCTCCTCACCCAAACCCAACTCCCAGCCATAAAACAGCACCAAAACTCCCTCATCTCCCAGGTCGCAGTTTTCTGCCATTTTCTGGACCAGGTCGCACTTTTTGCCCTGATACCTGCGTCCTGGTTCGCACTTTTTGCCCCAAACAGTGCGACCCAACCGTAGAGGTGAAGGAGGGGCTGTTTCTGGGATTCTGGGCCCTAAACTGCAAATGTAATCCATCAAAATGCAAGAGCAAGGTTAGGCCTCTTACCTCCAACTGACAGATCTCGATTCCAACGGTCGGTTTGCTCGCTACGTTCGCCGCAAGATTTAGGGCCTTCCCTCCTCTCCACATTCACCACAGCAACAATAGCAAATGAATGATTTTGGAGGGAACACTGCCTTATTAAAAGAGAACCCCTGTTTCTTCTTCGACTGCTGCGACCACACCGTAGCCCCGTTCGACGAACCGTCAGCACCGCTGGCAAGATCTCACCGAGCTCTCAAATGGGTTTCTATTAGTTTTTGGTGATTTGATACTTCACCCGGACACATTTTGTCCAAGAAGGGTCACTTTACCGTTCCTTAAAATCGAATTTCCTCACTTACGACACTTGTACTTGGGGCACCATATTGCTCCCTTACTTGTCCATGTTCGTGTCGATTTTCGTCATGAGTGCCCACCTTGTACTCATGCTTTCATGGTCCCCCATTGGGGCCTTTATTGTGTGGCAGCACCATCGAGTCGCCCTTGTTTAGAGCATCCAAGTTGAGTCATCCTTGCCTCCATGGAGTCTAAACCATATCCCTTTGTACACCATTTCTGCTCTCCATCATTCATTGCTTGGTCCCTCTCTTGCGTGGCACACTATGACCTTCAGCCCCACTATCCCCTATCCCTTCTGATATCGTGTCAGTCGCTGCCATGTCATTCATGCCCTTTATGCTCTAACAAGGGAAGTCGTCCATTCGCCACCCCATCCTTTCCATTCCGCCATCATCATTAGTGTCAGTTTGTCCGTCGCTCTACTATTTTCTCTCGTGCCTTCGTTGAGGATCTCTCATTGCCTCACCTATGGCGGACCTCCTTCTGTCAACATCACCTCATTCATTCCAGAAGTCAGGTCTAGAGGGCGGTGTACCTTGGTTCCAGCTTCCACTATCGTTCGGTGCCTCGGATCAGGCAAAGGGATCTCTTCTTCCCCTTTGACTTGATTGTTTCTCCAGCTCCTTTCAGCATGATCAAGATCCATATACTCGATGGTTCAGTGATCCAGCAGCAGCTCTTGATGATTCCCAGGTGTGTGTGAGATGTCTCAACCCTCATGAGGGGGTGGCCCTGCAGGTAGCCCCCCACATGCCCGGATGACCTCTTCTTTGCAGCCTTCGATGCCGCTCCAGATTTTGATGATGTTGGCCTTAGCCACTTGCAGCACCTCTTTGATTTGCATGTATCATTCAGATTTTGTGCGCCCTTCCCCATTTACAGGGGGCATTTGGGTTGTATTTATCTCATGTACTCAGATATTATTGTACTAGTCCTGGCTGTTATCCCAGGCACAGCATGTATGTGAGACTCTTCATTGTATTCTTATCTGGCCCTTGATTATGCCAGCTGTACTCTATGGTTCGGTCCCTTGTTTACTGGACACACTATTCTTTTGTACTTTGTCACGGCGGGCATAGGTATGCCTCCCCCGCCGCCTTCAGCACAGGTACCCTCTCATAAAAGAGACTTGTTGCACCTGCGAGTCTCATCTCCTCAGGGTCTAATCCTTTAGCACACTATCTACCTCACATTTGTCTCTCTGACATCCCTTTTTGCTGTCTAGTGATTGTATTCTTACAACGTACTTCGGTCATACGATTTTCTCCTGACACTCGCACGCTGGGGGGCAATCTGTTACACCATTTTTTGGTCATCTAACCTTTTATCATTAGATGGACCCAAGTACACCATGTAAGACCGGTTTTACCCTAAGTAAAACTGCTTTCACTATGTTAAATTAGGAAACCCCAAAAGAAAATATTAAACAAACCTATATTTGTTTGATTTTCCTCATGGAATAATTAATTAAACCATAATTTAATTATTATTCCCAGTCATGTTTAACCCAAAAACAAAGAAATTAATGATATAAACCCTTAGTTATCTTGTTATTTTCTAGGAATAATTATTTAAATCTTATTTAGATAATATTCCTTGTTAAATATGACCAAATCACCCACCATTAATCGAATAAATCATTATTTATTTGATTATCTCCCAACCACTTCCTTAAAAAGATAAATAAATCATTTATTTATTTATTTTTCACTAATCAAGGGATTTGACCCAAGTCAAACACCCTTTCCCTCCAACAAATAATAATAAAATATTCCATAAAGGTGGATCTAGATTTGGTTAACATTATTTAAATCATGCACCAAGATCTAGAATGACCCAATATTTTGTTATAAATAGGAGGGTTCTTCCCCATCATTCCTCACCTTTTGTTGCCTACTAGATCACTCTGGATCTATACACTTGGTCTCATTTTTTCATCATTTGCTCCCATTGAGCTTCATTTTTGCATTGGGTTTTCTACACCTACAAGAGAGAGAAAGCTTAGATCTGAAGTGCTGAGGACTACAAAGAACCCATCCCATTGAGGAGAGCTGGATACACCTTCTTGTTTTCCTCCCAGGTGCCATGTAATATAAAAATTCTTTCAAAAAATTGTGTTCTTGTCTTGTCTGTTGGATGCATGGAGCAAACCCTTTATTTTACTGCTTAATGTCTTTCCATTTATAGATCTGGTTGTTGCAGCATTTTTATTACTAACCGCAGATCTGAAGATATTTGGCAGCCACTATTGTTGTTAGGGCTATTAGTTATGCGTAGCTAAAGTGGTCCTTTTTCGTACGTTTCGACGAAGGATTCATACTAACAGTTAAAGTCAAGGTTAAGGTTAAGGTTATATTTAAGGTTAAGATTATGGTTAGATGAAGGGTAAAGTTTAGGTTATGGTTAAAGTTAAGGTTAGGTTAAGGTTAAGGCTAAGGTTAGGTTAAGGGTAATATAAGGTTAAGGTTAAGGTTAAGGTTAGGTTAAGGTCAAGGTTAAAGTTAGGTTAAGGTTAAGGGTGAAGGCTAAGGGTAAGGACAAGGTTAAGGTCAAAGTTAAGGATAAGGTTATGGTTAAGTTTAAGGTCATGGTAAGGTTAGGTTAGGGTAAGTTTAAGGTTACGGTTAGGTCAAGGTTATGTTAGCTTAAAGTAAGGTTAAGGTTAGGTTATGGGTAAAGTTAAGTTTAAGGTTAATGTTAAGGTTAACGTTAGATTAAGGTTAAGGTTAAGGTTAGGTTAAGGTAAGGTTAAGATAAGGTTAAGGGGTATGTGTTTAGTTAGGTTAAGGTTAAGGTTAAGGTTACGAGTTTAGTCAGGTTAAGGCTAAGGTTAAGGTTAAGGCTAAGGGGGTAAGGTTAAGGCTAAGGTTAAGGGTAAGGTCAAGGTTAAGGTTAAGGTTATGGTAATGGAAAGGTTAAGGTTAAGGTTATGGTTAAGTTTAAGGTTAAGCTTAACAATACCCTTAACCTAACCTTAATCTTAACATTAACCTTAACCTTATCTTAACCTTAACCTAACCTTAACCTTGACTTTACCCTTAACGTAACCTTAACCTTAACCTTAACCTTTACCCTAACCTTACCTTAACCTTAACCTTAATTTTACCCTTAACCTAACCTTAACCTTAACCTTAACTTTAAATATAACCTAACCCTAATCTTTACCAAACATTAACCATAACCTTAACTTAACCTTAACCTTGAACTTAACCTAGACTTTACCCTTAACCTTAACCAAACCCTTAACCCTAACTTTCACCTGACTAAACCCGTAACCTTAACCTTAACCTTAACTTTCCCCTTAACCTAACCTTAACCATAACCTTAACCTTACCCTTGACATTAACCTTACCCTTAACCTAACCTTAACCTTGACTTTACCCTTAACCTTAACCTTAACCTAACCTTAACATTAACCCTAACATTACCCTTAACCTTCACCTTGACTTTACCCTTAACCTAACCTTAACCTTAACTATAACCTAACCCTATCCTTGACCTTAACTTTACCATTAACTTTCACCAAACCCTTAACCCTAACCTTAACCAGAGTAAATCGTTAACCTTGACCTAACCATAACCTTAACCATAACATTAACCTAACCTTAACCTTAACCTTAACCTAACTTTAAACTTAACTTTAAATTTACCCTAACCTTAAGTGTTTAGTCAGGTTAAGGTTTAGTGTTTGGTCACGGGAGGTTAAGGTTAAGGTTATGTTAAGGGTAAATTCAAGGTTAATGTTAAGGTTAAGGTTAGGTTAAAGGTAAAGTCAAGGTTAAGGTTATGTTAACGTTCAAGTTACGGGTTTAGTCAGGTTACGGTTAGGTTAAGGATAACATTAAGGTTAAGGTTAAGATTATGGTTATGGGAAGGTTAAGGTTAAGGTTAATTTATAGTTAAGGTTAAGGGTTTGGTGAAGGTTAGGGTTAGGTTAAGGTTAAGGTTAAGGTTAAGTTAAGGTTATGGTTATGGAAAGGTTAAGGTTAAGGTTAGGGTAAAGGTAAGGTTAAGGTTAAGGTCAATGTGAAGGCTAAGGTTAAGTTAGGTTAAGGTTAAGGGTTTCGTCAAAGTTAGGGTTAGGTTATATTTAAGGTCAAGGTTAGGGATAGGTTAAGGTTAAGGTTAAGGTTAAGGTAAGGTTAATGTTAGGTTAAGGTTAAGGTAACCTTGACCTTAACCTTAACCTTAACCTTACCCTTAACCTTGACCTTAACCTTACCCTTAACCTAACCTTAACCTTACCCTTAACTATAACCTTAAACTTAAGCTTTACCTAACTTTAACCTAACCCTAAGCTTACCCTAAGCTTAACCCTAACCATAACCTCAAATTTACCCTTAACCTAACCTTAACCTTAACCTAACCTTAACCTTAACCTTAACCTTAACCTTTACTTAACCTAACCTTAACCATAAATATAACCTAACCCTAACCTTAACCTTAACCATAACCTTATCTTGACCATTAAACTTAAACTTAACCTTAACCTTCACATAACCTTCAACTTAACCTCACCTAACCCTATCCTTGACCAAACATTTAACATTAACCTAACCATAACCATAACCGTAACCTTAACCTAACCTTAACCTTAACTTTACCCTTAACCTAACCATAACCTTGACCAAAACCTTAACATTAACCTTAACCTTAACATATACTTAACCTTAACCTAACCTTAACCCTAAATATAACCTAACCTTAACCTTGACCAAACCTTAACCTTAACCTTAACTATAACCTAACCCTATCCTTGACCAAAACTTAACCTTAACTTTAACTTAACCTTAACCTTAACCTTAACCATACCCTTAACCTTACCCTTAACATTAACCTTAACCTTAACCTTAACCTTACACTTAAACTTCACCTTAACTTAACATTAACCTCAACCTTAACCTTTCCCTTAAAATTCACCTTAACCTTAACTTTACCCTTAACCTGACCTTAACAATAACCTAACCCTAACCTTGACCAAACCATTAACCTTAACCTTAACCTTAACCTTAACTATAAACTAACCCTAACCTTGAACAAACCATTAACCTTAACCTAAACTATAACCTATTCTTAACTTTACCCTTAACCTTACCTTAACGATAACCTTAACCTTAACCTTACCCTTAACCTTATCTTAACCCTATCCTTGACCATACCCTTAACCCTAACGTTAACCTTACCCTTACCCTTACCTTAACCATACCCTTAACCTTGACCTTAACCATACCCTTATAATTAAGGTTAAGGTTAAGGTTATGGGTAGGTTAAGGTTAAGGTCAAGGTTAACTTAAGGTTAAGGATAACGTTTGGTCAAGGTTAGGGTTAGGTAATAGTTAAGGTCAAGGTTAAGGTTAAGGTCAAGGTCAAGGTTAAGCTAAGGGTAAAGTCAAGGTTAAGGTTAAGATTAGGTTAATGGTAAAGTTAAGGTTAAGGTCAAAGTTTTGGTTTAGTCAGGTTAAGGTTAAGGTTAATGCTTAACCTTAACTTTAAATTTAAACTTAATCTTCCCATAACCATAACCTTAACCTTGAATTTACCCTTAACCTAACCTTAAGGGTAATGGTTTAGGTTAAGGTTAAGGGTAAGGTTAAAGTTACAGGTTTAGTCGGGTTAAGGTTAAGGTTAGGTTAAAGGTAAAGTTAAATTCAAGGTTGAGGAAAAGGTCAACATTAAGTTTAGGTTAGGTTAAGGTAAGTTTAAGGTTAGGTTAATTTTAAGGTTAAGGTTAGGTTAAGGGTAAATTCAAGGTTAAGGTTAGGTTAAGGTTAAGATTAGGGTAAGGTTAAGGTTAAGGTTAGGGTAAAGTTTATAGTTAAGGTCAAGGTTAGGGTTAGGTTATAGGTAAAGTAAAGGGTAAGGTTAAGGTTAGGGTTAGGTTATAGTTAAGGTTAAGGTGAAGGTTAAGTTTAAGTTTAAGGTCAAGGTTAAGGTTAGGTATAGGTTAAGGTTAAAGTTAATGTTAAGGGTTTGGTCAAGGATAGGGTTAGGTTATATTTAAGTTCAAGGTTAAGGTTAAGGGTAAGGTTATAGCCTAGCACTAACCATGACCAAAAATTTAACCTTAACCTTAACCTCACTAAACATGTAACCTTAACCTTAACTTAACTTTAACCTTAACCTTCCCCTAACCTTAACCCTAACCTTAAACTAACCTAACCTTAACTTTATCCTTAACCTAACCTTAACCTTACCTTAACCTAACCTAACGTTAACTTTACCCTTAACTTAACCTAACCTAACCTTACCATTAACCTTCAACTTAACCTTAACTTTACCTTTAACCTAACCTTAACCTTGACCTTACCCTCGACCTGACTAAACCTGTAACCTTAACCTTAACTTATCCTTAACCTTAACCTTAACCATAATATTAACCTCAAGTTAAGGTTAAGGTTAAGGGTAAGGTTAGGGTTAAGGTTAGGGTAAAGGTTTAGGTTAACATTAAGGCTAAGGGTTTGGTTAAAGTTAGGGTTAGGTTTTAGTTAAGGTTAAGATTAGGTTAAGGGGGTGAGGTTAAGGTTAAGGATGGGTTTAGTCAGGTTAAGGTTAAGGTTAAGGGTTTGGTCAAGGTTAGGGTTAGGTGTTACTGGTTTATTCAGGTTAAGGTTAAGTTTAAGGGTTTGGTCAAGGTTAGGGTTAAAGCTAAATTTAAGGTTAAGTTTAGGTTAAGGGTAAAGTTAGGTTAAGGTTAAGTTAAGGTTAAAATTAGTTAAGGGTAAGGGTAAGGTTAAGGTTAAGGTTAACCATAAAATTGACCTTAACCTTAACTTTAACTATAACCTAACCCTAACCTTGACCAAACCCTCAACCTGAACCTTAACCTTAATAAACCCTTAAGGATAGGGTAAAGTTAAACTTAAGGTTAAGGTTATGTGAAGGTTAAGGTTAAAGTTAGGGTTAAGCTTAGGGGAAGGTTAAGGTTAAAGTCAAGTTTAAGGTGAAGGTTAACCTTAACCTTAACCTTAACCTTCCCACAACCAAACCCTTAACCTTAACCTTAACCTTTATCCTTAACCTAACCCTAACCTTAACCTTAACCTTAACCTTACCCTTAACCTAATCGTAACCTTAACCTTAACCTTAACCTGACTAAACCTGTTAAAGTAAAGGATAAGTTAAGGTTAAGGGTAAGGTTAAGGTTAAGGTTACGGGTTTAGTCGGGTTAAGATTAAGGTTAAGGGTTTGGTCAAGGTTAGGGTTAGGTTATAGTTAAGGTCAAAGTTAAGGTTAGTTTAAGGTTAAGGTGAAGGTTAAAGTTACAGTTAAAGTTAAGGTTAGGTAAAGGTTAAGGTAAGGTTAAGGTTAGGTTAAGGTTAACATTGACTTTGACCTTAACCTTAACCTTACCCTTAACCTAAACTTAGCTTTAAGGTTAAGGTTAAGGTTATGTTAAGGTTAAGGGTCAGGTTAAGGTTAAGGTTAAGGTTAAGGTTAAGGTGAAGTTAAGGATGAAGGTTAAGGGTAAGGTTAAGGTTAAGGTTACGGGTTTAGTCAGGCTAAGGTTAGGTTTAAAGGTTTGGTTAAGGTTAGGTTATATTTAAGGTTAAGGTTAGGGATAATGTTAGGGTAAGGTTAAGGTTAAACTGAAGATTAAGGTTAAGGTTAAGGTTAAGGTTAATGGTAAAGTTAAGGTTATAGCTAAGGTCAAGGTTAGGTTAAGGTCAAGGTTAGGTTAAGATTAAGGGTTTGGTCAAGGTTAGGGTTAGGTTATAATTAAGGTCAAGGTTAACGTTAGGTTAAGGTTAAGGTCAAGGTTATGGTTAGGTTAAAGTTAAGTAAAATTTATGGTTAGGGTAAGGATAGGTTAAGGGTAAAGTCAAGGTTAAGGTTAAGGTTAAGGTTAAAGTTAAGGGTTTTGTCAAGGTTAGGGTTAGGTTATAGTTAAGGTCAAGGTTAAGGTTAGGTTAGCCTTATCTTACCCTTAACCTAACCTTAACCTTATCTTAACCATAACCTTAACCTTAACCATAACCTTAACCTTGACCTTAACCTTACCCTTAACCTTATCTTAACCTTAACCTAACCTTAACCTTAACTTTACCTTTAACCTTACCTTAACCATAACTTTAACCTAATCTTAACCTTAACCTTACCCTTAACCTTATATTAACCTTATCTTAACCATAACCTTAAGGTTAAGTTTATGATAAGGGTAATATAAGGTTAAAGTTAAGGTCAAGGTCAAGGTTAGGTTAAAATTAAGGTTAGGTTAAGTAAAGGTTAAGATAAGGTTAAGGGTAAGTTTAAGGTTAAGGTTAAGGTTAGGGTAAAGGTTAAGGTAAAGTTAAAGTTAAGGTTAAGGTTATGGTTAGGGTAAGTTTAGGGTTAAGATATAGTTAAGGTTAATTTTAAGGTTTAGGTTAAGGTTAAGGATAGGTTATAGTGAAGTTTAATGTTAAGGTTAAGGGTGAAGGTTAAGGTTAAGGTTAGGTTAAGGGTAAAGTCAAGGTTAAGGTAAAGTTAGGTTAAGGTCAAGGTTTAGGTTAAGGTGAAGGTTAAGGGTTTGGTTAAGGGTAAGGGTAAGGTGAAGGTTAAGGTTAAGGTTAAGGTAATGTTAGGTTATAGTGAAGGTTAAGGGTAAAGTTAAGGTTAAGGTTAAGATTTGCTTAAGGTTAAGGTTAACGGTTTAGTCAGGTTATTGTTTAAGGGTTAAGGTTAAGGTTAAGGGATGATGAATCATCATTATTTATGTTTCCAATTGGATCTTGAGGATTTTCTTATATTTATTGATTAATTTCTTCCTTAGCTAATTCATCTAGGTTTTTATGATAGTTTTCTTGAGTATGAAATTCATAGATGGTTGCTGTGGGATCTTCAGGCTGCCAATTTCTCAAATTTTCATGAATTCCTACAATGTATTCTATGATGCCCTTAGATTGATTAAAAAAAATTCCCTCTAATGATAGGTAAGGGGATTTTTCCTTATAATGAAAATAAAATACTATGTGAATGTATCTTAGAGAAAACAAACTACCAACCCTCAACCATTCATACCAATCCCTTGTCTTTACTTCTAATGTCAACATGAACATTTTCATAAGGCAGTCTTCATGCCATTCCACATTTAACCTCCATACATGTATCTTAAATTTGATGAGATGTAACAAAGGGTCATCAAACTCTTCACCTTGAAAAACAGGAAGGTTATCATCCCAACACAACTGGGGAATCTTATATGGGAACCCAGGGATATGATATCTAATCATTGGGGCATATCTTCGTTGTATCCTTGGAATCATGTTTGTAAATCAGAAAATAGGTCACTGTATATTGTCAACCAGTTCAGAGTCTTCAACCAGTGGATTCATCTGGTCTTTTGGGAGTTGTGGTGTTGCCAGGTGGAAATTTTTAGCTTTTTGAAGGTAAAATGTTTTATGGTCCACCACCATTGATATATATAACTACCAATATGAAATGTTATGGGTATTCGGAGGTCTTAAGGATGTAAAATATGTAATTAAATCATAATTTCCCAGTGGAGTCAGCAGGCCTAATGAATACCAATGGAGTCGCCAAGTGAAGGATTTTAACTTGTTTTTCAAGGTTTTGTTTTTGTTCACCGTAAAAAATAAATAATAACCAGTCTTGGTGACACTTGATTCATTTAGGAATAGGGGTATGTTGAGTTGTGAATTTATCTATTACTCAATACTCCCCAGTATGGTCACCACTCTGTTAGGTCTCCATAGTTTGCAAGATTGGCAAGAAAAAACACTACAAAGCCAACATAAAAACCACTTTGGAATCCTAGGATCTAGCCCTCCTAGATTCAGAGAGGGATCTCTCTATATAAGTGTTTTCAAAGATATGATATTTAAGGCTTATGATATGATATTGGGCTAGTTATGAAGTACAAGGGTTTTGTTTGTTTTGGTTGGGATGGATATCATTAAAATGAAGGAAGTCTTCTGAGGGGTGAAGATATAAGTAGTTTTATAGAATGGTTTAGCTGATAGGATAAGTAAGAAACAATATCAATCCACTGGGATATGGAGTCAAAAAAGGATTTAATTGCACAACAAGTTTAAAAAGTGGTCTATGGGGCAAGTCATCTATGTCAAAGGATTCTTTGGATTGATTTTGTGATATGGAAACATAAAAAGTGTTGTGAAAGAAGCAAACACACAAGGAAAACAAAGGACATCCTAAGATCAGGTAAGTACTTTTAAAATAGCCTGCTTTTGGCATGCACTCAATGAAAAGAAACAAAATTAACCTAAGATCAGGTGAGTACTTTTAAACTAGCCTGCTTTTGATATAATTTTAAGGGAAAACATTGAAAACAAAGAATAACTTAAGATCAAGTAAGAACCTTGAATCTAGCCTGCTTTTAGCATATTCTCAAAGGAAAACATTCATGATAAACATAAAAAGTAGCCTAAGATCAAGTAAGTACTTTTAAACTAGCTTTCTTTTGTCATGCTCTTAAGGGAACTTTTCAAAGAAACTATTGGATAAGAAACTAGAGGACAGGGCTAACCATAGACTTCTCTAATTCAAATTTTCTTAGAAAAATTTTCAAGAACATTCAAGGACAAAATCTAAAGTTTTAATGAGCAAGACATGGACTCACCAACATTCCTTGACTGATTACACTCTATTGAATTATCCTCAAATACACAATTAGCATAAAACATAAATATAAATATTTATCGGTGAGATTTAGGGTATTTGATAGTAAATCCTAATCTATATTTGATGTTCTTTATCAGAGAAAGTGGAAAATATGGAAAAAATGAGAAAATGACAATTACAGTAAGAAAAACATCACCATTGACATAAACTAGGATCCCATAAATCAGCTTGTGTATTTAATGTTCAAACTAGTTATAATCTTCAAGTCCAGTAGGTCTTTTACAGCTTCAAACTTCTCATCTCATCCTATATTTCCTCAATTACAAAAAATAGCTTTAGCAGCCTCATTGAAGGCTGGCGGAGGGCGAAAGGAGCAGTGAGGAGGAGGAAATAGCATGTGGAGGAGGTTTTATGGAGAAAATCTATGAAAACTGGGTTTAAAAATGAATTTGGGTGCGAAAACAAGAAAATCAATTTTGGAAATATCGCTGACTGTTTTCACGTTTGATTTAGGTGGTAAGTGGTTTATTCCTAAACGAACGTGATAACGTTTATCACATGACACACGTCCTCCAAAAACCACTAATTTCGCGTTCAAGTTACGCGATGGAGGGGTTTGGGGATAGGAATGTGTCAGCCGTCCGATCTGTGGGTATGCAGATCAACGACAAGGAGGGAGTGTGAAAACATGAATTCGACCGGTGGATAGGCAGTGGGACCGAGTATGATGTTAGCTGCTTTGTTTGGTAGCGAGAGGTTTGATTGGTGGGGTTGGATGATCAGATTAAAGGAGAACCGTTGGATGCAATGAATCAATGGTAAGGATGTGTTTATGGCAATGAAAGGATTAGGTATGTGTTATCACCCTAGTAATCCTTAGGTCATGGGATTTTGGTTTATAGTTAAATAAAACCAGGGTTAACCAAGAACCTCTTTTAGAATTCAGGATCTAGCCTTCCTCAGTTCTGGAGAGAGATCTCTCCTTAAGATTTAGCTTTGTTTTGTAATGGGTTTTAGGCTAGATATGAGTGGAAAATTTGGTTTGATTTTTTGAATGTTGGTAGGAATAAAGGACTAAAATGGAAACCATAGAAAGATCTACCTAACCATTGGGCAATGGAGTCAAATTTATAGCAAACAAGACTAGAAAACTAAGGTCAAAAGAACAAATATACTAAGGGAAAGATAGATGATCTTTAGAGGGTTTAAAAAAAGCTATTTTGATGAAATGGTATAATCTAGACTAAGGGCAGTTAAGAATCCTTAGATCACAAAAAAGGAAGAGGGAAATTGAGGTCAAACGAGACTAAAGAGCAATAAAGAATTCTAAAGTCTGGAAACTGGCAGAAAACATAAGCATGAAAACTAGTAAATACATAGAGCTTTTTACACTGATTCTGTAATACCTTTCCTAGTTATTCATTTAATATGGAAAATAACACAAGATATATGAATGAAACTTAAAGAAATAAACAATTAAAACTGGAAGATACAATACTCATCTGATCAACACGAGGATCATTAGTTATGATGTCTATTTGCTTAAGTTTCCAGCTTGCTGCTTCAACTTAACTCACATAAAATCCAAATGTTTTCAACAAAAAAGTATATAGTAGTCTTGATAATTTTATTCCACCAAAAATACTACAAAGAGTGAAGTATTTATACAAATTCTAAACTACAATATCTTGAAAAAATATCAAGATTGGTTCACAAATATCTCCAACTGTTTTACATCAACCGAACTTGAGTAAAGGATAATAAAGACTAATGCATCTATTTGGCACTATTTTTTATGGATAGGTGATGAAAAAGAGGAAAATTTGAATTTGATCCATCTCTTAGTTGATGATGAGGCATCCAAGTCACTAACTGCTTCCTTTCTTTGTGCATTCTTCTCCAACAATTCTGCAAGCTTGGGGTCCAATGATATATTTTTATTTCTCAATCCATAATGGATATGGATATATTTTTATTGTAGATAAGTATTTTGGTGAGATAAACCTCTTTCATTTTACTAAAATTATGCTCCAGATGTCCATAATAGGCTCTACAAAAAGATGTGTAAAACAAAGTTTTACAAAGTCTGAAACATAGGTTGTAAATATGTGCATGTATCTCTCATTATGAAATGAATATTCAAAACGTTAGATAGGTTTTTTTAGATGGGTCTCTTAGGAACAAAATCCTCCTTCAGTTTTGCAAGATTTATTTCTTATTGGACACAATCTTCTCTGCAAAATGATGACTTAACATGATTTTTTTGCAAAACGTGCTCTCCAATATTGTTTAATATTTCCCAATCCATAATTTTTGTTAGAAATGTGAGAGAGGTTTTTGTAGATAGAACTCTTAAGAACATAAACCTCCTTCATTTTTGAAAAATTCATCTTTTATTGGTCACAATAGTTTCTGCAAAATAATGGCTTAAACATGAATTTCTGCAAAAATGTTCCTTCTTGTTGTGTTTTCATCTTTTCACCATTTTGTTCTTTTAACTGTTTTACTTCACTTTGGATAAAATTCATTGTTGGTGAAAGTATTCTCATCTCTTTTTACCATTTACTTCCTTTGTATTTACTTTTACTGTTTACCATTGACTGCTCTGTAACTTTGTTTTAACTTTCACTCTGACTTTTACCTGATACACTTTAACCACTGATACTCTTTGACTATTATATTTTTAGTGTCATTGTGAATTATGATTTCAATTTTACCATTCACTGTTAAAATTCCATCATTATGATGTCTCTCTAACTTGGTTTTATTTTTTCTTTGTATACAAACTATTTGTTGAATGAAGCTTTTGATTTAAGATCTGGGAATTTGGAGCAAACAATTTTGTCAACTAGTATTGAAATTGTTGGCCCAAATCCATATTCTAATAATAATCTGCAAAAATCAAACAATTTTTTAATGAAATCCAAGTTTGCAGGGAGGTGATTGTAGGATTTTTGAAAGACATGTGGAATGAGATCATACTGTGAAGGTTTAACTCTATTTTTTAGGCATTTTGGGTAACTACTGCAATATTAGATTTTTTGTAGGAGTTATTCACTTTAACAGAGATGAAACTGAGCAAAGTAGGCTAAGGATGGCTTCTTTTGGGCTTTTTTTCTCAATTAGGTTTCTGAAAGGATTTGATTGAAATTAGGGAATATCAAGGTAATTCAGAGGTTTTAGTTGTTCAGATCATTGAATTTAATCTTTAAACTGTGAAAATTGATGAAATTGGCTTTAAAAAGGTTCACAGTCGAAAACAGGGCTTTCTGGGTTTATACCAGTCTTCAAACTGGTCGCATTTACTTGGTATAAGGCACAAAGAGTATTTGGAGGTGAATTTTAGAGGGGAAATGGCTTTTAGGTTCGCAAAGGCTTAGCAATGGTGTCCGGAGTAGCTTTCTAAAGGACGAAGGCGCAAATGATATGGAAACAATGCAGAGCTAAGGTTAAAACCTTAGGTTTAATTGATATGCAGGATATTAATTATAGGTCAAACTCAAATGGCGGGAGTAATTTTTACATTTGAAGGAAAAACCATTAGTGGTTATCACATTGCTTCTGGGTGGTAACTGGTTTTTTTCTTTTGCAATGCGATCCAGTGAAATTAGGACACGTAGCGGGCGGCAGTTTCTCAAAACAACTTTTTTCGCAAAATTTTTTGGGAACTTTGGTCGATCACTTTAAAAATGAAAAATCAGATGTGTTTCGTCAGATGTGGAGAAGTGGAGCGAACGGTCGGGATTTTATTGAAATTTGCGGGGTAAATGCAGTGGGGCAGGGGTTTTGAATATTAGCCATAGATCTGGTGAGTCAAGATCTACGGTTTATGTTTAACCCGATGAGGAGTGGTGGGGGCGGGCGTACATGTTATCGGGTTAGATGTGGATCATTAGATTAGAGGGACACTTGAAGATCGAACAACTAATACTCAATGCAATGGGGGAAATATAGGGGGCTGGGGATTATTCATCGCGTTCAATGAGAACAGTCGGATCAATGGGATGAGGAGATCAGATGGTCGATATTAAATCCGAAGGCGATGAGGGATTTTTAACCAAGGTTAGAGCTCTGGTAAAAGGGGTATATGTCAGGAAAATGATAGATTTAAGGTTTTAACCTTGGGTTAGGTAATCGGGAAAGGGGAATATAAATAGGGGAATAGGATTTATTTGAAGTTTAGCTTAAATTAAACTTCGGGTTTTATATTTTTTGTTTTAAACACATATAAACATTTTAAAATATTTCTTTATAAATTATTATATAGTTAATTAAATCAAATCGATTTAATAACCATAGAGGGCGAGATATTTGAATAATGATATTTTTAGCCAAAGGGGGTTTATTTTGGGTATTATTAAAACATGTGGGGATAATAAACTTTGGCTAAAGTTATAATAATGGTTTTTTGGGGCAGCCCCAAGGGTTAGCTCAAGTGGTAGTGAGCGAATATGTGGTCCTCTCTGTTGAGGGAGGTCATGGGTTCGATCCTTGAGTCCTTTAGGGTCAGGCGCCGAAAGTCCGCCGAATGGTTTACTGTGCTACCATCCAGAAATTCTGGGGAAGTACGCCTGGGTTTCCCGTGAGCTTTCCCCTCATGAAAAAAAATGGTTTTTTGGGGCTATTTAATAAAAAGGGAGTTATATTAAATAGGAGAAGGTTATTTTTCTAGGGAATTATTAAAATATGTTAGGTGTTAATATGAAAAGGGAAAAGTGAATACTCAAAACATACCATTATAACCAAGAAAAGTGAAGATCAAAGCAAAACTTGCATTTATGATAATTTCATCACTTCTACTTACGATAAAATGATATTTTGAGGGTTTTATATTTCATAAGATAGGAATTTAATCAAATGGGGATTAGAGCATCATTAAGTAAAAATGAAGTTTTTACTTATGATTTTTCGTGGAAATGAATGCATGAATGGAAAATGATGTGATTTTTTGGATTAATATAACAACTTAACATTTTCAACTAGTCAGCCATAGAGTCTTCGGTCTAGTCCCAACAAAAGTCAAGGAAATGCCTTGAGCCTTTCTAACTGATATTTTAGAATGATAAATGGCTATGGGAAATGGAAGTTAGTTATTTGCAACCTGGTGAATAATATCTACAATGATGCTTCTCACCTTCTTCTACCTACCCAATTTTAACTGCTAACATTTTTTCTTCCATTTTGATTAGGTGCATTTGAGCTAGCAACCTTTACGACATTTATTCTTTCTAAAAGCAATAAAAATATCTAATTATACACTGATTTCATCCAGTGTTACACAATAATTTGTCACCGTCCCTGCAATACCCTGTCTTGCACATTGGAGGGCTTATTCTGTGACCTGTGAGCAATGACATGACCTGAAACCACTTTCATGGCATCCCCCTGAACAAGGAATTTCATTCCCCTGAAGACAATTCCTTGTGAAAAACCCTAAAAATAGCCTTTTTGGCCTTGGCGCTAATACTCAGTGTCATACCCGCGCCAATGGGGGAAATCCTTCAAAGAGGGCGCGCCAACTGGCGCACTGTCTCAGTGTTGTACCCACGCCATGCTTATTAAGGAGTGTTTTTTAAAAATAAATGGCAGAAGATTGACTCCAACCAATTCTTGAATTGGTATCTAAATTTATTTTGGAGGTTGGCTCTAGATCTCCATGTAGAGGAAGTGGTTTTCCACCTCTCATGGAAGCTTCCTTGAGAATAGGGCCAATCCCATGACTGTAGGGATCTCAACTCCCCTTCCACCATCTATCTAAGCTTGTCATTTTCCTTTGCAAGCTAGTCTCTAAGAGCCTTCATAGTCTAAAGAATGTTGCAAGAGCCTTGATATTCCTCATAGATCCAAATCAGTAGCAAGGAGATTGACGATCGAAGAGAGAGGCTTGTCCCATTCCCGACAAGCTTTACAGAGACGTATTTCACTGACGACCTGCCAAAGGAAGATTCAACGTCAGAGCTAGTTTGTATTTTCCTTTGTATGAATTAATGATAAGTGACTTTGATTATGGTTCCACTTGTATTGTGGTTGAAGAGGTTAATCCCCTCTGTGGACAAAGGCGATCCCTACTAGCTCAGATCGGGTCTAGCAACAATCAAACACGCTACAGTGCAGGTTGCTAATTGCCAATAAACTGACTTGTGAGGAAGGCTTACCTGGAATCCAACGCTGTCGTTTGTAGAAGAGGTGGTGCTCCCGTTCCTTTGCCCTGGCGGATCATAGCCCTCACGATCTCCATGATCAGACACCTGCACATGCAAGAAACAACACAAACGCGAGCATAAAATCCAGTACATACAACTATATGTCAGTCGAAGAGGACATAGCTCATGAACATAATCAAGAACAAGAGTGGAACCATAACCGATAGTCGCTTATCATTAATGAGTCAAAAGAAGAATACAACCATAGCTTTGAAGCAACACTCTCCTTTGGCGGGTCATCAGCACAGCATGTCTCAATAAAGCATGTCAAGAATGAGACAAGCCTCTCTCTTCGGATACTTGGCAATAGTCTCCTTGCTTGGATTTGGCCTTAAGGGAATCAAGAAGGCTCTTGCAGCATAAGGATGTGAAATCTCTTGGGAACTAGCTTGCAAAGGAGATGGGCAAGCTTTTATAGATGGAGGAAGGGGAGTTGGGATCCCTATAATTATGGGATTGGTCCTATCATCAAGGAAGCTTCCATGAGAGGTGGCAAACCACTTCCTCTCTATGGAAATCCGTAGCCAAACCTCCCAACTCAAGATAGATATCAGTCCAGGGATTTGTTAGGACGAAACTTCCGCCATTTATTTTTAAAAAACACCTCTTAATATGGTTGGCGCGGGTGCGGCTCTATGACAAAGCGCCAATTGGTGTGCCCTCTTTGGAGGATTTTCCCCCTTGGCGTGAGGGCTAAACTGAGGAATCGAGCCAATGGAAAAAGAGCTATTTTTAGGGTTTTTTGTAGGGAGAAGTCTTCAGGGCAATGAAAGCTCATCTTCAGAGGGATGCAATGAAAGTATTTTCAAGTCTTGTCTCTGCTCACAGGTCACGGAATGAGCCCTCCAATGTGCGGGATTGGGAATGGTAGGGACGGTGAAAAATTGATGTGTAACAGATGCCCCCTAAAGCATGAGGCTCGAGAGAGAGAGAGGGGTGAAATGCTTTATGAGAACATGCCGACTGAAAACACTGCCATCAGAAAACTTGCGGAGTGAAGTACAACTGATGTCTCAGATACATGAAATATATGTGTGGTATGGGTGTAGCCATCCATAACAGAGTATACAATAATCGAGATCCAAGGCATGGATGCAGCCATCCAGAGAGGATCGATAAATAGAATTAGGTATGGTCGCAGCCATCCAATCAGTGAGTCATGTAAATAATCATAATAATCCACAAAATTGCATCCTGGATTACAACAGACACAATCTAGGGTCTTGCACTCCATCTTGACCCGAAAAAAGTACAAGTTCAAGCATGCGAATAAGTGAGCTGAAGTCGAACATGCGAGAACACCGTCTGATTACCAGCCAATGATGAAAGCTGTTAATAGACACGAAAGGAAACACCAATAATGGTAATGGCCCTCAAGGTACTATAGGTACAATATATGGCATGTGAATCAATGAGCTGGTGTCGAACACCCATAGAATCACTCAATCGGAGGCCAATGATGAAAACCTCACATCGAATGCGATGAACCTGCCATTGAGGCATGCAGGCTCCAAGGTACCATAAGGGAGTCTCTAGGTCAGCTTCCTGGATAATGAGCTGAAGTCGACAGAAACTGACCTTGATGGAAGGTGGGCCATAATGTTTCCCACATCATCGACATGAGATAGAGTAACATGATGTTTTTTGTGAATCAGGACCATATGAGAATCAGAGGAAGGTTGATACTTTGTAGAGGTCAAGTTCTCTTGAACATATAACGGCACAATAGTGGATTTGGCAGTATTTTACATCAACGGATCAGAGTTCATGGTGACAAGGCAACGAGTAGATGAGAGGTCAAAAGGGATTATCCAAACCCATGAAGGCAAGTTAAGAACGAGATGAGATATCCCCAACCCGACACGAATGCAGACAAGTGCCATGTTCAAGAGCGACATACTACCGACACGACAATGATGTTGGTTCCATTTTTTCCCCACCATTTCTGGCGAGTACCCCAATTATTTTTTATAACAAGCTTGAAGGGGATAGCATATGCTTGTAATGTAAGTCTGCCCTTCGGGCGAATCCATCCCAGTACATTTAACGAGCCCTAGGAAGGAAAAACTCGGATAACGTCATTTCGAATGAATCCAATGTCATCAGGGTTTAACGAGTCTGACAAAGGAAGAAATCAACGTCTTTTCATATTTAGAGAGTTTGAAAAGACAACAGAAAAGTAAACTCCAGCGGTCCCTTTTCGTAGATAGTTCCTCGGACCCGAAAAGGTAGAAAACAATATTCGAGAAAACCTCCTAGTCGCGATAGGCTAGGGTATTCCTTTTTCGTAAATAATCCATCCCAGCCCGAAAAAGGGGTAAACGTATACTGGGCAGATGTCGATTCGTGTCCACTTTAACGAGATCGAAACGACAAGGGCCTCAACAATCTTTTCATGTTTAGAGAGTCAGAAAAGAGCTAAAAAATGACTCCAAAGTGACTTTTTCGTGTATTAACGAGTCCGAAAAAGTATAAAATACAACTCGTTTCACCGTTTAAGTCGCGTTAAAAACCTGTTGCTGCACAAAAAGCAAGTGTAAAACCCATTTTTGACAAAATATATTAAAATATTCAGCATATGGGACGAACATGAACAAGTGTTCAAGTTGCGGGACCAAGTATTAGAACTGGAGGTCTCTAACGTATACTTCATAACCAGATTATCATGCAGAGGTCCGGTGCCCATATTGACAGGGAGTAGACCATCTAGTGAGAAGATGGAGAAAGTGATGGCACGAGTGTGCTGAGGGGCACGACTGGGATCAGGAAGTGGAAAGGTGGACATCCATACTATTCCTGATATAGCACTCAGGGTAGTGCATCATACCATCACGCGGGCCGCAAGATCGCAGGCACCGCACGAGGCAACAAAGGCCCAACTCTTACTGGCCTCAGAGTGCATGAGTCCCCTATTATTCAACTGGGCCACAGAAGTGACAATAAATATCAAGAGACAACTCACGAAGTGTAAGTAGGCCAAACTGAAACAGTTTGGCTACGGTTCTATCCTGGTATCATTCATTCTGGAACGATTACCAATCTTCCAGGGCCAAGGGGCCATAGTAGCTGAGCCAATTCCACGAGAGCCAAGAATGGCTCGCTGGGCGGCACTGATGCCCAGAGCTGGAGGAGGCCAACAGATGTCCTGGAGGCTGGAGTTTTTTTAGCATTAACTAATTGATCAAAGTGAGCTTTCACCCGCTTCTTTTGTGCTTCAATGACTAAAGCAGCTAGACGGCGGGTTTCATCTAACTGTTCCAAATACAAAAGATGCTCTTCCTTAGCAGAAGTATCGGGTAGAAGTTCCACAGCTAATTTCAAAGAAGGAATCTCACATTCAACCGGAAGAGTTTCTTCCAGACCATACACCAATTGAAATGGTGTGAATCCAGTTGCACACTTTGCAGATTTCCGGTATGCCCATAGAGCTGAGAACAGTTGGAGGTGCCAATTGGATTTGTGGATACCAACTATTCATTGAAACATAGTGACCAAAACCTTGTTCACTACTTCAACCTGGCCATTTGCCTGAGGGTAATATGGCGTTGAGCTATCATGGCGTAAGCCCAATCTTGAAGTCAGCTCCACTATTGAGCTCCAAAAATGTTCTTTCTTCCACCACATTCCACTCCATTTATTTTATCCATTATTAATCCCAGGCTCAAAGGATCAATGGAATTAGTTAAAATTAATTTAAGAATGAATATTGTGGCTAAATTTCTATGTTTTTATGTTTGTGTCATTATAGTACTTTTTGAACTAAAACTAGCTACAGAATGAAGACATTCTGTAGCTAGTTGCCAATTCTGCAGCTAGCTTCATGTTTATACAGGTTCCGGATGTCATCTTGGAGAAAAGCACACATGGGTGTATTCCACATCATGTCCTCATCATTTTTTTCCCTACATGGAGATTGAATGGAATTCTGTACGTGGTTAAGCACGTGGAAACTCAAACTAGGAGGTAGACTCCTAACAGAATAAGGACAGTCCAGATTCTGTTACGTGATCATGATCAGAGTCCTAGTTTAGTTTCTATTAGGAAAGACAATAATCCATGTATTATCTCAAGTTATGTTATGTAAATTTTCTATAAATATGCTCGGGAAACCGAGAGACAAAGGTTAGATTTTGGCTAGATTTTATGGTTGACTTCTAGATCTTTGAAGTCCGTGAATACTCTGTTTTGAGGTGATTCCTCTTTAATGAAAGAAGCAGTATTTCCGTGAACGCGTTGAGTCAATTCTGAACTATATTTCGTGCTACTCTGGTGGTAGAGGGCCCCTGCCTCCTGAGCGGCCTTGTTTATACAGTAGATAAGTATTTTAGTTTCGCTTTTATTTCAGCTTATGTTCATATTTGTTTATATTTACTATCACAGCCAAACTTACTCTAATCAACTCTTCCAAGATATCATTACGAAGAATGAGGCACAACTATGATAGTGTAGGTTTTAGTTGCATTTAATTTTGTTATTTATCACAGTTAAAACTTCCTCTAATAAACTTTTCCAAAATATCATTATGATGAATAAGGCATAACTGTGGTATTGTAGGTTTTAGTTGTTAGTTTACACCAAGTGGCATAGACAATCTTAATCTTACAAAGCTCTTCCAAAATATCATAACAATGAGTAAGAAGTAGTTTTGGTGTCTTGGACTTTAGTTGTATTTGCTTTCAGTCTTGTGTTTATGTTCAATTGCTTTGAATGATACAGCCATAATCATTCTCACAAACTCTTCCAAAACATCATTCATACTGAACGGGATGAACTGTAGAATTCCTTACGTTAGTTGCATGATAACTTAGTTATAGCACTCTGGAGGTATAATGCATGTGGTTCAGTTCTGTCATTTCATTTTCAGTTTGATAATGGCTTTTAATTTAACACTATTCACTGTAGACTAGTAGTACCCTAGTTTAGTCTTAAGTTAGTTCACTGTGTTAAAAATCCAGTGTAGTTGCCATCCAAAACATTTCAAATTGTATTAGTTGTTAAATTTAAACACCACGGTCTTCATTATTTAGAAAAATTCTTTTGTTCCAAACTCATACTAACACATAATTATCTGGACAAAAGGTAGTATCAGTCTAAGGCCTGGAGTATTGTTGCAACCTTTTTACCATTTCACAAACAAGCCCTTTTCTCAAAGACCATTCTAAAAAGAAATCTATAACTTTTGTGTGAGGCCTAGTGGTGCTAGATTGAGTTGCAGAACAAAGTTAGAAACTAGTTTAGAATATAAATCTTATGGTGCTACAAATGTTCTTTTCCAAATATGTTTTAATAGACCTTTAATCATGGATGAGATGTTGTAACATTGTAAGTTTATTGTTTGATTGTTTAGTTAGGAGAACTTCATTTACACTTAACTGCCCATTTCTCAAGCTCTTCCAAAACATTTTTAATGAATGAATTGGACAAGTTAAGCTCATGTTGTGATTTATTTCCTTGAAGTCATTATCAAGCTTTGTAATTTGCTAGCCATAGTTTAGGCTTTGTTTTGTTTCAGTATTTGCATTTGTCATTTTTCATCCATAATTTAGGCTTCACTCTGTTTTTAACAAGTGGCTTCTTTCCACCAGCATTTAATTCTTTCCCTTGTGAACATAAAATCATAAAAAATCCAAAAACATCATAAAACACTAGACACAACGTAGTGAGAAACAAATACCAAGGCACATATAGTGCACCACACTTCAGCAGTTTACCAACCCTGGTTGACAATTAATGAACTCAATTTAGGAGACTAGGTTGAGCAAAAACATCCACCATCATATAATCTTGGAAATGAGTACCATGATTAGTAACGATGGCTTGAGGGACCTCGAAATGTGTAATAATGTGGTTAAAGATGAACTGAGCAGCCGTCTTACCGTCGGTAGCAAGTGTAGGCATCGCTTCGGCCTACTTGGTAAATTAGTCGATAGCGACGATTATATACGCATGCCCCCCGGCCGAATGAGGGTTACACATCATAAAGTTCACGCCCCATTTCGCAAAAGGGCTGACGCTAATAACATGATGTAAGGGGAGAGGCGGCATGCGCATATTGCGTTGAAACACCTGGCACGCGTGACATTTACAGACTGCAATGATACAGTCTTTGAATATGGACAGCCAGAAGTAACCTGCTCGCAGAATTTTCTGGGCAGTAGCATATCCAGACATATGTCCACCACAGGTGCCACTGTGGCAGTCATTTAGGACCCTTTTAGCTTCTTCCAAGGTTAGGCACCGACGGAGCACCGAATCTACTCCAATGCGGTATAAGGTATCTCCTACGATGCGGTAGGGTTGAGACTGATGCCGAATTCAACGTTGGGCATCTTTAGGCAACTCAGACTAAAATGTGGAGGTCTGAAGATACACAATTATGTCGCCGTACCAAGGGTCTCGAGTACTGATGAGGAAAAGTGTTTCGTCTGGGATATGATCCTCGGAGTGTGAAGGAGTGGAGTTTGTCGGGAGTGAGCATATAAGATCCGCGAAAACAAGTGATTTGGTTGACTTGGAAGTAGTGAAATCTAAGTAAAACTCTTGCAGGATAACGATCCATTTGGATTATTTGCCCCCCAAAAATTTTCGAGAGAGAATATATGTCATGGGGTTGCAATCTGAAACCACGGTTATCGTACGCAACAAGATGTAGTGGCGAAAACACTGCACAGCGTGTACTGCGAGTAATGCCAACTTCTCGACATGAGCATAATGCGTTTCTGTATTGAGAAGGTTTCGAGATAGATAATAAACAACATTTTAATTACCATCATCATCATCCTGCACCAGAACCATAGCTATGGTGCTAAACGTGGCGGCGAGATACAAAATGAAATCGTGGTGATAATCAGGAGGACGAAGCAAAGGAGAATTAACCAGTAACGTCTTGAGATTCTCAAAGGATTGCTGAGAAATTTCATCCCAATGGAAGGGAACGTTTTGCTTTAATAGGCGCGTGAATCCTTTAGCCACCTTCGCATAGTTCAGGATAAAGCATTGAAGGAAGTTTGCTTTTCCCTGTAGACTTTGTAACTGATATAATGAGGAGGGTGGTGGGAGGTTGATGATAGCCTTGACCTTTAAAGGGTCAAGGCGAATTCCATCTTTGGAGACTATGAATCCCAAAAGACAGCTAGAATCCACGCAAAAGACGCATTTATGAGGATTAAGCCTAATATTGTAGTGCCTACAGAGAAGGAAAATCTGGCGGAGGTGTTCAGGGTGGTCCTCTCACCTAGTTGAATGAGCTGGCAAGTCGTCCAAATAAGGCTGAACGATATGGCAAATTTCATGGAAAGCGTAAGACATCATGCGCTGAAAAGTGGCTCCAGCATTCTTCAAGCCAAACGGGAGTTTTTTATACGTGAAAGTACCCCACGGACAGATGAATGTAGTCTTGTGTTGATCCTCAGGTGCAATATTGATCTGATTATACCCTGAGAAACCATCCATCAAGGAATAGATCTCACTTCCGGCACATTCGTCGATGATTTGGTCTATGAACGAAGTGGGATAGTTATCCTTCGGACAGGCGCGATTGATGTCGCGGTAATCAACACAGACCCTAATAGTACCCTACTTTTTATCGACAGGGACAATGTTGGAAACCCATTCTGCGAGGGGGATGGGATAAATAAAGCCCGTGTTCAGAAGTTTTTCAACTTCTTCCTTAATCGCAGTGGCTTTGCGAGGATGTATTGGGTGTAAGCGTTGGCACACGGGCTTCGCACCAGGGTAGGTTGGAAACTCATGCACTACGATAGTGGGATCAATCCCAGGCATTTCCTCGTAGGACCAGATGAACACATCTCTGAATTCTTTAAAAAGATCAGTATAGACCTGTATCTCATCAGGAGAACAAGTCACTCCCACATGTATATTCTCAACGATCCCCGGTTTAACAGAGATGTTGATCGGGATGGTTTGAGTGATATTACTCAGGTTTCCCTCCGAAAGAACCTCGTGCGTCAAAATGGGCATTTGGAGAAGAGGAGTAGGAACCTGAGATGCATAACGCTCTAGACAATCCAACATTGCCCCCAGGCTAGGCCTGAAAGAGGAACGATGATGTCCATCACTCCAAGGCAGCTCCTCAAGAGACATTGTTTCAAAAATGGCTTCATCGAAAGGAAAAGTCTCCTTGAGAGGATCAAGTGAATCGACCTAACCAAGCCAGGGGGATTGAGAGTAGAAATCTAGAGCCATGCTCAAAGGAGCATGCTAAGGAGGTGGAGGATCAGATGCAGCAACAATTTCACAGTAGCTAATTTCTACTGGAGTCAAGGGAATTGATTCTCCAAACTCAAACACCTGCTCAGGTGTAGGGATGAGCCAGGGGTCATCAGACTTGGAAATCATGTTAACTTGAGTGGTGTGCGGTGGCGGTGCGGGAAAAATACCCATGAGGACAGGGTCTTTGAAGAGACCGGGTCCTACACTGTCAGGGAGATTTGGGATCTGATCCACGTATGGAACGTTATTCTCAAAGGTGGAGGTGAATAAGGACAACTGATCCACCGTGACGATTCTGCCCTCGTGAGGGAACTGAAGAAGTCGAAAGACGGTGGACGGCATGCATAGCATGGCGTGGGTCCAGCTGTGGCTGAGAAGTATATTGTAGTTGAGCCTGGCGTCGACTACTTCTACTTCTACATTGACAGTCTTCCCCTGTAAAGTGATTGCTAAACTCTTGAGAACACCCAGGGGTTTGGATTCCCGACCATCAAATGCCTCGAGGGCATTGGGAGAGGATGAAAGGGCCAGAGAGCCAATGGCCTTCTAGCAAGCGGATGACATGATGCAGGGAGAAGCACCTTCATCCACAATGGCCCTATGGATGTTCAGACCGTTGATCCCGACTTGAATAACAAGAGAAATTTGAAGTGGAAGTCGGGGGGTGAAATTCTCTAAGTTGAAGGTGAGAAGAATCAAATCGGTGGGATCAATGCCGTCGATTGTAGACAATAAAGCCTTCCATTGCGAAGGACAACTTTAAAGAACTTCTAGTGCAAACATAGCAGAAGGTGCTTGTGCCAAATAATCAACGATGTTATAGTGCTGAGCGGCACGGGCATTCGGATTATAAGAAGATCTTCGTAAAACACCTTTAGAAGGTGGCTTCACAACAGGTTTAGGAGTAGGCTTATCGATTTCCAACGAACCGAAGATAGGTGGGGGAGGTGGTCCATCTGCAACTGCCTTCCCAGGTGCCTGCTGCGATTCATTGTAATCTTTCAATCATGTGGCAATAGAGATGGGTGCAGGACCATTCATCATAAAAACTTGGGATCCAAATGGTGTAGAAGGTGAAGGCTGTTCAACCATATGGGTCTGCTAAGACAGGAATGGCTCTTTAAGAACTGTCGGAGACCCTTTTGAGCCTTTGAGAAGTTGAATAAATTTGGATCGTCGTGGACAATCCTTAGTATAATGGTCTCCTTCACAAATGAGGCAGGGGTACTTCGGTTTACGTTGAGAACCATCCTGAGTACGAGACTTGGATTCTGGCTTTGGGGCATCGGATTTGGATTTACCTTTGCCCTTATTTTTCCCTTTGGAGGCTTTCTCCATAGGATTGGCCTGAACAGCGTTCACCTCCGCAGTTTTTCCAGAATCGGTAGGGGCGGGAGGAGTAGAATTTTTGGATGAGTTAGACTTTTGCTTCCCATTCAAAGATTTCTTCGAATTCTGAGACACAGAACCAATGACACCATCCATTGCAGGGGTAGGTGGAGCCTTAGAGGTTCCGGACCGTGGAGCATTAGGAAATATATCATAAAGCATGTCAGACTGAGAATATACAAGATCCAGGTATTGGGAACGCGTAATGGCTTGTTCCTCCGTCACACACGCTTCCATCGCAATATCTTGGACGATTTTGTTCACGAAGGAGGTGGTGAACCAGTGAGTTAGTATCTGATCAGGCATATGAAACTTGATCAGTCTACGATGGCGCCACCACTCATGAATGTGATTAGAAATGTGAGTGGCTTTGTCCTGCTTCAAAGAAGTCAAGAGGTGCGTCCCGACCTCATAGCGAACCGATAACTGAAAGTGCGTTAGAAAAGCCATGGCTAAGGAATTGAAATCTTGGAAGATGCCACGGGATAACTCGATGTACCATTTAGTAGCAGTTCCAGTCAAAGTGCATTGGAAGAGGCGCAGATTAATTGAATCATCGACCCAAGAGTTAGACGAACACCAAAGACGATACGTCATCACATGCGCTTGGGGGTCCTCCCCAGCTTTACCCTCAAACTTGGGGCAATCACTTGGTATCTTGGTAGGAACCAGAGGCCAATAAGGATTATGCAAAATAAGATCATTGGTCAGTTTTGAAACATCTGGAAACTCCAAGGTGGCCAAGAATGGCAATGGCGGATTGACTGGCATGCTAGGCCCTGGATGAGGACCAGTACCTGTACTCCACACTGGTTGTGAATATCCTTGCCCCCATGGGTTCTGTCCCATAGGATTCTGATTGTAGGGGGTGTAGGTCGTATAACCAAACTGATTTGGCTGCTGGTAACCAGTGTGTGGGGCTTGACAACTAGAGTACGGACCCTGATTATATGTCGGCCCAGTGTAAGCAGCATTTGGATTTGGCTGTTGAGTATAGGTAGGACCGGGTTGATGAGGATAATACTGAGAACCTTGGGGCTGGCTATAATTTGGTTGATATTGACCATGAGGATAATAACCGCCCTGAGGGTGAGCCGACTACTGATAGGTGGAACCCTGCAGAGCTTGATAACTAGGGTGCAGCTATTGATTTGGCTGCGGCATGGAATAAATCGGCTGCTAGGCAGGGTTAATTGAATGAGCGGGCTACCCTAAGTGAACAGGTTGACCCAGCTGAGCGGGCTGCCCTGAGTGAACAGGTTGACCTGGATAGACAAGCTGCGTCAGTGGCGCAAGTTGACCCAGCTGTAAAGGAGCCCCAGGTTGTGCTGGATGGGCCGATTGGCTTGGAGGCGGAACACCAGGTTGTACCAGATGGGTCGGTTGGCCTGGTGGAGGAATAGAGCCAGGTGGTTGCTGGTAACCGGTTTGACCTGAAGCAGGACCATAGGATGGTCTCGGTTGATATGCAACGTTGGAAACAATAGGATACTACGGTTGCATAGGTTGAGAAGGTTGGATTTGCCCCCCAGAACCATAGATTGGTCCCTGTTGGTACCCTGGCTGAGGCTGCACAGGTTCACTGGAAGGGTTGTAATACTGTCCTTGCGAACCGTATAATGGCCCTTGCTGGCCTGCAGGATAGCCTTGCATGGGTTGCCCCTGTGGGTCATAAGGATAGCCAGGTTGGCCTGAAGGTTGGCCTTGGAAAGTTTTCCCTTGCAGGTTATAAGCTTGGTTATAAGGTAAACCTTGAGCATGGAGGTGAGCCTCAAGAGCGGGTAGACGTAAAATGTCCCCGTGCTCATCGTACTAATCTAGAAAAGCATACACGGGTGTACCATCCTGTGCATAGTGTGAAAAATAAGAGCGGTTGGGATCTTTGGAGGATGGTCCAACCTCGGGGTTTCGCTGATGTAGGGACAATCGATACTCCTCTGGAGAGATGTTCTTCGGTATAGCTGTCGCTAAATAAACGTCTTCAGGAGGTGGCATAGCCCTCGCGGAGGGTGCCGTGACAAAGGGTGCAGATGCAGCCACACAGACAGTGGGTTGAGAGGGTACAGAAGTGACAGGTGTCCAAGGAGATACCCCCAACGAAGGAGCAACCGACCTTGTAGAAGGAGCTGACACTCCCATAGAGGCCGCAGCAGAAATGATCTGACCCAAGGATCTATACCCTGCTGGCAATGAGAGACCAGATGATGACGTAATAACAGGTTCAGAGTCGTCTCCTGGAAATAATCTCAGAGGAAATAACTGGTAATCTTCACCAGACGTCGAGACTTCCTCACTGGAATCACTCATGTTTGAGCCTGCCGCTAGATCTCGTAATAGACGGCGAGGACTGGGAGGAAAAACAATAGCTATAAAAGGAAAACCCGATGTAAGAGAAAGGAAATCAGCTCCTAATCTCAATTTAGACAAAGGGTCAGGAAAGGGCCAATTGAACTCAACTGGTCCCCCAAAGGGTTGCTCAGAAAGAACCAGTCCCCCATTAGGAAACTTGGAAACAATGGGCTGCTGTGGTTTAGCAGATTATTGGGAAACCTCTGATGAATTGTCCGTATAAGGACTACCAGTAGACGAAACCGAAGGTTCCGCCACTATGGTATCAAATGACAAGAGAAAAGGTCAAACACACATGGGCTGAAAAAGAGTCAAGACACACGATCAAACGATCAACAAGCAGAATCTAACAAGGCGTGTGATCGTGGGTGATTAATTTTTACTACATTGAAAACTAAGAAACTTCATCGTGTCATGTTTTAAGAGTCAAGAAATTGTTAAAAAGGTGACTCTATCTCTTTTAGATTTGACACAAGCGTGAAAGGACAAGCGCTTGGTGATCCTTTCAAATTTAGGGAGTCAAAAAAGATCAAATGACTACTCAGGAATACTAGGCAAAAGGGTGTACCAAATAACTGTGAACTGCAATATACACCTTGGTTTTATTAATGAAAGAGAAATCAACAAAGGACTTTCCGTACGTGCAGGCAATCTCCCCAAATGCCGTGTTCATTGTATGACAGGTATAGGGCGGCAGAATCGGCTTCTTATGGATAAAGGATTGAAACCTAGTGGGGTCTCCCTTTATATACATGACGGTATGGGGAGCACAAGTCCGTGCTAGTGCTATCTAAAGCCAAGAGGATAACGACAGCTACTAGGTTTTAAGACACTGGAACACATCTCTAGCCTAGACCTCTAAATGTGTTTCGTTAGATTTCAATGCTGCCTTAGTGTAAATTGAGTAAATTTTAAAGTTTATCTTCAATTACGTTTCAGTTTCTAGGTCCTAACAAATGTGATGTCTCAAAAATCTCTTAAATGCAAAACTACATGCCACAGTATGTCATTTCGTTCGATGAAAGCTAGCTATAGAAGAGTTAAGAGATTTTTACAAAAACAAAATGATCGGAGGACAACCATTGATATCTCTAATGCAACTAATGAAATCAAAAACTTTTCTTCCAAATTCACTAATTACCAAAAAGATTTTAATTTGCACTAATCAATCAAAAGAAAAAGATATTTTTTTATATATTTTCAATGTTTGATAGCTAGACACACTAAACAAATTGAAAACAAATGAGAAGAAATTCAAGAAATGATATTAAGAGAGAAAAAACAAGCAGATTTCACTCAATGACACAAACAATCAGATCTCAAATCGACCAAAAGTCTCTCAAAACCAAGAAAAGTCCCAAAGAAACCAATGAGCCGTGTAATCTAGGCCCACAATGAAGCAAAGCGAAATTTGAATGAAAACAAAATCAGTCACTCAAAAAATGCAATAAGATGATAGACAACTGTCAAACGAATGCAAGGAAGCAATCCCAAAGTCGACCAAATGAACGAAAACCAAAAAATCCCAAGGGAGGCTCGACTCGCAAAAGCACCTAGATGCCCTAGGGCACGAATGCAAAATCGAAATAAATAGGCAAACAACCGAAGGATGGAGGTTACAATCAGTCAAACTAGACTCCAGTGCACTCAAACAACCGAAAAAATAAGATCAAAATCACAAGTCAGTCCCAGAAAGCATGAAACACAACAAACCCTAATAGTTCATAGGATTGGCACGACTGTGAGCTTGAAATTAGTGCTAGAAAGGCAATGGCACAGGTGATACACAGGCAACTTGCACCAATGGGTGCGACTGTCACGTTGAAAAGCGCGCCAGCCGAGTTTACTATGGGAAAATGAAAAACAAGAAATATTAGACACATACAAGTGATAACAAGGCTAAAATAAAGCCAAACAAACAAAACAAAATAGTCCAAAGAGCTGACCAAGCAAGCAAGGCCAAGAAATTGACCGAAAAGAGAAGACAATACTACAAGTTGTTTAGTCCGTAAACTAAACCGGAGATTGACTGAAGCAGCGTTGATATACTTCGCTAATGCAGAGCAAAAGTGTTTTGAAGGATATCTGGGTGCACTTCAGGCTCTGTCTATAGCTTACAAATCAAACAACAAGCTGATTCCCTAGCGGAGTCGCCAAATTGTTGAAGAGGTTTATCCCCTCTGCGGACAGAGGTGATCCCTACTAGCCCAAATCGGGTCTAGCAACAATCAAACACGCTACAATGCAGGTTCCTAATTGCCAATAAACCGACTTGCGAGGAAGGCTTACCTGGAATCCAACGCTGTCATTTGTAGAAGAGGTGGTGCTCCCGTTCCTTTGCCCTGGAAAATCACAGCCCTCATGATCTCTGTGATTAGACACCTACACATGCAAGAAACAACACAAACGTAAGCATAAAATCCAGTACATACAATTATATGTCAGTCGAAGAGGACATAACTCATGAACATAATCAAGAACAAGAGTGGAACCATAACCGATAGTCGCTTATCATTAATGAGTCAAAAGAAGAATAAAACCATAGCTTCGACACAACACTCTCCTTTGGTGGGTCGTCAGCACAGCATGTCTCAATAAAGCATGTCAAGGATGAGACAAGCCTCTCTCTCCGGATACTTGGCAATAGTCTCCTTGCTTGGATTTGGCCTTAAGGGAATCAAGAAGGCTCTTGCAACATAAGGATGTTAAAGCTCTTGGGAACTAGCTTGCAAAGGCGATGGGCAAGCTTTTATAGATGGAGGAAGGGGAGTTGGGATCCCTATAATTATGGGATTGGCCCTATCATCAAGGAAGCTTCCATGAGAGGTGGCAAACCGCTTCCTCTCTATGGAAATACATAGCCAAACCTCCCAACTCAAGATAGATATCAGTCTAGGGATTTGTTAGGATGAAAATTCCACCATTTATTTTTAAGAAACACCTCTTAATATGGTTGGCGTGGGTGCGGCTCTATGATAGAGCGCCAATTGGCACGCCCTCTTTGGAGGATTTTCCCCCTTGGCGCAAGGGTTGAACTGAGGAACCGCGCCAATGGAAAAAGAGCTATTTTTAGGTTTTTTTGCAGAGAGATGTCTTCAAGGAAATGAAAGCTCATCTTTAGAGGGATGCAATGAAAGTATTTTCAAGTCTTGTCTCTGCTCACAGGTCATAGAATGAGCCCTCCAATGTCCGGGATGGGGAATGGTAGGGATGGTGACAAATTGCTGTGTAACAATTGTTCATTATGATCATGATTTGTGTCTTCTATGACTGATACATAATTTCATATATTGAGTTTTACGCTTGTGTTTGTCGTGTTTCTTGCGTGTGCAGGTGTTCGATCATGGCGAGCATGAGGATTGTGATCTACTGGAGCAAGGGAACGGGAGTGCTATTTCCTCTACAAGCAACAGCGTTGGATTCAAGGTAAGCCTTCTTTTCCATTTGGTTTATTGCAATTAGGAACTTGCACCTTAGCGTGATACGATTGTTGCTAGACTCGATCTGGGCTAGTAGGGATCACCTCTGTCCGCAGAGGGGATTTACCTCTACAGAAAATTGGTGAATCTGATGGGGATCGTTGATTTGGAGTATTGTCTTGTGTTTTTAGTCGATTCTTGACTTTTCTTGCTTGATCAGCTCTTTTGGCTGGCTCTTTCTGTGTGTTTGGCTTTGTTTAGCTTTACCATCACTAGTCTGTTCCTTGGATTTCTCTTTTTTATTTTTCCATAGTAAACTCGAGTGGCGTGCTTATTAGCTTGATAGTCGCACCCATTGGTGCATGTTGCCAGTGTATTACCCGCGCCAATCCTGTTCTGGCGCTATATTTCGCCTTACAGTCACACCAATCCTGTAAGGTGCTAGGTTTTACTCTGTTTTGAGCTCTCTGAGCTTGACTTGTGTGTTTGGTTTCATTTTTACGACTCCTTGAGTGTTCTGGAGCCTTGTTTGACTGATTTTGACCTTCATCCTTTGGTTGTTTGCCCATTTCTATTAATTTTACATTTTAGCCCTAGGGCATCTAGGTGTTATAGTGTGTCAAGCCTCCCGTGGGAGTTTTTGGTTTCTATATTTTCAGTCAACCTTGTGATTGCTTCTTTGCATTCGTTTGGTGGTTGCCTATCATTTTGTTGCACTATTTGAGTGATTGGTTTCTTCTTCATTCGAATTCTGCTTTGTCTCACTTTGAGCCTAGATTACATGGTTCATTTGAGTCTTTGGGATTCTCTTGGTTTGGAGGGATTGTTTTGACAATTTGAGGTTTGATTGTGTGTTTGCGTTGAGTGAAATTTGCTTGTTTTTACTCCTTTGCTATCGCTTCTCAAATTGTTCTTTTCATTAGTTTTCATTTTCTTTAGTGCACTTTGCTCTTAAACATTGAAAATACAAAAAATCTCTTTTTCTTTTGATTAGTTAGTGTGAATGAAATCTTTTCTGTGTTATTAGTGATTAGTAACTTTGAAAAAAAAGCTTTTAGTTTCCATTAGCTGCATTAGAGACATTACTGGTTGTTGTCTAATCATTTTGTTATTGTGTTAAAAGCTCTTAACTCTCTCGTAATTAGCTTTCATCGAATGAAATGATATACTATGGCATGCAGTGTGAATTTAGGAGATTTTGAGACATAACACTCACTAGGGCTTGAAAACTGAAACATAATTGAAGATAAACATTAAAATTTATTCAATTTACACTAAGGCAACATTGGAACATTAACGAAATATTTAGAGGTCTAGGCTAGAGACGTGTTCTGGCATCTTTAAACCTAGTAGTTGTCATTCGCCTGTTGGATTTAGACAGCACTAGTACGGACTTGTGCTCCCTGTACTGTCACGTATATAAAGGGAGACCCTACTAGGTTTCTTTAATTTACCCATAGGAAGCCGATTCTGCCACCCTATACCCGTGATACACCGGACACAACATTCAGGGAGATTCCCTGCACGTACATTAAGTCCTTGGTTGATTTCTCCTTCATTTTGAAACCGAGGTGTATATTGCAGTTCAAGGTTATTTGGTACACCCTTTGCCTAGCATTCCTGAGCAGTCATTTTGATCTTATTTGACTCCTTAAATTTGAGAAGATCACTAAGCGCTTATCCTTTCACGCTTGCTTCAAAACTGAAAGAGATAGAGTCATCTTTCATCTGTTTCTCAACTCTTAAAACATGAAATGGTGAAGTTTCTAAGTTTTAATGTCATAAAATAAATCACCCGCGATCACACGCCCTGTTAGATCTTGCTTGTTAGCCATTTGATTGTGTGCCTTGATTTTTTTTAGCCCGTGCATTGTGTTTGATATTTTCCTTTTGTCATTATTGTCATAGTGGCGGAACCCTCAGTTTCGTTTACTGGTAGTCCATATATGGATGATTCATCAGAGGTTTCTCAATCCTCTGCTGAACATCAGCAGCCCATCGTTTTCGAGTTTCCCGACGGGGGACCAGTTCTGTCTGAGCTTCCCTTTGGAGGACCAGTTGAGTTCAATTGGCCCTTATCCGACCCTTGGTCTGGATTTGGAGTAGGGGAACATTTCCCTCCTCTTACATCAGGTTCACCTTTTCTAGCTGTTGTTATTCCTCCTAGTCCTCACCTTCTATTTCGAGATCTAGCGGCAAGTTCAGATATGGGTGCATCCAGCCATTCTCCTAGTGAGTAAATCCCCACGTCTAGTGAAGATTACCATTTTTTCCCAGAATAAAACCCTGATTTATCTGTCATGTCTTCGCCTGGTCCCTCACTTCCAGCAGGATATAGATCTTTGAGTCAGATCATGAATCTCGTTGCCTCTATGGGGATATCAACCCCCTCTACGAGGTCAGTTATTCCTTCGTTGGGGATGTCTCCAAGGACACCCATCACGTCATCCCCTCAGGTCACTTATGTACTCGTCAGGCCCACTTTTTGTGTGGCTACATCTACACCTACTGTTACCACTCAGTTTGTAAGGGCTGTGTCACTTCCTGAAGACGTTTATATAGCATCTGCTATGCCGGAGAACATCTCTCCTAAGGAGTATCAATTTTCCTTACAACAATCGAACCCTGAGGTTGAACAATCCTCTCAAGATCCCAATCGCTCGTATTTTTCACATTATGCATAGGACGGTACACCCATTTATGTTTTTCCATATCAGTACGATGAGTACAGGAATCCTTTATGTTTACCTGCTCTAGAGGCTCACCTTCATGCTCAGGGTTTTCCATCTAACCAGGCTGGGCAATCGTATAACCCGCAAGTACAACCTTTTCAAGGTCAACCTTCGGGCCAGCTTGGCTATCCTTATGACCCGTAAGGACAACCCTTACAGGGCTACCCTTTGGGCCAGCAGGGGCCATTATATGGTCCGCAAGGACAATATTACAACCCTTCAGGTCAACCTATGCAGCCTCTCCCTGGAGTCCAACCTGGCCAACCTCAACGACTCACAGGTCAACCGGGGTACCAACCAGGGCTGTTATATGGTCCTTGGGGGCAAGTCCAACCTTCCCAACCCATGAAAACTCAGTATCCTATTGGTCTTAATGTTGCACATAAGCCAAGATCATCTTATGGTCTTTTTGCAGGTCAAACCGGTTACCAGCCACCACCTGGCTCCATTCCACCACCAAGCCAACCGGCCCATCCAGCACAACCTGGTGTTCCACAACAGCCAGGTCAACCTGCACAATCGGCATAACCTGTTCACCCGGGGCAACCTTTTCAACCAGGTTAGCCCATCCATCCAGGTCATCCTGTCGAACCAGGCTAGCCTGCACATCCTGTCAACCCTACTCAATAGCCGATTTACTCGATGTCACAACCGAATCAACCAGTGCACCCTAATTATCAGGCTCAGTAGGGTCCCACCTACCAGCAGCCTGCTCAACCCAAAGGTGGTTACTATTCTCAAGGTCCATCTCGACCGACTTATAACTCGCCCCAAGGTTCCCATTATTACACTCAACAACCCGACTACACCTATACTTAGCAGCCAAATCCACAGACTGCTCAAACGGGGCCAACATATAATCGAGGTCCATACTCTGGTTATCAACCCCCGTACACTGGTTACCAGCAGCCATATCAGACTGGTTATATGCTCTATACCCCCTATGGTCAGAATCCTCTGGGACAGAACCCATGGGGTCAAGGATACACTCAACCAACATGGAGTACAGGTACAGGTCCTTATCAAGGGCCTGGTATGCCTTTTAATCTGCAGTTGCCATTCTTGGCTACCTTGGAGTTACTGTACATTTCTAAATTAACCAATGATCTGATTCTTCACAACCTTTATTAGCCCCCGATTCTGACCAAGGTACCCGGCGACTGCCCTAAGTTTAAAGGTAAAGCTGGAGAGGACCCCCAAGCTCATAATGACCTATCATCTATGGTGTTTGTCTAATTCTTGGGTTGATGATTCAATTCGTCTACGTCTCTTCCAACGCACTATTACCGGTGCTGCCGCTAAGTGGTATATTGAATTACCCCATGGCATCTTTCAGGATTTTAATACTTTAGCAATGGCTTTTTTGACTCACTTTTAGTTACCGGTTCGCTATGAAGTCGAGACACGTCTCCTGACTTCGTTGAAATAGGATAAAGCCACCCACATATCCGATCATATTCATGAGTGGCGACGTCGTCGTAGATTGATCAAGTTTGATATACCTAATCAGCTACTAACTCATTGGTTCACCACCTCCTTCGTTAGCAAAATTGCCCAAGATATTGCTATGGGGGCATGTGTGACTGAAGAACAAGCCATCGCACGTGCCTAGTATCTTGATCTGGTATACTCTCAGTCCGGCACGCTTTATGATATTTTGACTGATGCTCCACGCCCGGGAACCTCTAAAGCTCCACCTACCCCAGCGGTGGATGGTGTTATTGGTTTCGTGTCTCAAAATTCTCGAAAGTCTTCAAATAGGAAGCAGAAGTCCAATTCTTCCAATAATTATACTCTTCCTACTCCTCCGGATTCTGGGAAAACTACAGAGGTCAACGCTATTCAGGCTAATCCCACAGAAAATGCCTCCAAAGGAAAGAAGAAGGGCAAAGGAAAATCCAAACCCGACACCCCTAAACCAGAGTCTTCTAAACCTCGTACTGATGATGGTTCTCAACATAAACTGAAGTACCCTTGCCTTATTTCTGAAGGATATCATTATACCAAGGATTGTCCGAGACGATCTCAAATTAGTCAACTTCTCGAAGGCTCCAAAGGGACTCCGTCAATTCTCAAAGAACCGTTCTCGTCTCATTAGACCTAGATGGTTGAACAACCTTCACCATCTGTACCATTTGGGTCCCAGGTCTTTATGATGAATGGTGCTGCACCTGTCTCAATTGCTATGCACTCGAAGGATTATGCCGGATCACATCAGGCAGCTGGGAAGGAAGTCGTGGATGGCCCACCTCCTCCTCATGTCTCTGGTCCTTTGGAAATTGAGAAGCCTACTGCTGAACCTGTCTTGAGGCTACCCTCTAAAGGTGTTCTGCGAAGATCTTCCTACAATCCAAATGCCCGTGCTGCTCAACACTACATTATTGTTGAGGATTTGGCACAGGTGCCTTCTGATATGTCTGCATTGGAAGTCCTTCAAAGTTTACCTTCGAAACATAAAGCTCTATTGTCTTCAATCAGTGGAATTGATCCCACTCATTCTAGTCTTCTCACCTTCAACCTAGAAAACTTTACCCCCCAAATTCCGCATCAAATTGCTCTTGTGATCCAAGTTGGGATCAATAGCCTCAACATCCATAGGGCCATTGCAGATGAAGGTGCTTCTACCTATGTCATTTAATCTGCCTGGTGGAAGGCCATTGGCTCTCTGGCTCTTTCATCATCTCCCAATGCCTTAGAGGCATTCAATTGTCAGGAATCAAAACCCCTGGGTGTTCTCGAGAGTTTTCCGATTACATTACAAGGGAAGAAAGTCAACGTAGAAGTAGAAGTGGTTAACGCCAAGCTTAACTACAACCTGATTCTCGGCCACAATTGGACTCATGCAATGCTATGCATGCCATCCACCCTCTTCTGACTTCTTAAGTTCCCACATGAGGGCAAAATCATTACTGTGGATCAGTTGTATTTCTTCACCTCCACCTCTGAGAACAATGTTCCTTACGTGGATCAGATCCCCAATCCCCCTGACAGTTTAGGACCCGGTCTCTTCAAGGACCCCATCGTCATGGGTATTTTTCCCGTGCCACCTCCGCACCCCATTCAAGTTAATATGATCTCTAGGTCTGACGACCCATGGATCATCCCTTCACCTGAATAGGTGAATGATTTTGGAGAATCGATGCCCTTAACTCTAGTAGAGATTAATTACTATGAAATTGTCGCTGCATCCGATCCTCCTCCTCCTAAATGATCCTTCAAGCATGGCTTTAGATATCTGTTCCCAATCCGCCTGGCTCAGTGAGGTCGACTCGGCTGATCCTCTTAAAGATATTTTCCCCTCTGACGAAGCCATTGTTGAAACAATGTCTCTTGAGGAGCTGCCTTGGAGCGATGGACATCATCGTTACTCCTTCATGGCCAGCCTAGGGGCAATGTATGATTGATTGTCTAGAGCATGATGTATCTGTTTATCCCCCTCCTGAGCCTCCTCCATTGAGCTCACAAGAGCACAGTTGCTCTTCTTGTGCCAAGCTCCTAAAACAATGAAATAAGCTGCTACGAGGACAGTTCTTTTAAGTGTGTCAACCTCGTTAAAATAATGAAACACGCTCCTGTTCAATTTGAGTTTTGTTAGATTTAGATAAAATCTCTTGTGTTTTGAACCTTCACTCCATTTCCTATGGACTGAAGCTTGGGGGGCATGTACCTCTAATTGAGACACCATGCTGGGGGGCATGCCCATTTTCCTTGTTTTCAAGCATAGTTTTCATGTGTGCTTTTAAGCTTGCATAAAAATAAAATGTGTGATTAAATACATTATGTGAACTTTTTCATTGTGTCGTTTTTTATGCAACTGATGCACTAAGATAACATTGTATTGGAAATTTACATAGCATATAAAAACATCATCACATGTAAAAAGATCCATCCAAGAATAGATATACAGATATATGTGTCGAATAGTTTGCAGTAAATCACATAAAGTCAAAAATATACATGTTTGTCTAATAATAGACGAAGACAACATGTCTCTCAAAAAATATGAATATGAAAGCCCTAAACAGCTAATCAGCATGGTGCTCATGGTAACATGCCACAGCGCACACCAATTGCCTCAGTAGTCTGTGGAGGCGATTAGGCACCCCCACAGTGTGTCGTTGGTAAGCTAATGGGACGTCTGCCAGCCGTGCATAGTCTGGGATTCCCCAGGAAATGCCCTCCAGGTTTTGGATCAGCTTGCTCCCTTCGCCACACTCAGCATGAGGGTCATGTATGAGATGGGTCATCGATGCAATGGGTGACATGCCCACGGGCCTCTCTAGGCCAACGTCTGCATACACATAAAATTGTTGTTAGAATAGACATGTATTACCAAAAAAAATCATAAATACATAAAAATCAAAAAGAGAATCATACCCAGCTCCTCGTCCCAGTCCTCCCCTTCCGGGAGCGGAAGATCGGGATCTCCAGTGAAATCGGTCCCAGCATAAGGCCAATCCTCAACCACGATCATTTGACGCTGTAACCACACAAAGAACTCGGGCCTCCAGGACATCTGTTGGCCTCCTCCTGACCTAAGCATAAGTGCTGCCCAGCGAGCCATCCTTGGCTCTCTTGGTACCGGCTCGACAACTATTGCCCCTTGGCCTTGGAAAACGGGTAATCATTCCAGGATGAACGACACCAGAATGGAACCGTATCCAAACTACTTTAGTTTGTCTTGCTTGCACTTTGTTATCTACCTTTTAATGTTGGTTTTCACTGCAGTAGCCCAATCGAACAGTGTAGGATTCATACAATCAAAGGCTAATAGGAGTTGTGCCTTTGTTACCTCATGTGGAGCCTGCGATCCTGTAGCTCATGTAATGGTATGAAGCACTACCCTGAGTGCTAGGTTGCAGACAATGTGGATGTCAACCTTCTCACTTCCCGATCCTGCTCGTTCCCCTAGGCATAGTCTTGCCATTACCATGTCCATTTTCTCTTTGGAAGGTCTATTGCCCATTATTATTGGCACTGGACCTCTTCGTGACAATCCAGTTATAAAATAAACATCAGAGACCTCAAGAGCTAATACTTGGTCTCGAAGTTTGAACACTTCTTCATTTTCATCCAATATGCTGACCAGGTACTGTAATAGCTTAGGTTGAGCTCATAAACATGGTGTAAGGAAGAATTTGTTGATACCATAGTCTCGGAGTGCATTCATGCAAGCTTTGTTTTCCATAGCCATTTCATCCTCTTCCCCATGTTCCCTCTCTTTCCATTCAATCACCATTGTGCTTGGATACCTGCACCAACATGGTAAAAATGCCTTGTTAGACCTCTGTTACACTTAAAAAATCCATATTAATGGCTCACATTTGAGAAATTTAAAGCGGAAAACCGCGTTACGCCTTTGGCGCGACCCCTTTGTGAGTAAAATTCCATTGGCGCGGGTCTGTGCCTGATACCCTCGCCAATAGGCGGAGCCATAAAATTTCAAAAGGTCTCCTCCAGAGATCAAATGCACAATGGAAAACCATAAAGAATGGATCAAAATAGAGCTTAAGGGAGTGTCTCTTACCTAGAACAAATGAGGATCTAAATGGTCTCTTGGATCAGTCACAATTACCGCCATAAGTTCGCACACAAAATGACCACTGTTGCTCTCCAGATGAGGTAAAAAGTAAAAGTAAATATGTTTTTACCATTTGTGGAATATTTATAACTTTTGAAGTCAAAAATAGGTTTTAAAAGTCATTTTTCTCAATATTTCAATATATTTTGTCGAAAAATGGATTTTACATTACTTTTCTGTGCAGCGATAGGTTTTTTCGCAGCTTCAACGGTGATACGAGTTGTATTTTATACTTTTTCGGACTCGGTAAAAACACGAAAAATTCATTTTGGAGTCATCTTTCAGCTCTTTTTTGACTCTCTAAACATGAAAATATTGCCGAGTCCCTTGTCGTTTCAATCTCATTAAAGTGGACACGAAACGACATCTACCTAGTATATGTTTACCCCTTTTTCGGGCTGGGATAGATTACTTACGAAAAAGGAATACCCTAGCCTATCACGAATAGGAGGTTTTCTCAGACATAGTTTTCTACCTTTTTAGGTCTGAGGAACTATTTAAGAAAAGGGACCATTGGATTTTACTTTTCTGTTGTCTTTTCAAACTCTCTAAACATGAAAAGATGTCGAGTTCTTCCTTTTTCAGACTCGTTAAACCCTGATGACATTGGATTCAGTCATAATGATGATATTCGAGTTTCTCCTCCTAGGGCTTGTTAAATGTAGTAGGATGGATTCGTCTGAAGGATGGATTTATATTACAAACATATGTTATCCCCTTCAATCTTGTTTTAAAAAATAATTTGGGTACTCACCAGAAATGGTGGCGAAAAATGGAACCAAAATCGTTGTCGTGTCGGAAGTATGTCGCTCTTGAACATGACACTTGTTTGCATTCGTGTTGGGTTGGGGACATCTCGCCTCATTATCTGATTGCCTCCATGAGTTTGGGTGATCCCTTTTGACCTCTCATCTGCTCTTTGCCTCATCATCATGACCCCTGATGTGTTGATGTCAAATACTACCAAATCCACTGTCGTGTCGCCGATATGTTCAAGAGAAGTTGACCTCTACAAAAGTCTCAACCTTCCTCTGATTCTCATCTGATCCTGATTAACAAAGACATTATGTTCCTCTGTCTCACGTCGATGATGTGGGAAAAACTATGGACCACCTTCGATCAAGGTCACTTCCTATCGACTTCAGCTCATTATCGAGGAAGCTGATCTAGAGACTCCCTTCTGGTACCTTGGAGCCTGCATGCCTTAATGGCAGGTTCTTCGCGTTCGACGTGAGGTTTTCATCATTTTCCTCCGATCGAGTGATTCTACAGGTGTTCGACACTAGCTCACTAATTCACATGCCGTAGATTGTACCTATAGTACCTTGAGGGCCATTTTCATTATTGGTGGTACCTCTCGTGTCTGTTAATAGCTTCCATCATTGGCTGGTAATCAGGCGATGTTCTTGCATGTTCGACTTCAGCTCACTTATTCGCATGCTTGAACTTGTACTTTTTTTGGGTCGAGATGGAGCACAAGACCCTGGATTTTGTCTGTTAGAGTCCAGGCTACAATTTTTTGGATTATAATGATTAGTTGCATGACTCATTCATGGATGGCTACGACCATACCTGAGTCTATTTATCGATCCTTACTGGATGGCTGCGTCCATGCCTTGGGTCTGGATTATTGTATACTCTATTATGGATGGTTGCGCCCATCCCACATATATCATGTATTTGAGATATCAGTTGTACTTCTCTACGCAGGTTTTCCGACGGCAGTGTTCTCAGTTGGACATGTTCTCATAAAGAATTTCACCCCTCTCTCTCTCTTGGGCCTCATGCTTTACGGGGCATCTGTTACACAATAATTTGTCATCGTCCCTGCAATCCCCCATCCCACACATTGGAGGTCTTATTCCATGACCTGTGAGCAGTGACATGACCTGAAACCACTTTCATGGCATCCCCCTGAACAAGGAATTTCATTCCCCTGAAGGCAATTCCTTGTGAAAAACCCTAAAAATAGCCTTTTTAGCCTTGGCAGGACTACTCAGTGTCATATCCGCGCCAATGGGGGAAATCCTCCAAAGAGGGAACGCCAAATAGTGCACTATCTCAGTGTTATACCGGCAGCAGGCTTATTAAGGAGTGTTTTTTAAAAATAAATGGCAGAAGGTTGACTCCAACCAATTCTTGAACTGGCCTCTAAATTGATTTGGGAGGTTGGCTCCGGATCTCCATGTAGAGGAAGTGGTTTTCCACCTCTCATGGAAGCTTCCTTGAGGATAGGGCCAATCCCATGATTGTAGGGATCCCAACTCCCCTTCCACCATCTATATAAGCTTGCCATTTTCCTTTGCAAGCTAGTCTCCAAGAGGCTTCATAGCCTAAAGAATGCTGCAATAGCCTTGATAGTCCTCATAGAGCTAAATCAGTATCAAGGAGATTGATGATCGAAGAGAGAGGCTTGTCCCATTCCCGACAAGCTTTACCGAGACGTATTTTGCTGACGACCTGCTAAAGGAAGATTCCGCGTCAGAGCTAGGTTGTATTTTCCTTTGTATGAATCAATGATAATCGACTTTGGTTATGGTTCCACTCGTATTTTTCATTATGATCATGAGTTGTGTCTTCTCTGACTGATACATAATTGCATATATTGGGTTTTATGCTTGTGTTTGTCATGTTTCTTGCGTGTGCAATTGTTCGATCACGGCAAGCGTGAGGATTTTGATCTGCCGAAGCAAGGGAACGGGAGTGATATCTCCTCTACAAACAACACCATTGGATTCAAGGTAAGCCTTCTTCACCATTTGGTTTATTGCAAATAGGAACTTTCACCTTAGCGTGATACGATTGTTGCTAGACCCGATCTGGGCTAGTAGGGATCACTTCTGTCCGTAGAGGGGATTTACCTCTACAACATCCAAGAATCCAAATTAAACTGTTGGATTCACTTATTCTCTACCTAACTACTCAATTGTCATGATTAAACAGTATGGCAATTCTGTATTCTCTATCTACAACAAGTGAAATTGAAACATGACAAGTTAATATTAAATTGTTTAACTCATCATGGATTATGGCATTTATTGACACTCTACCATAATCAACTGCAAAAGGTAAAAGTAGTGGCATTTAGACTTGCACACTTTTATGTTTTATTCATCTTTTTCTTTTGGGGTCTATTATTTTTTCTAAGTCCTTTGATTGTTCTTTTAGGACTTTTTACCCTCTTTTTGATTTTTTATTTTTGATTTTTATTTTTTACAAAATATGAGAATACAACTTGCAAAAGGAAAAGTATGTTCATATTTACAAGACTATCATCAGTTAAGTCAAAATTATGAATCCTATATTTATAGGTTGCTAACATCGGCTTCACTTGCGGATGGCATTTCCTGGTGAAATGTCAAGAACTCTATGATCAGTAGCCTTCAAATTTTAACCTTGATTATCCTGTAATTGTCTTCTAATTTCTGCAAACTGAAATATGATTTGAAACTAAAACAACACACAACAATTTTCAAACCAACTTCTAGATCTTAAACATCTTTAGGACCTCATCCTTGGCTTTAAATCTTAATGAAAAACTAGCTGAAAATTAAAAACTAAAAAAAATGCTCAAAATTTTGAGCTTATTGGCACTCATCTACCTACTCTAATCTACTAAAAATCTTGTTGAATCAGGTAATACAAAAATTCCAACGAAGCTAATCAAGTAGTTGTAAAAATAAATGAATAACTTGATTACTTGTGATCAAAATTGGAAGTATATTATGATCATGTGCCTTTATAATAAATGATATGATGTGTAAAGGCCACTTTTGATGTATTTTATCCTTATAGAGAAAACATTTTTGCATATTTGGGCTAAAAAGATTCTCCATATAATCTGATATAGGATCAATAAAAGCATGATGTATGTTATTTACTTCTAGGCCTTCAATGACTAATTGTTTAGTTGAATTATGAATATTAGACCATGGAACTATTTCTTCAGTCTTTTGTTTGGAATAATAATCATCTTCAATATGCAAGTCAAAAGGTATTACAATTTCTTCTTTCTTTGGAGAAGGAAGATTTTAAAAGAATTCTTTAAGATTTCAGAAATTATATGATTGAATTTGAAAATGCAAAAGTTTGATTTCAGTTTCATAATTCTCAGAAATTATATCAAGAAGCCAATTTTTAACTTGAGGGGGAAATTTTCTTGATTTAAAAATAAGAAAAAAACTTTTAGAAAATCGTCATCAAATTGAAAATCTAATATCTCATCCTTCAAACTAGCTACTGTTTGTTCTGTGAAGTTATCTTGAATTTGAAGAACATAATTATCATCATATTGATCATATTTAGGAAAATCTTCAAAAGAAGGAATGTCATCAATTATAAACATTGGATCAGCAGATTTCTCTTCAAAAAATCCTAATATATCTTGATTAGATTGGTTGCATTCTATTTGAAAGTCATTATTTTGCTCAATAGGAGTGCTATCAAGCAATGGGCCTTTTTGGGAAGGTAGAATAACATAAGCATCAACTTGTTCTTCTGTCTCTTCTTGGATAAAAAATTTAGTACATTCATCAGCATTAGAATAAGTAGAAACAATTTCTTCATTATTTAAATATTTTGAGGATGGTTGCATGCTTAGAAGCAAATTGATTTCTTCTTCGGCGAGGGGGGGGTGGGAATCTCTAAATTATTAGATTGAAATGACAATTGTTTTTTCTCTTATCTAAAAGTTGATCATGAGGTTGAATATTTTCTTTAACTTCATTCAAAACATTAAATTAAACATCATTTGTTAATATAGAGGGGTTTTGTGGATCTTGATTCATCTCTTGATCTATTTCATCTTTGTTTAAATCCTCTTGATTATTATGACATTTAACTTGAGAATGAAAGTTTTGGACTTCTTCTAATAAATCTTCAGGATGCCAATTTCCAGAATCTTCATCAATATTTTTAAGGTAATGTATAAGATCTTCAGCTTGATCACAAAAATATTCAGCTAATGATAAATATGGAAAATATTCTTTTTAATGCTCATAAAATACTTGATGAAAATATTTTAGAGAAAACAAACTTGCAGGTTTGAGAGCTTTGTACCATTCCCTTGTTTTTCCTTCTAAGGTTGCCATGAATATTTTCATGAGGCAATCATCATGCCAATCATCCTTGAATATTGATGAGTGTATATGAAATTTAATGATATGTAGTAAAGGATCATCAATACTCTCATCTCGAAACATGGGCAGATTGTTACCCCAATTTACCTTCCGTAGCTTGTGTGGAAATCCATGCATGTGATTTCTGCTCATGGGAGCATATCTTTGTTTTATTCTTAGATCATATTCAAAATCAGCCATAATGAAAGGCCACAGTATCTGTACAACCAAGTTAGATCCTTATATAAAATACAATACATATTGAAAAATTTTCTTAACGAGAAAGAACATAATGTCTTGGATTAAGATCCAAGTTGAAAGCCCGATCTTTCCATATTGTTCTTCCAGGTTCATACCTCCAGTGGTGTCTTGATTGTGAAATTGGTGTGGAGTCGCTAGGTGGATGATTTTAACCTTTGTGTGTCTTATCACTATCCACCATCATAGATCGGATCTGAACCTGTAAAATTTTTCCGAAGAAAATATTAGTTTCTCCAGTAGAGTTGTCATTATATTACCCACAACCTTTAAACTTAATCTTAAAGTAGAAAAATATGTTTTAAAAATCTTCCTCTAAGATTAAACTTAAAAATGGAGAGTGGTTAGTTCCCCAGTATGGTCGCTAATATATTATCACCCTAGTAATTCTTAGGTCATGGGATTTTGGTTTATAATTAAAGAAAACTAGGGGTAACCAAGAACCTCTTTTAGAATTTAGGATCTAGCCTTCCTAAGTTCTGGAGAGGGATCTCTCCTTAAGGTTTAGCTTTGTTTTGTAATGGGTTTTAGGCTAGCTATGAGTGGAAAATTTGGTTTGATTTTTTGAATGTTGGTAGGAGTAAAGGATTACAAGGGAAACCATAAAAAGATCTACCTAACCATAGGGAAATGGAGTCAAATTTATAGCAAACAAGACTATAAAACTAAGGTCAAAAGAAAAAATATACTAAGGGCAAGATAGATGATATTCAGATGGTTTAAAAAAGGCTATTTTGATGAAATGGTATAATTTGGACTAAGGGCGGTTAAGAATCCTTAGATCACAGAAAAGGAAGAGGGAAATTGAGGTCAAACGAGATGAAAGAGAAATAAAGAATTATAAAGTCTGGAAATGAATAGAAAACATAAACATGAAAACTAGTAAAAACAGAGACCATTTTACACTGATTATGTAATACCTTTCCTAGTTATTCATTTAAGATTTATGAATGAAACTTAAAGAAATAAATAATGAAAACTGGAAGATGCAATACTCATCTAATCAGCATGACGAACAATAGTTATGATGTCTATTTGCTTAAGTTTCCAGCCTGCTGCTTCAACTTAACTCACATAAAATCCCACTGTTTTTAAAAAAAAAGTCTATAGTAGTCTTGATAATTACATTCCACCAAAAATACTTCAAAGAGTGAAGTATGTATACAAATTCTAAACTAGAATATCTTGAAAAAATATCAAGATTGGTTCACAAATATCTCCAACTGTTTTACATAAATAGAACTTAAGTAAAGGAAACTCAAGACTAATGCATCTATTTGGCACTATTTTTTATGGATAGGTGATGAAAAAGAGGAGAATTCAAATTTTATCCAACTCTTAGTTGACGATGAGGCATCCAAGTCACTAACTGCTTCATTTCTTTGTGCATTCTGCTCCAACAATTCTGCAAACTTGGGGTCCAATGATATCTTTTTATTTCTCAATCCGTAATAGATATGTAAAAAGTGAAAGAGGTTATTGTAGATAAATATGTTGGTGAGATAAATCTCTTTCAATTTCCTAAAATTATGCTCCATCTATCCATAATAGGTTGTGTAAAAATATGTGTAAAATAGAGTTTTACAAAGTCTGACAAATAGGTTGTAAAGATGTGCATGTATCTCTCATTCTGAAATGACCGTGCAAAAAGTGAGATATTTTTTGTAGATCGGTCTCTTAGGAACACAAACCTCCTTCATTTTTATAAGATGTATTTCTTATTGGACACAATATTCTCTACAAAATGATGACTTAACAGGAATTTTCTGCAAAAAGTGCTCTCCAATATTGTTTAATATTTCCCAGTCCATAATGGTTGTTAGAACAGTGAGAGAGGTTTTTGTAGGTAGACCTCTTCAGAACATAAAAGATTTTTAGTTCTAAAAAAACCATCTTGGATTGGTCACAATAGTTTCTGTAAAACAATGGCTTAAACATGAATTTCTACAAAAATGTTCCTTCTTGTTGTGTTTTCATCTTTTCACCTTTTTTTTCTTTTAACTGTTTTAATTTCACTTTGGATAAACATCATTTTTTTTTAAAGTATTTTCATCTCTTTTTACCATTTACTGCCTCTATATTTACTTTTATTGTTTACCGTTGACTACTCTGTAACTTTTTTTTAACTTTCACTCTAACTTTTACCTGATACACTTTAACCATTGATACTCTTTGACTGTTATGTTTTCAATGTCATTGTGAATTATGATTTCAATTTTACCATTCACTGTGAAAATTTCATCATTCTAATGTCTCTCTGACTTGGTTTTATTTTTTCTTTGTATACAAACTATTTGTTGAATGAAACTTTTGATTTAAGATCTAGGAATTTGGAGCAAACAATTTTGTCAACTGGTATAGAAAGTATTGGCCCAAATCCATATTTTGATAATAACCTGCAAAAATCAAACAATTTGTTAATGAAATCCAGGTCTATAGGGAGGTGATTGTAGGGTTTTTGACATACTTGTGGAATGAGACTAGCCTGTGAAGATTTAACTCTGTTTTTTAGGCATTTTGGATAACTATTGCAATATTAGACTATTTGCAGGAGTTATTCACTTTAATAGAGATGAAACTAAGAAATGTAGGCTAAGGATGGCTTCTTTTGGGTTTTTTTTCTCAATTAGGTTTTTTGAATGGATTTGATTGAAAACAAGGAATATCAAGGTAATTTAGAGGTTTTATTTGTTCATATTCTTCAATTTAATATTTAAACTATGAAATGATGAACTTGGCTTTAAGAAGGTTCACAATCGAAAACAGGGCTTTTTGGTTTTATACCAGTATTCAAACTGGTCGCATTTACTTGGTAGAAGGCGCAAAGAGTATTTAGAGGTGAATTTCAGAGGGGAAATGGATTTTAGGTTGACAAAGGCTTAGCAATGGTGTCCAGAGTAGCTTTCTGAAGGGCGAAGGCACAAATGATATGGAAACAATGTAGAACTAAGGTTAAAACCTTAGGTTTAATTGATATGTAGGGTATTAATTATAGGTCAAACTCAAATGGTAGTAGTGGTTTTTACATTTGAAGGCGAAACCATTAGTGGTTATCGCATTGCTTCTGGGTGGTAACTGGTTTTTTTATTTTGCAATGCGATCCAATAAAATTAGGACACGTAGCGGGCGGCGGTTTCTCAAAACAAAATTTTTCGCAGAATTTTTTGGGAACTTTGGTCGATCAATTTAAAAATGCGAAATGAGATGTGTGCTGTCGGATGTGGCGAAGTGGAGCGAACGGTCGGGATTTGATTGAAAGCTGCAGGGTAAAAGCAGTGGGGCTAGGCGTTTAAATATTAGTCATAGATCTAGTGAGTGAATATCTACGGTTGAAGTTTAACCCGATGAGGAGTGGTGGGGGCAGGGGTATATGTTATCGGGCTAGATGTGGACCATTAGATTAGAGGGATGCTTGAAGATCGGACGGCTAATACCCAATGCAATGGGGGAAATATAGGGGGCTGGGGATTATTCATCGCGTTCGATGAGAACCCTCAGATCAATGGGATGAGGAGATTGGATGGTCGATATTAAATCTGAAGGCGATGAGGGATTTTTAACCAAGGTTAGAGCTTTGGTAAAAGGGGTATATATCAGGAAAATGATAGATTTAAGGTTTTAACCTTGGGTTAGGTAATCGATAAAGGGGAATATAAGTAGGGGAATAGAATTTCTTTGAAGTTTAGCTTAAATTAAACTTCAGGTTTTATATTTTTTGTTTTAAACACATATAAACATGTTTAAATATTTATTTATATTTTATTATATAGTTAATTAAAGAAAATAGATTTAATAACCATAGAGGGCGGGATATTTGAATAATGATATTTTTAGCCAAAGGGGGTTTATTTTGGGTATTATTAAAACATGTGGGGATAATAAACTTTAGCTAAAGTTATAATAATGGATTTTTGGGGCTATTTAATAAAAAGGGAGTTATATTAAATAGGAGAAGGTTATTTTTCTAGGGAATTATTAAAATATGTTAGGTGTTAATATGGAAAGGGAAAAGTGAATACTCAAAACATACCATTATAACCAAGAAAAGCGAAGATCAAAGCAAAACTTGCATTTATGATAATTTCATCACTTCTACTTAGGATAAAATGTTATTTTGAGGGTTTTATATTTCATAAGATGTAGGAAGTTAATCAAATGGGGATTAGAGCATCATTATGTAAAAATGAGATTTTTACTTGTGATTTTTCATGGAAATGAATGCATGAATGGAAAATGATGTGATTTTGGGGATTAATATAACAACTTAACATTTTCAACTAGTCAGCCATAAAGCCTTGGGTCCGGTCCCAACAAAAGTCAAGGACATGCCTTGAGCCTTTCTGACTGATAGTTTAAAATGATAAATAGATATGGGGAAGGGAAGTTAGTTATTTGCAACCCTGGTGAATAATATTTACAATGATGCTTCTCACCTTCTTCTACCTACCCAATTTTAACTGCTAACATTTTTTCTTCCATTTTGATTAGTTGCATTTGAGCTAGAAACCTTTACAACATTTATTCTTTCTGAAAGCAATAAAAATATCTAATTCTACACTTATTTCATCCAGGAATCTAGATTAAACTATTGTATTCACTTATTCTCTACCTAACTACTGAATTGTCATGATTAAACTGTATGACAATTATTTATTCTCTATCTACAACAAGTGAAATTGAAACATGACAAGTTAATATTAAACTATTTAACTTATTATGGATTATGGCATTTATTGACACTCTACCATAATCAACTGCAAAAGGTAAAAATAGTGGCATTTATACTTGCACACTTTCATGTCTTATTCATCTTTTTCTTTTGGGGTCTATTATTTTTTCTAAGTCCTTTGATTGTTATTTTAGGACTTTTTACCCTCTTTTTGATTTTTTATTTTTTGTATTTATTTTTTACAAAATATGAGAATACAACTTGCAGAAGGCAAAGTAGGTTCATATTTACAAGACTATCATCAGTTAAGTCAAAATTATGAATCCTATATTTATACATTGCTAACATTGGCTTCACTTGGGGATGGCATTTCCTGGTGAAATGTCAAGAACTCTAAGATTAGTAGCCTTCAAATTTTAACCTTGATGATCCTATAATTGTCTTTTGATTCTGCAAACTAAAATATGATTTGAAACTAAAACAACACACAACAATTTTCAAACCAACTTATAGATCTTAAACATCTTCAGGACCTCATCCTTGGCTTCAAATATTAACGAAAAACTAGTTGAAAATTAAAAACTAAAAAAAATGCTCAAAATTATGAGCTTATTGGCACTCATCTACCTACTCTAATCTACTAAAAATCTTATTGAATTAGGTAATACAAAAATGCCAATGAAGCCAATCAAGTAGCTGTAAAAATAAATGAATCACTTGATTGCTTGTGATCAAAATTGGAAGTATATTATGATCATGTGCCCTTATAATAAATGATATGATGTGTAAAGGCCAATTTTGATGTATTTGATCTTTATAGAGAAAACATGTTTGCATATTTGGGCTAAAAATATTCTCCATATAATCTGATATAGGATCAATAAAAGCATGATGTATGTTATTTACTTCTAGGCCTTCAATGACTAATTGTTCAGTTGAATTATGAATATTATACCATGAAAATATTTCTTCAGTCTTGTGTTTGGAAGAATAATCATCTTCAATATGCAAGTCAAAAGGTATTACAATTTCTTTTTTCTTTGGAGAAGGAATATTTTCAAAGAATTCTTTAGGATTTCATAAATTATATGACTGAATTTGAGAATGCAAAAGTTTGATTTCAGTTTCATAATTTTCAGAAATTCTATCAAGAAGCCATTTTTTAACTTGAGGAGAAAATTTTCTTGATTTAAAAATAAGAAAAAGAACTTTTATAAAATCGTCATCAAATTGAAAATCTAATATCTCATCCTTCAAACTAGCTAGTGTTTGTTCTGTGAAGTTATCTTGAATTTGAAGAACATAATTATCATCATACTGATCATCTTTAGGAAAATCCTCAGAAGAAGGAATGTCATCAATTATAAACATTGGATCGGCATATTTCTCTTCCAACAATCCTAATATATCTTTATTAGATTGGTTGCATTCTATTTGAAAGTCATTATTTTGCTCAATAGGAGTGCTATCAAGCAATGGGCCTTTTTGGGATGGTAGAATAACATGAGCATCAACTTGTTCTTCTGTCTCTTCATGGATAAAAACTTTAGTACATTCATCAACATTAGAAGAAGTAGAAACAATTTCTTCATTATGTAAATATTTTGAGGATGGTTGCATGTTTAGAAACAAATTGATTTCTTCTTCGGTGTGGGGGGTGGGAATCTATGAATTCTTAGATTGAAATGACAATTGTTTTTTATCTTATCTAAAATTTGATCATGAGGTTGAATATTTTATTTAACTTCATTCAAAACATTAAATGAAACATTGTTTGTTAATACAGAGGGGTTTTGTGGATCTTGATTCATCTCTTGATCTATTTCATCCTTATTTAACTCCTCTTGATTATTATGACATTTAACTTGAGAATGAAAGTTTTGGACTTCTTCTAATAAATATTCAGGATGCCAATTTCCAAAATATTCATCAATATTTTTAAGGTAATGTATAAGATCTTCAGCTCGATCACAACAATTTTCAGCTAATGATAAAGATGGAAAATCTTCTTTGTAATTCTCATAAAATACCTGATGAAAATATTTTAGAGAAAACAAACTTGCAGGTTTGAGAGCTTCATACCATTCCCTTGCTTTTCCTTCTAAGGTTGCCATGAATACTTTCATGAGGCAATCCTCATGCCAATCACCCTTCAATATTGATGAGTGTATATGAAATTTAATGAGATGTAGTAAAGGATCATCAATATTCTCATCTCAAAACATGGGTAGATTTTTACCCCAATTTACCTTTGGTAGCTTGTGTGGAAATACAGGTATGTGATTTCTTCTCATGGGAGCATATCTTCATTTTATTCTTGGATCATCTTGAAAATCAACCATAACGAAAGGCCATGATATCTGTAAAAACAAGTTAGATCCTTATATAAAATAAAATACATATTGAAAAACTTTCTTAACGAGAAAGAACATAATGTCTTGGATTAAGATCCAAGTTGAAAGCCTGATCTTTCCATATTGTTCTTCCAGGTTCATTCCTCTAGTGGAATCTTTATTTTGAAATTGGTGTGGAGTTGCCAGGTGGATGATTTTAACCTTTGTGTGTCTAATCACTATCCACCATCATAGATCGGATCTGAACCTATAAAATATTTCTGAAGAAAAGGTTAGTTTCCCCAGTAGAGTTGTCATTATATTACCCACAACCTTTAAACTTAATCTTAAAGTAGAAAAATATGTTTTGAAAATATTCCTCTAAGATTAAACTTAAAACTGGAGAGTGGTTAGTTCCCCAGTATGGTCGCCAGTATGTTATCACCCTAGTAATTCTTAGTTCATGGTATTTTGGTTTATAGTTAAAGAAAACTAGGGGTAACCAAGAACCTCTTTTAGAATTCAGGATCTAGCCTTCCTGAGTTCTGGAGAGGGATCTCTCCTTAAGATTTAGCTTTGTTTTGTAATGGGTTTTAGGCTAGCTATGAGTGGAAAATTTGGTTTGATTTTTTTAATGTTGGTAGGAATAAAGGACTAAAAGGGAAACCATATAAATATCTACCTAACCATTGGGCAATGGAGTCAAATTTATAGCGAACAAGACTAGAAAACTAAGGTCAAAAGAACAAATATACTAAGGGCAAGATAGATGATCTTCAGAGGGTTTAAAAAATGCTATTTTGATGGAATGGTATTATATAGACTAATGGCAGTTAAGAATCCTTAAATCAGTGGTTCTTAAACTCTTGTGGTTGTTGTTATTTGCAGAAACCGGATCATCCACAGTACCATAAAATAGTTGAAGAGGGAAATTGAGGTCAAACAAGACTAAAGAGCAATAAAGAATTCTAAAGTCTAGAAATAAACTAATAAAAACAAAGAGCCTTTTACACTTATTATGTAATACCTTTCCTATTTGTTCATTTAAGATGGAAAATAACACAATATGTATGAATGAAACTTAAATAAATAAACAATGAAAACTGGAAGATACAATACTCATCTGATCAGCATGAGGACCATTAGTTATGATGTCTATTTGCTTAAGTTTCTAGCATGCGGCTTCAACTTAACTCACATAAAATCCCAATGTTTTCAACAAAAAAATCTATAGTAGTCTTTATAATTATATTCCACCAAAAATACTTCAAAGAGTGAAGTATTTATACAAATTATAAACTAGAATATCTTGAAAAAATATCAAGATTGGTTCACAAATATCTCCAACTATTTTACATAAATAGAACTTAAGTAAAGGAAACTCAAGACTAATGCATATATTTGGCACTATTTTTTATGGATAGGTGACGACAAAGAGAATAATTTGAATTTGATCCAACTCTTAGTTGATGATGAGGCATCCAAGTCACTAACTGCTTCCTTTCTTTGTGCATTCTGCTCCAACAATTCTGCAAACTTGGGGTCCAATGATATATTTGTATTTCTCAATCCGTAGTAGATATGTAAAAATTGAAAGAGGTTATTGTAGATAAATATGTTGGTGAGATAAAAATGTTTCCTTTTCATCAAAATTATGCTCCATATGTCCAAAATAGGCTCTGCAAAAAGATGTTTAAAACAGAGTTTTATAGAGTCTGCAAAATAGGCTGTAAATATGTGCATGTAACTCTCATTCTGAAATGACTGTGCAAAAAGTGAGATGGGTTTTTGTAGATGGGTCTCTTAGGAACACAAACCTCCTTCAGTTTTATAAGATGTATTTCTGATTGGCCACAATATTCTCTGAAAAAGGATGCCTTAATAGAATTTTTTTGCAAAAAGTGCTCTCAAATATTGTTTAATATTTCCAAATCCATAATGGTTGTTAAAAAAGTGAGAGGTTTTTGTATATAGACCTCTTAAGAACAAAAAAATCCTTCAGTTTTTCAAAATTCATCTTTTATTGGTCACAATAGTTTTTGCAAAACAATGGCTTAAACATGAATTTCTACAAAAATGTTCATTCTTGTTGTGTTTTCTTCTTTTCACCTTTTTGTTCTTTTAACTGTTTTACTTTCACTTTGGATAAACTTCATTGTTGGTGAAAGTATTTTCATCTCTTTTTACCATTTACTACCTCTATATTTACTTTCACTGTTTACCGTTGACTTCTCTGTAACTTTGTTTTAACTTTCACTCTAACTTTTACCGGATACACTTTAACCAGTGATACTCTTTAACTGTTATGTTTTCAGTGTCATTGTGAATTATGATTTCACTTTTACCATTCACTGTGAAAATTCCATCATTCTGATGTCTCTCTGACTTGGTTTTATTTTTTCTTTGTATACAAACTATGTTTTGAATGAAGCTTTTGATTTAAGATCTGGGAATTTGGAGCAAACAATTTTGTCAACTAGTATTGAAACTGTTGGCCCAAATTCATATTTTGATAATAACCTGCAAAAATAAAACATTTTGTTAATGAAATTGAAGTCCGCAGGGAGGTGATTGTAGGATTTTTGAAAGACCTGTGGAATGAGATGAATCTGTGAATATTTAACTCTGTTTTTTAGGCATTTTGGGTAACTACTGCAGGATTAGACTGTTTGCAAGAGTTATTCTCTTTAACAGAGATGAAACTGAGCAATGTAGGCTAAGGATGGCTTCTTTTGGGCTTTTTTTCTCAATTAGGTTTTCTGAATGGATTTGATTAAAAACATGGAATATCAAGGTAATTCAGAGGTTTTAGTTATTCAGATCCTTGAATTTAATCTTTAAACTATGAAAATTGATGAAATTGGCTTTAAAAAGATCCACAGTTGAAAACAGGGTTTTCTGGGTTTATACCAGTCTTCAAACTGGTCGCTTTTACTGGATAGAAGGCACAAAGTGTATTCACAGGTGAATTTCAGAGGGGAAATGGCTCTTAAGTTTGCAAAGGCTTAGAAATGGTGTCTGGAGTAGCTTTCTGAAGGACGAAGGTGCAAATGATATGGAAACAATGCAGAACTAAGGTCCAAACCTTAGGTTTAATTGATATGCAGGGTATTAATTATAGGTCAAACTCAAATGGTGGGAGTGGTTTTTACATTTGAAGGTGAAACTATTAGTGTTTATTTCATTGCTTCTGGGCGGTAACTGGTTTTTTTCTTTTGTAATGTGATCCAGTAAAATTAGGACACGCAGTGGGTGGCGGTTTCTCAAAACAAATTTTTTCGAAAATTTTGTTGGGAACTTTGGTCGATCACTTTAAAAATGCGAAATGAGATGTGCACCATTGGATGTGGTGAAGTGGAGTGAACGGTCGAGATTTTCTTGAAAGCTACAGGGTAAATGCAGTGGGGTTGGGGTTTTAAATATTAGCCGTAGATTTCGTGAGTCAAGATCTACGGTTGAATTTTAACTCGATGATGAGTGGTGGGGGCTGGGGTATATGTTATCAAGTTTGATGTGGACCATTAAAATAGGGGATGCTTGAAGATCAGAGGGCTAATACTCAATACTATCGAGTAAATATGTGGGGATGGGGATTATTCATTGCGTTCAATGAGAACCGTCAGATCAATGGGATGAGGAGATTGGATGGTCGATATTAAATCCGAAGGCGATGAGGGATTTTTAACCAAGGTTAGAGCTTTGGTAAAAGGGGTATATGTCGGGAAAAGGATAGATTTAAGGTTTTAACCTTGGGTTAGGTAATCGGGAAAGGGGAATATAAACAGGGGAATAGGATTTCTTTGAAGTTTAGCTTAAATTAAACTTCGGGTTTTATATTTTTTGTTTTAAACACATATAAACATGTTTAAATATTTATTTATATTTTATTATATAGTTAATTAAATCAAATCGATTTAATAACCATAGAGGGCAGGATATTTGAATAATGATATTTTTAGCCAAATGGGGTTTATTTTGGGTATTATTAAAACATGTGGGGATAATAAACTTTGGCTAAAGTTATAATAATGGGTTTTTGGGGCTATTTAATAAAAAGGCAGTTATATTAAATAGGAGAAGGTTATTTTTCTAGGGAATTATTAAAATATGTTAGGTGTTAATATGAAAAGGGAAAAGTGAATACTCAAAACATACCATTATAACCAATAAAAGTGAAGATCAAAGCAAAACTTGCATTTATTATAATTTCATCACTTCTACTTAGGATAAAATCTTATTTTGAGGGTTTTATATTTCATAAGATGTAGGAAGTTAATAAAATTGGGATTAGAGCATCATTAAGTAAAAATGAGGTTTTTACTTATGATTTTTTATGGAAATGAATGCATGAATGGAAAATGATGTTATTTTTTGGATTAATATAACAACTTAACATTTTCAACAAGTCAGCCATAGAGCCTTGGGTCCGGTCCCAACAGAAGTCAAGGAAATGCCTTGAGCCTTCCTAATTAATATTTTAAAATGGTAAATGGCTATGGGGAAGGGAAGTTAGTTATTTGCAGCCCTGGTGAATAATATTTACAATGATGCTTCTCACCTTCTTCTACCTACCTAATTTTAACTGCTAACATTTTTTCCTCCATTTTGATTAGGTGCATTTGAGCTAGCAACCTTTACAACATTTATTCTTTCTGAAAGAAATAAAACTATCTAGTTCTACACTTATTTCATCCAGGAATCTAGATTAAACGATTGGATTCACTTATTCTCTACCTAACTACTGAATTGTCATGATTAAACTATATGACAATTCTTTATTCTCTATCCACAACAAGTGAAATTGAAACATGACAAGTTAAGATTAAACTGTTTAACTCATCATGGATTATGGAATTTATTGACACTCTGTCATAATCAATTGCAAAAGGTAAAAGTAGTGGCATTTAGACTTGCACACTTTCATGTTTTATTCATCTTTTTATTTTGGGGTCTAATATATTTTCTAAGTCCATTGATTGTTCTTTTAGGAATTTTTACCCTCTTTTTTATTTTTGATTTTTGATTTTTGTTTTTTATTTTTTACAAAATATGAGAATACAACTTGCAGAAGGCAAAGTATGTTCATATTTACAAGACTATCATCATTTAAGTCAAAATTATGAATACTATATTTATAGGTTGCTAATAGTATGCTCGGGCGATCAGAGGATGGGAGGGTAGGTGCGATGACCATTAGATCAATGAGATCGACAGTCATGATCGCCCAAGGGAGAAATATAGCCCAGAGGAAAAGAATAAAGGAATGCAGCTTAAGGGAAAAATGAAGGTTTTATGGGAGAATAAGGACCGTGAGCCAAGAAAACCAGGGCTGGGGATAGGGAGAATCCATGATGGAAAGTAAGTTAAGGATAGCCATTGGATCTCCCAGATCAAAGGTGGAAATCTGTTGCCAGGGGAGGTAAAGAGGATGGGAACAATAGGAGGCAGGTAATATGGGGAGTGCCAACAACCGTCAATCTTGGTAGATCAACGGTGGAGATGTGTTGTCGAGGTTTGAAACACTGGCATGCGAAAGGAGAAGTGTAACGGAGAAAAACAATGTGTTTTGTCGATGTGATGAGGGCTTAAATATGGGTGTTGGGGTGGTGGTCCCATGGGGAGATAAGGTGATTAAGAGCGGAGAAAAAAAGGGGTTAGCGGCTAGTCGCTTGGTCGTAGCACTTTGGTTTTTATGGCGGATAAGGAAAAGGGGCTAAGCCAAAGGGGAATCACATCGGTCGGGGAAAAGGGAGCGATGCAATGAGCGCTAGTGCCTGGTCATGGGTGAAAGTTTTATGGTGGGGAAAAGGAAGGGGGCTTAAAACCCAAAAAAGAGAGGAACAATTTTTTAAAGGTTTTTTATGGGTTTTTTTTATGATTTTTTAGTGTTCGGATAGGTAAAATAGGGTAATTTCAAACGAGAAAAAGGGGTTTTCTCAGTCTAAAAGGGATTTTTGATGAAATGAATGGTAATTAAAGGGAAAAAGTGGGATTTTAGTAGAGGAGACAGGTTTCATGAAATAAATGATAGTGAATGAAATGAAGGGTTTTTGGAGGAATGAAATGGTGGAAATTTAGGCCTTTGTAAATAGTTTCTTTTTTGAATCAGTAGGATTTCTTGGTGGATTTTGAAGGAAACAAAAATGAAGAATTCTTAATTTGGAAAGAACCAGAAGTCTTCAAGAATGAGTAATTTTCTATGAAAATAATCTCTTGAAGCATCAAGACCTGTTTTAGCCATCATTTGCTATGACAAAAATTTACTGATGGCTAATAGTGGCTCCACTTAGGGATGGTAGCTCCTTGGAGGTGTCAATAACTTCAGAATTAAATCTCTGGGATGAAAACCTGTGCCTTTATCCATTGAAAACCTTTTCTTCCTTGATCATGCTGCTTAGAAAGATGATCAATACTTTATATCAGCAAACAAATTTTTCCCAAACATTCTACCTACACAGCCTACTTTTCCTAACATTTTTCTTCATAAGGTGCACTTGGACTTGCAAACATTTGAAATCAACATTTTATTATTTTAATGAAAGAAAGAAACTAATCTAAATCTACCCTTATTTCTTCCATGAGTTTAGATTAAAGAGTTGAACTCATAAATTCTCTACCTAAGCTACTATCTGCCAGGATTAAACTTTCTGACAGATCTTATTCTCTATTTTCTGAAACAAAAATTTAAACATAGTTAAATTAGTATTAGACTGCCTGATTTTCCATGGTGTCTATGGCTATATGTACAAGTTGCACATAGACTTTATTTGAAGAAAATTTTAAACAAAATTGTGAAGGCTTAAGATCTGAAAATTTAAAACATCCTTCTTTCTTCATATGACTCAGATTTTAATCTATTTTGAGTCACTCCTTTGATTTTCTCTTGGTTCATATTTTGAGCATGTTAGAACCAAATATTTTCTATCTCTTAGGCTCAGGTTTTGATCTGATTAGAGCCACTTCTTTCTATCCTAATCTAATATACTGATAAGCCAAGATTAAATTGTTTGACTAATCTGATTCACTAACCTATCAACAGTAAATTGAAATCTATCTAGTCATGATTAGGCTGTATGACTAAATAGTAGTGCTCTCTCAAGTAGTGGCATTTAAGCTTGCACACTTTTAGATTTTTCCTTTCATTTTTGGTACGGGGCTGTACCTTTCTTCTTTTATATTTGCCTTCTTTTCTCTTTTTCTATTGTTTTTATATTTTTCTCTTTTTCTTTTAAAAGAAAAAAATAGAAATAACTAAATGCTCATAGGCTGAGCTTAATTGCTTTCCTATCTAACCTAATCTAACTCCGAAATATTGACATGTTTAGCTGACAAACTTTCTTTTCCAATACATCCAGTCAATCATATGGTTCAATGACTAGTCTTTGCTCACCTCTTTGAGCATATTGGATAAACAAAAGGGCCACTCCCATCTCACTTGTTCTTTAGCAGCAGTGCTAAAAAAAATTCTAACTTTTGGTAATATACTGCTCCTAACAATTTTTATTCCCTCTTCAAATGTCTTCAAAAAAACAGCATATGAATCTTGAAATAATACCTGGTTGTGAGTATTTGAAAGATATTTTTCAACCAGGATTACCTTTTTCTCCACTAGATCAAGAAAAATATTCTTTTGAGAAAGAAAATCTTCCTCATCTTCATTATTATCTGAACTAGAGGACTCGTCATATTTGGCAGTGTTGTCCTCTTGTATTCCTAGTATGTTCTGATTTAGTGGAATGAACTCTGTGAAGAGGTCATTATATTCTTGAGTAGGGGTCTCTTTGATTACCTCAACCCTTTCAGGATAAGGTTCTTTATATTCATCATGCTCAAGAAATCCTTCATGGTTTTCATCCTTAACCTTTGAGCTGAAAGACTGTTGATTCCCAATTATGTGAAAGCTATTTCTGATGGATTGGACTGGCTGATTACTGCTTTAACATTGATGATATTGAAGTTCATGATACCAATCATTTTATGGCTGCCCTGCATGGTTAGTTTCTATTTTAAGCTCATCATCATCATCAGACTGATAAAAAATTGAACAATCATTAGTATAAACAATCTTACCAATCAAGAATATTGGGTTATCAGTTTGTTTTTCTTTAAGCTGATCTAAAAGTTTATTTTTTGGTTCAAGACAACAAGGTTTAGTAGGTAGATGAGAAGAAGTTTTTTTTTTATAAAATATTTCACAAGCTAGTTGTTTTTTTAATATTTGATCAATTTCTTCTTCTGTCAAAAGAGGGATTTCTTTCTCAGCATGAATAGAAGAACAGTAGTCCTCTTTCTCTTGTGTTAATTGGTTTTGAGGTTGGATGTCTTCTTGAGCCTCTTCTAGGGGATCTTCACTTGTGATTGCAGGGAAACCTTGAGGATTTTCTATTGTTTCCTTATCTTCTTTTGTTTCAAACAACTCCTCATGATTGTTGTGATACTCAGTTTGAATACAAGGTTCATGAGTTGTTTCTTCTACATTATCAGGAGGCCACTCTTCTTGTGTAAATTGAAATGAGTTATAACATAGAGGGAGAGTCCCTATATGTGTTATTTCTCCTTCCATTTCAGATTCTGCATTTTCTAAGTGGCTACCTGTTTCCTCAAAGCACTGCTCACTATTAACATTTGCATTTTGTTTGTAAAGATACCTTAACGGTAAAACACAAGTTATAGGTAGGTAATCAGGAATTTCTTGACAACCTTCCTCATTATCTTCTATAAAGTCTTGATGATCATACAAGTCTTTCTCTTTGTCTAGGTCTTGTAGTGGTTGAGTTTGTTCTTGATTTGGAAAAAGCATGGGCTGCTCTAGATCATCAATATTTAAATTAGCCTCACCTAGAAGCGATGATGAATCATAATTAGTTATGTTTCCAATTGAATCTTGAGGATTTTCTTCTATTTCTTGATCAATTTCTTCCTCAGCTATTTCATCTAGGTTTTTATGATAGTTGTCTTGAGTATGAAATTCATAGATTGCTGCTATGAGATCTTCAAGCTGCCAATTTCTCAAATTTTCATGAATGCCTGCAAGGGATTCTATCATGCCCTAATATTGATTACAACAAATTCCCTCTAATGATAGGTAAGGGGATTTTTCTTTATAATGATCATAAAATACTATGTGGAGGTCTCTTAGAGAAAAAAAACTACCAACCCTCAACCATTCATACCAATCCCTTGTGTTTCCTTCTAATGTCAACATGAACATTTTCATAAGGTAGTCTTCATGCCATTCCACCTTTAACCTCCATACATGTATGTGAAATTTGATGAGATGTAACAAAGGGTCATCAAACTCTTCACCTTGAAAAACAAGAAGGTTATCATCCCAACACAAATGGGGCATCTTATGTGGGAACCAAGGGATATGATCTCTACTCATCGGGGCATAATATTCATTGTATCCTTGGAATCATGTTTGTAAATCAGAAAAGAGGTCATTGTATCTTGTCAACCAGTTCAGAGTCTTCTACTAGTGGAGTCATTTGGTCTTTTGGGAGTAGTGGAGTTTCCAAGTGGAAATTTTTAGCTTTTTGAAGGTAAAATGTTTTATGGTCCACCACCATTGATCTATCTAACTACCAATCTAAAATTTTCTGGGTCTTCTGAGGTCTTAAGGATGTACAAGATGTAATTTTCTCAGAATTTCCCAGTGGAGTCTTAGGAAAAACCAGTGGGGTCAGCAGGCCTACTAAATACCAATGGAGTCGCCAGGTGAAGGATTTTTACTTGTTTTTCAAGGTTTGGTTGTTGTTCACCATCAACAATCAATAATAACTAGTCTTGGTGACACTTGATTCATTTAGGAATAGGGGTATGTTGATTTTTGAAGTTATCTATTACTCAATACTCCCCATTATGGTCGCCACTCTATTAGGTCTCCCTAGTTTGCAATATTGGCAAGAAAAAACGCTGCAGAGCCAACATCAAAACCACTTGGAATCCTAGGATATAGCCCTCCTAGATTCAGAGAGGGATATCTTTATATAAGTGTTTTCAAAGATATGATCTTTAAGGCTTATGATATGATATTAGGCTAGTTATGAAGTAAAAGGGTTTTGTTTGTTTTGGTTGGGATGGATATCATTAAAATGAAGGAAGTCTTCTGAGGGGTGAAGATATAAGTAGGTTGATAGAATGGTTCAGTTGATAGGATATCAATCCATTGGGCTATGGAGTCACAAAACGATTTAATTGCACAACAAGTTTAAAAAGTGGTCTATGGGGCAAGTCATCTATGTCAAAGGATTCTTTGGATTGATTTTGTGATATGGAAACATAAAAATTGTTGTGAAAGAAGAAAACACACAAGGAAAACAAAGGACAACCTAAGATCAGGTAAGTACTTTTAAACTAGCCTACTTTTGGCATCCACTCAATGAAAAGACACAAAAGTAACCTAATATCAAGTAATTACTTTTAAACTAGCCTGATTTTGATATACTTTTAAGGGAAAAAATTGAAAACAAAGAATAGCTTAGGATCAAGTAAGAACTTTGAATCTATCCTTCTTTCATCATATTCTCAAAGGAAAACATTCATGATAAACATAAAAAGTAGCCTAAGATCAGGTAAGTACTTTTAAACTAGCCTGCTTTTGGCATGCTCTTAAGGGAAATTTTCAAAGCAACTATTGGAGAAGAAACTAGAGGAAAGGGCTAACCATAGACTTCTTTAATTCAACTTTTCTTAGCAAAATTTTCAAGAATATTCAAGGAAAAAATCTCAAGTTTCACTGAGCAAGACATGGACTCACCAGCATTAATTGACTGATTACACTCTATTGAATTATCCTCAAATACACAATTAGAAGAAAACATAAAGATAAAGATTTATCAGTGAGATTTGGGGTACTTGATAGTAAATCCTAATATATATTTGTTGTTCTTTATCAGAGAAAGTGGAAAATATGGAAAAAATGAGAAAAATGACATTTATAGTAAGAAAAACATCACCATTGACATAAACCAGGATCCCATAAATCAGTTGTTGGGAAAAATACTGAGAGGGGGGGTGAATCAGTATTTAGAGCTGACTGAAAACCTTTTCCTTTTTCTTTGAGCAGATTTCCATATGCGGTTTTTATGAACTGAACTAACATATGCAATCGAAAATATAGAAGGGAACTAGCGTATACTAATTTATCTTTCAGATTTAGAGAATCAGTCTTTTAAATAGATTTATCAGTTATGAATAAGGCTAGATAATCAGAAGTTATGAGCAGTAAACAATAGTATAAAGCATCACACACATGAACACCAAGATTTAATGTGGAAACCCAAATCGGGAGAAAACCACCGCTGTTGTCGTCTCTGTCTTCAATTTTTATTATATAGAAAACCTTTTACAACATTGTACTGATGCAGACTTATACTAGTACGCAGGTTTCTACCTGCAGAAGGCCGCAACCTTCTCTCATTTTCCAGCTACAACTGGAAGGGAGCTCCAACCCTATGATCTCATTTACTAGCCTCTCCTGGAAGGGAGCTTCAACCCCCTGATTTCAACACCAACTTCTACTGGCTGAAAGCTTCTACTGCCATACTGAAGGCTTCAACCTTCAGACCCACTGCAGACCACATTTCATCAATTTTCATACTGGATCAAACATCTTCAACAAAACCCTTCACTTAACATCAACAAACATATTTTTCCCAATACTTTAAATAGAACAGTGAGACGATTGTAACCAGAATATCAGAAATAACCCAGACTTCAGAATAGATATGAAGATACAAACTCAACCCTGAACATTCATTAATTCAAATAGCATACGCTACTTTTATTCACTGAAGCCGCGTGTATACACGCTTTCCTACTCATTAACCGGGGTATGCCTTTGTGCATATTGTTTTTCATAATCATGAAATGCATACACCACTTCTATTCACTGAAGCTGTGTGTATATGCACTTTTCTTCATATCAACCTATGGATACTTCTAAGAATACTAATTTTCAGAATGTGAGCAATCTCAGATTCAGATCTGAGGCTTTCAGTCAGACACCTTCTCAGCAATGTAGAACCTTTAGATTGTCAGTCAGATTTAACCATGTTTTCTCACTCATTGATTAGATTTTTTCATTATCAAATCAACAGCATACTCCATATTCAATCAACCCAGAACTTCAAGTAGACTTCATTGACCGAAAACAGAAAGAAAACATAAATCACAGAAGTAATATCTGTAAATAAGCTTCAGAAACCCTAACTTCAATATGCAATTTTAATGAAGTGAACCCGCGTATATACGTGCTTTTACCGATACAAACTAGCGTATAGATCTGTAAAAGATAAATTTTGCAGAACAAACCAGATCTATAAACTTACCCATATTTCTTCAATTTCTTCATCAGACTTGCGCCAGGTCTTCATCATTTCTTTTGCAGATCATCATAGAGATTCATCATTTCTAGATCTAGAGATCTTGAACCTTCATCATATCCATAGGTGCATCATAGATTCAGATCTATCAATTAAGAACAGAGTTCAACCATGCAGATATTCCTTAGAGGAATTTATTAATCAACCACCCTTATACATGCACACCTTGCACTATGATCCTCTTCTCCTTATATAGTTTTAGCCTTTATCAATACCATGAGTCAAAACCACACAACTTCTGATGGTATTCTTGGATGGAATCAAATAAACCATACAACGCTCAATACTGTGTTCCAAAACCATGGTAATGCCCCTTAGTATCATAATTTTGAAGTGAAAAAGGGCATACGCGACTTGGGACGTACTTATTCGTGTGCATACGTGACTTGGCCTTTAAAAACTCGCGTATACATTGTGACATATTATATTTATCATTTCTCCGGCATTTACTCAGCAAGTCATTTTCCATCAAGGACAACTTCATCAAGTAGGTTGCCATCAAGGACAACTCATTGCATCATATTGCCAACATCAACTTGTGTATTTGATGTTCAAAATAGTTACAATATTCAAGTCCTGTGGGTTTTTTATAGCTTCGAACTCCTCATCTCAGCCTATATTTCTTCAATTACAAAACAGAGCTTCAGCAGCCTCAAGAGCTATTTACATTCAATAAGTTTGCAACCAACAATAATACTAGGCTCCTCGTATGGTATTTATAGATGAATTGAGGAGGTGGAGTGCAAAGTAGGTCTATTTGTTCAATTAATATAGAGTAAATGCTTCTCGACCTTTGGGAGGCCAAATGGAGAAGTTTTCAAATGTTTTAACTCTGCTAATTGATTATTACATTAAATTTCATCAACTTTAGTCAATTTTGTTGACTTTGAAGGCTTTTTCTAGGTTGGTAATTACTTATGAGTTGTCTTTAGAAATATCTTTGACTGTGCGATTAATATGCATTCTTTTTAGGTGAAATCAGTTGGGAGGTGGAATTTTGAGGATTAATTACCTCACTGATGTGGCATTCAGAGCCTCTCTTAGTTGATCTTTCAACTTATGTGGCTTTAAACACTGATTAGGCCTTAATCTTTCTTTAAGGCCTTATAATCATCTTCGAGCCTTTAAACTTTTTCTGTTGACTATTCAGCTAATTTAGGCCTTGGTTTTTTTCTTTAGGATTTTTCTTTTAATCATCTTTAATTGTGCTTTATCCTTAATTTTCGGGTTAAGCTCCTTGGTCTTCAATCTTTATGTATTAACCCTTTATCTTTAAATATTCAATGAATTTCCCTTTAATCCTTTGTATTAACCTTTAAACTATGTATTTACCCTTAAAATTGTAGAATTAAACCTTTAATCTTCAAATTTTATGCATAATCCTTTATCCTTGATTTATAATCCTCTTTATTGATTCTTCATTAATTTTATTTTCTCACAGATGGCCCGCGCTGTAGGGTTTTAGCTGTGTAACAAATGCTTTATGAAACACTGATTAAAACATGAAATTCGACCCCCTTTTTGTCCCTTTTTCTTTTGATCGGGCTCTGAGGATCGTCACCCTCAGCCCCTGTCCCTTTATTGGACTATAGGATGGCTTTGTGTCATAAAACCGCCATGAAACCTGCAACAAAACAAAAATTATTATAAAACCTTTGTATTATGTGGATGAAACTACTTTGAAGGTTGGAAAAGGGTGAAAGGAGTAGTGAGGAGGAGGAAATAGCATGTGGAGGAGGTTTTATGGAGAAAACCTATGAAAACTAGGTTTAAAAATGAATTTTGGCATGAAAACAAGAAAAGCGGTTTTGGAAATACCGCTGGCAGTTTTCGCGTTCGATTTAGGCAGTAAGTGGTTTACGCCTAAACGAACGTGATAACGTTTATCGATGCGTGACACGTGTCCTACAAAAACCACTAATTTTGCATTCAAGTTGCGTGATGGAGTGGTTTTGGGATCGGAATGCATCAGCCGTCTGATCTGCGGGTATGCAGATCAATGGCGGAGAGGGAGCGTGAAAACACGAAGTCGACCAGTGGATAGGCTGTGAGACCAAGTATGACGTCAGCTAATTTTTTTGGTAGCGGGAGGTTTGATCGGTGGGGTTGGATGATCTGGTTAAAGGAGAACCATTGGATGTGATGAATCAACGGTAAGGATGTGTTTATGGGGGTGAAAGTATTAGGTATTCTCGGGCGATCAGCGTATGGGAGGGGAGGTGCGATGACCGTCAGATCGATGAGATCGACGGTCATGATTGCCCAAGGGTGAAATATAGTGTGAAGGAAAAGAATAAAGGAATGTGGATTAAGGGAAAATGGAAGGTTTTATGGGAGAATAAGGACTGTGAGCCAAGAAAACCGGGGCTAGGGATAGCGAGAATCCATGACGAAAAGGAGGTTAAGGATAACCGTTGGATCTCCTAGATCAACGGTGAAGATATATTTTCAGGGGAGGTAAAGAGGATGGGAACAATGGGAGGTGGGTAAGATGAGGAGTGCTGACAACCGTCGATCTTGGTAGATTGACGATGGAGATCTGTTGTCGGGGTTTGAAACACCAGCAAGGGAAAGCAGAAGTGTAACAGAGAAAAACAATGCGTTTTGTCAATGCGATGAGGGCTTAAAGATGGGTGCTAGGGTGGTGTTTCCATGGGGAGATAAGGTGACCAGGAGTAGAGAAAAAAATGGGTAAGTGGCTAGGCACTTGGTCGTAGCGCTTTGGTTTTTACAACGGATAAGGAAAGGGGGCTAAGCCAAAGGGGAATCGCATCGGTCGGGGAAAAGGGAGCAATGCGATGAAATATTGCGATGCAATGAGCTCTAGTGCCTGGTCGCAGGGGCAGGTTTTATGGCGGGGAAAAGGAAGGGGGCTTAATCCAAGATGTCTTAAAAACCAAAAAGGAGCGGAACTACTTTTTAAAGGTTTTTTATGTGTTTTTTTATGATTTTTTAGTATTCCGATAGGTAAAATAGGGTAATTTCAAACTAGAAAAAGGGTTTTCTTGGTCTAAAATGGACTTTTGATGAAATGAAGGGTAATTAGAGGGAAAAAGGAGGCTTTTAGTAGAAGAGACAGGTTTCTTGAAATAAATGATAGTGAATGAAATGAAGGTTTTTTCGAGGAATGAAATGGTGGAAATTTAGGCCTTTGTAAACAATTTATTTTTGAATCAGCAAGATTTCTTGGTGGATTTTTGAAGGAAACAATAGTGAGGATTATTCTTAATTTGGAAAGCACCAAAAGGCTTCAATAATGAGTAATTTTCTTTGAAAATAATCTCTTGAAGGCTCAAGACCTGTTTTAGCCATCATTTGCTATGACAAAAATTTAATGATGGCTAACAAGTTAGGTTAAGGTTAAGGTTATTGTTAAGGTTCAGGTTAAGGTAAAGGTTAAGGTTAGGGGAAGGTTAAGGTTAAGTTAGGCTAAGGTAAGGTTAAGGTTATGGTTACATTAAGGTTAAGGTTAGGTTAAGTTTAGTTTAAGTGTAAAGTTAAGATTACGTATAGGGTTAAGGTTAAGGTTACGGTTAAGGTTAAGGTTAGGTTATAGTTAGGTTATGTTAAGGGTAATTTTAAGGTTAAGGTTAAGGGTAAAGTCAAGGTTAAGGTTATGTTAAGGGTAAGGTCAAGGTTAAGGGTAAAGTTAAAGTTAAGGTTACGGTTAAGGGTAAGGGTAAGGTTAAGGTTATTGTTAAGGTTAGGTTAAGGTTCAGGTTAAGGTTAAGGTTAGGGTTAAGTTTAGGGGAAGGTTAAGGCTAAACTTAATGTTAAGGTTATGGTTAAGGTTAAGGGTTTAGTGAAGGTTAGAGTTAATATTAAGGTTAACTATAACCTAACTCTAACCTTGACCAAACCCATAACATTAATCTTAACCTTAACCTTAACCATACCCTTAACCTTAACCTTAATCTTAACCTTAACATGGCTAAACCCTTAACCATGACCTAACCCTTAACCTTACCCTAACCTTAACCTTAACCTTAACCAAACCACAACCTTAACCTTGACATTACCCATAAACTTAACCTAACCCTAACCTTAACCTTAAGGTTAGCCTTAAACTTGACCATAACTTAACTTAACTATAACCTTAACCTTACCCTTAACCTTAACCTTAACTTGACTAAACTCGTAGCCTTAACCTTAACCTTAACCTAACCTTAACCTTGACTTTACCTTAACCAACCCTTAACCCCTTAACCTTAAACTTAACCTTCCCATAACCATAACCATAACCTTAAACTTAACCTGACTAAACCCGTAACCTTAACCTTAACCTTAACCTTAACTTTACCCTTAACCTCGACCTTAACCTAACCTTAACCCTAACCTTAACCTTAACCTTAACCTAACATAACATATAACCTTAACCATAACCATAACCTTACCTGAACCTAAGCTAACCTTAAGGTTATAGTTAAGGTAAAGGTTAGGGTTAGGGTTAGGTTAATGTTAAGATAAGGTTAAGGTTAAGGTTATATTTAAGGTTAAGGGTAAGGTCAAGGTTAAGTTTAAGGTTATCGTTATGGAAATGTTAGGGTTAAGGTTAAGGTTAGGTTAAGGGTAAAGTTAAGGTAAAGGTTAAGGTTTGGTCAAGGTTAGGTTTAGGTTATAGTTAAGGTTAAGATAAGGTTAAGGTTAGGTTAGGTTAAGGTTAAGGTTAAGGTTAGGGTTAGGTTATAGTTAAGGTTAAGGTTAAGGTAAGGTTAAGGTTAAGGTTAAGGTCAAGGTTAAGGGTAAGGTTAAGGTTAAGGTTATGGGAAGGTTAATTTTAAGGTTATGGTTAAGGGTAAGGTTAGGGTTAGGTTATAGTTAAGGTCAAGGTTATTGTTAAGGTTAGGTTATGGTTAAGGTTAAGGTTAAGGTTAGTTTAAGGTTAAGGTTAAGGTTAGGTTAAGGTTAAGGTTAAGGTTAAGGTTACGTTAAGGGTAAAGTTAAGGTTAAGGTTAGGTTAAGGTTAAGATAAGGTTAAGCTACTTTCTAGGAACTTTCGTGAGGTTGGTGCATAAACCGAGCGACAAGACAAATGACAAAGGAAAGGTCAGGATGAGTATGTGTTAGATACAAAATTTTACCAACAAGTTGATGGTATAAGGTAGCATCAATTTCAGGGGTAGTACAGTTGACTAAAATCTTGACTCTAGACTGAAAGGGAGAAGGGGTAGGCTTACAGTCTTCCATGTGAAAGTGGTGTAGAAGATCACAGACATACTTGGACTGAGAGAGGGTAATGCATTCCTTGGAGTGCAAGACTTGAAGACCAAGGAAATAATGCAAGTGTCCTAAGTCTATCATTTCAAAATTCTTTTTGAGGCTAGAACTCACATGGTTTATATGGTTTGGATCACTACCAGTAAGGATAAGATCATCAACATAAAGAAAAAGGATGGTGAAGGAATTACCCACCTTCTTGGTGTAGACAGTGTTGTCAGAATGACACCTAGAAAAGCCATTATCTAAGAGAAATCTCTCCATTTTGGCATACCAAGCCCGAGGAGCTTGTTTGAGACCATAGAGAGACTTTCTAAGGCGAAAAACAAGGCTGGAGTCTTTTTGGATAAAGCCATGGGGTTGTTCCATGTAGATTTCTTCATGTAAATCTCCATGTAAGAGGGAATATTTAGCATCCATCTGATGGAATTCCTATTTAAAGGAGGGAGCAAGGGAAATAAAAAGGTAGATAGAATTCATTTTGGCAACAAGGGAGAAGGTTTCAGTATAGTCAATGCCTTCAACTTGTGAAAAACCTTTAGCGACAAGATGATCTTTATGTCTATCCACTTTTCCATCTGGTACAACCTTTGTTTTGTAAACCCATCTGCATATGACAAGTTTTCTTCCTTTTGGAAGAGGAACAAGATCCCAATTATTGTTTTCCAATAAGGAACAATACTCTTCATTCATAGCTTCATCCCAATCTAGATGACCGGAGGCTTCTTCAAAGGTTTATAGATCAAGTTTTTCTAGAACTTGAGCCAATAAGGAAGAGGCTCTTTCGAACTGAGAATGTGTACGTCATCGATCGATAGGGTCACCTGCAAGCGAACCTGCTGCATCTTGAGTAGAGCAGACCCATATTGGAAGCGATGGAGTATAAGGAGCAATTTCACAAGATGGAGGATGATTTTAATCCTCACTGTCATCATCTAAACTAGAAATAATTCTATTAAAAATATAAGAGAGAGATAGAGAGAGAGAGAGAGAGAGAGGTGGCCCATATGCCGAATCAGGCTTGCAGGCCAAAGGTGGCACACCCGCCGAAATAGGCTTGCAGGTCGATATATTTTCATCAAAATTTACATCTCTTCTAATGATTATATTTTTCGATTTAGGTTGAAGAATTATATATCCTTTGACATCTTCAAAATATCCAACAAAAATGTCAAACCAGGAGGTAACTCGGCAAATCAAAATGTGTATTAGCTGAATAATGTACATGTATTTATACATGGAGTTGAGGCTATTGGGATTCATCTCCCAATGACTCTTGGCCTTCCTTATTTCCTAATATTATTTATTATACAATATTACATAGCCAAATCCAACCCATAGGATTAGGTGTCAACATTCCCCCCTTTAATTCGAGGGGATGTTGGTGAGCCCAAGCATCGATCTGAACTTTTCAAACTTTTCTCTTCCAAGTGCTTTGGTGAAGATATCAGTAGTTTGATCATTTGTGGAACAATGATGTAGATGAATGGTTTTGGCCTGAACATGATGTCGAATTACATGGTATTTTGTATTGATGTGCTTTGTTTGATCATGGAACTTTGGGTTCTTGGCCAACTTTATTGCAGAAGTGTTGTCGATCATGAGTGGTGTGGAATACATTTTTTTCATCTGCAAATCTTCCAGGATTTTCCAGAGCCACACAATTTCCTTTGTTGCTTCAGCTTCTGCCACATATTCTACCTCGGTCATGGAATCTGCTGGAACTGACTGTTTTCGTGATCTCCATGAGACAGCTCCTGATCCAAGACTCATGGTGTAACCTGTAGTAGACACCCCTATTTCTTTGTCACCATCAAAGTCTGAGTCAAAGTATCTGATCAAGCTGAAGTAGCCTACCTGTGTATATTTGAGTCCAAAGTCTTGAGTCCCCTTCAAGTACCTTAACACTCTTTTTGCAGCAGACCAATGTCCTTCACAAGGTTTTTGCATGAACCTTGAGAGGATTCCAAAAGCAAATGAAATGTCAGGTCTCGTGGTGGTTAGGTAGATAAGACTTCCTATAAGCTGTCTATACTTAGTTGCATCCTCAAATTCCTTCCCTTCAATAGATGTGAGCTTCAAGTTTTGTTCCATTGGAGTGGTTAAGGGATTACATTCTGTTAGCGATCAAATCTACCTTAGGCTGAAATAAGGTAAAACTCAAGACTACATAAAACCACGCTCAACCTCGTAGCTAGCCCTACGAGGACAGGAGAGGGCTCTCTCCGGGTCTATCTCGGAAAAGGATCTTCAAAGGGGCTGAGATGACTTATAATGAACAATGAATACTGATTTTAGGCTAGTAAAGAGATAGGAAAGTTTGATTTTTGATTTTTTTGGATTTTGTTGGAGAAATGGGAAAAAACAATTTTGGGTCAGGGGATAAGGCCAGATCTTTGTAGAATTTCGAGTTGGGGCGAGGTAGGCAGTAGTATTGATGCTTTTTGATTAAGTGTATGAATAGATCAGAACAAAAAGGAGCTGAAGAGGGTAAGGGAGAACATGGATCCTCTCCAAACAGGCAAAAACATGTAAAACTAAACAAATTCAAAGGCAGAGCACTGAAATCAATGGATTCAACCTCATTTACTCATTCATTTAGTTTCGGAAGCATAAGAAGGGAATGGCATACATTAAACATGAAATAACTTACAATAAACTGAGAGAAAACACCATCAAGAACTGAAAGCCACAAGAATCCCAACAGGTGCTGCAAAACCTCTGATCTTCTCCTTAGCCAAAATATGAAAAATATGTACAATAGTGTGCCAAAATCTTTCCCAAGAGTCCAACCTGTAGAATGTCTCAAAAATTACATCATATAGACCTCCTAACCCCTTCCCACATCTCTAGGGGTCAAATTCCTCCTTCTAGGAGCAGTTCCAACTAATTCTAAACAAAGAACTAGAATATAGGCATCTAAACAACTTGCCTCTAAAAGGGAGGAAACTGATTCTTACATCTGATTTTTACTTTTTTAGGAGTGAATCAACTAGAATAGGTAAAAGTGAGTAAAATTTACATGCCAACCATTAATTTACATCATGATAACTCAAAAATTTCATCCACAAGCAAAACTGGTTCAACTGGCCGAAATTCTGAGTTGGAAGGTGAAAAATTGACCAAAAATCCATATGCGTAGCGCCCGTGAGCCATATGCGTAGCGTGCATTTCAGCCTGATTTTGGGGCACATCCTGGCATCCAAATTGAGCTCATGATAGCTCGTTGGAAAGCCCTGGATGTTGGCTATCCAACCCAAGTAGAATTTCCGAATTTGGAGCTCATTGGCCCCTCCAAACCTTCATTCTCCCAGAAGTACTTCCTGCTGGTGCAAAAGGTGGCAGCAAGGTAGTTTTCATGGTGTTTTTGGGCCTTTTGATAATCCAGAACTTGATGAAATGCTTCAGAAATACTTGAGCATGCATAAATTACCATGAAAAACCCAGAAATATAAATTTTTCCTTCAGCAAGTGTCCCAAACAAAAGCGAGCACGTCGACGCGCTACTCGTATAGCTGAAAAATCTATTTTGAGACCAAAATATTTCAAAATGACAAAGATTTCTCCGAATTTGCTCAAATTTGGAGCGAAGACCCTCCATCATGTATCATGCCCAGCCAACGAAGCCTCAGCCAAAATCTGGAGTGGATCAGGCCTTTTTCTCCGTTTTAGTGCTCTGCTCAACCTCCTCTTCAGAATCTTCATTTTTGCTTTGCAGACATGCATGCGAGCCCAATAATGACCTTTCATGTGATGAAGCATGTCTTTTTCTCTATTGTCCTTTGCCAAAAATTTCTCCAGATGAATGTTAACATGCGTGAGGCAATAATCTCGATCAGTCGGTGTCATATCACCAGGTCTCTTCTGGGCCAATTTTCGATCCTCACGGATTCGCAGCAGCTCATAAAGTGTGTGCTCATCTTCTAGCTGTTTGTTACGCTGCTCCAGGTATTTTATCACCCACTGAGCCCTCTACAATTTCTCTTTCAGCATGTCATTCTCGGACTTTTTCTCCTGGATGATCTCTTTCAGTTTCGAGCTAGGAGAGCTCGCATCAACATCAATGATCGTGAAATCTGTGTCCCGGCCTCCTGATGGGCCCTCATCATGCATGGACCTCTTGCCCCTGTCCTGAATCTATACCTGTGCTGAAGAAGAAGGCGATACCCCTTCCACCCCGGGTGGAGATAATACTCGTCGTGTAGCTGCAAATAAGGCCCTGTGGCCTCGCTGGTATGTCACATACAATGGAGCACTGATATTCTCGATCTCAGGAATGTCAGGCTGGTGTGAAGGCTCTCCCGCGTCATGAACTACCTCAGGAAGTGGCTGTGGTGCTGTAAATAAGTCACGAGAGATGAAATCCTCCCAAGTGATGCCCTGCTGTGTCAACTGACGTACCACTACGATCTTGATCAGCGCGTAATGATATATACTTCTATGATGTTGTGCTAGGGTCTTCTTTTGTACAAAAAACATCATCCTCTCTATGTTGCGATACATGAAGTACGAAATGTTCATCATACTTACCCTCGTGAAATGCATCAACAAACGGACATGGTACGCATAGAGACGCGAGAATCTGCCCTCGCAACTGAAATACCGAATGATGAGTTTCATCAGTGGTGCAAACTCATCCTTCAAGAATCTGAAAGGAAAAACCCTGCTCAGGTGCCTCATATACCCAGGTTTGATGTATGGCTCATAGTGGAATTTCTCTAACTACTGACGTTTGTTCCATTCCTCTCCTATATTTGGTATGCCGGTGGCTTGAGAAATAGTCACTGGTGACAGAATGAAATCTACTCCGGCGAGGTTTACACGGCCATCATGTAAATGTAGAACAAATAGACGAGCTAGTTCACGATGATGCTGGGTTTGTGAGATCATCTCACAGTATTGGAAACATGACTGACGCTGAAAACAATCCATTACAAGCAGGCAAGCCTGCAATTGAGCCAAAGAAGTAGGCTCCTCCCTGAGATGCTTACCACCTTTGCCACCTTTGTGAGACCTCCGTGGCACATTACCCTCTGTTGTGGAATCACTGTCATACTCCTGCTCATAAACTGAATCCGTCTATGACATGGCTTTGAAAACAATATGTCTGCAATATGTGTGTCGATATAGGTGTAGTGAAGTCAAAAGTTTCAATGTATTCTCAAAACCCAAATATGTTGCATATGTACCAAAGCATCATAAGAAAATAAGTCACAGTAGTAATAGCTCTGTTTAGTGGATTGGCATAAAAACAGTCTCTTCTTTGATCACAAGGGAATTTGACAAATGAGCAAAAAGTGTAATATAATGTGAAGCCTTTGTAATACTGGCTAAAATTTGTCAAAGGGGAAAATGAGTATGAGACTGTGTTTGTCAATGGGAAATGAGAAACAATGTGACAATGACCACAGTGAAACAAATAGCCATGACAGTGGTAATATAATGATGATGACAGTAGTGGTAAAATGATAAACTTAGAGCGTGAGGGCAGTGACACTTTGACAATAGATGCATAGGTATATATATCAACAATACAAGTTGGGAAAATCTTCACAAGGCCATAAACATGTATTCAAAACCCTAAGGAATAAATCTGCTATGAACATAGGGTTTCACCTCTCCACATCAAATACACTAATTTCCCCACTTTAAAAACACCACAATCTTGTTCAAAAATCACTAAGCAATGATGGAGAACCTACTTGGAAGTCGTTTAAGGCGTTTGGGCATGAACTCAGATGCAAAGGCAAAAAAATTTCGGCCCTGAGACTGTATGGGTAACGCGCCTACCCAACGCGTAGCGCGCAGCAAGTGCGTAGCGCACTTGATATTTAACACGGGCTGGGGGTGTTATATGTGTAGCGCGCCCTATATGGGTAGCACGCCTCCTTTGCGCGTAGCGCGCACCTCCAATGCCTGTCCACAACTCTGCAAAACACAATTTCAGCCTTCAACATCACCAGCGCGATTTCTGCCTTGAGGATTCGTGCAAGTGAATTGTTTACCATGATTTATATGTGAAGAAAATATCTCATAAAATCATATTTGATTTTAAATTTACTCCATGACCCACTTTTATAATGTTTGGCATTTTGACATTCGATCACTTGATATAATGTTGTTCTTTGGCTTTTTCATTACTTTTCTGAATCTTGGACTCATGATACTTTGTTGTCTCTTTGCAGGGATTTGGCATTTGACTTTGGAAAAGATCAGAGGCTTGCTCTGAAACTTCTTATGGTGAAACAAATACAATTATTACAAAAAATGAAATTTGACAATTTCTAGTTCCAAAACAGAGTTTTGGACTAGAAATGTCTTCAAATGTTTTTGATAATAAAAACGTGAAATAGAAATCTTTTGAAACCAACCTCATGGCCTGCGAGCTTTTATTACATGTATGCAAAGGATTGAAAACCCTAGACTCTAGGACTAAAGACTCTTTTTAACGAAACTAATCATTTATGACAATGAATGCAATGACTATGAAATTCAGTGATTTTTGAGGAATTTTAATTAGCCCTGCAGGTACAAGCATGAGGAAACACAAGACAACCAGACCCCCTCGTCAGTCAATGGCATGCTCCTAGCGAAATGCAACGAAGTGGAACGAGCGAGACACCTAAGAATGATATGCAAAAAGCGAACTGATCTCTGACGGAGGGCTGTAAGGACCGAATCTAACATTGGCTCCAATGGGGGATGGTGGCTCCGAGGAGATGCCAAGAACGGAAGATCTCTGGGGGAGTCAGATAGTGCCTTCTTCCATTGGGCGATGGAGTCATTATTTCAACAGATAACACAAAACATTTGATACATTTATTGACTGCAAACTTGACTGAAAAGCGACTGAAACTTGACCAAAACTAACTCGACTCTAAAACTGAAAAGATTGATAAAACTGACTTGAGAAACTTCAAACCAACCAACCTCCATCTCCAGAATTATAGCCTTCGCTCTGGGCCCTAGACTGAAGATGAGAGATCAGTACACACTTGCAATAAAACAGAAGTAAAATGATATATACAATGATGATGAAATCAGCAGAAAATACTCAGAAGTGGTATCGCTTTAGTAGCCGACCATTGATTGGCCCTCCAGGACAATCATCTCCATTCATTTCCTTGAGAAGAAAGGTGTTTTGACCACGATACGCTGCAATATTAAAAGGACCCTTCCATAGGTTTTCAAATTTGTCGTGCTTTCCCTTATCTTCATTCCGAGCATCCCACTTCAAAACCACCTCATCCAGCTGAAACTTATCTGCTTTTGCTTTTTTGTCGTAGATCTTCTTAAGCGTTCCTGCAATTTGAAAGTATTTTGAAATACCTCCTCCCGTGTCTGCTGTAAATGAATCATCTGATTAATCCTCCACTGCATGGAATCTTCCTCACTACTAGCTTCCTGAAGCAATTTGACTACCGGGACAGCAACCGAAGTAGGAAAAAACGTGTCTATCCCGTACACCAACTTGAAAGGAGATATGCCAATAGACTTTTTCTGACTTACCCTATCAGCCCACAGTGCATTCACTAATTTCTTGTGCCAGCCCTTTTTATTGATTTCCAGCAATTTCTTAATGATATTCACCAAGGACTTATTTGAAGATTCCACCAAGCCATTTCCTTGCGGATGGTAGGCAGTCGAATGTCCCAAGATGATATTGTACTTATAGAAAAATCCAACCATCCTCTTAGACTTGAAGGCCACTGCATTATCTATGATTATCTTACTAGGACACCCAAAACATGACAGAATATTGTTTTCAAGAGAAGAGATAATTACCGCATCCGTGTCCTGTCGAGTGGGAATCGCCTCGATCCATTTCGTGAAGTAGTCCGTAGCTGTCAATATCCATCTATGCTGTCTGGAAGATGCTGGGTGAATTTCCCCGATGAAATCCAATCCCCACTGCTAGAATGGTGCACTAACTTCAATTGGTTTGAGAGGCAAAGGCTATAGTTTCTGCTTCCCTTCGAAAATTTGGCATTCGTGACAATTCTTAACAGCCTTGTATACATCTGAAAACAAAGAAGGCAAATAGTAACCTGCCCTTAGAATCTTATTCGCTGTGGTTTTCCAAAACAAATGACCACCGCAGTCTCCTCTATGAAAGTCCTCCAAAACTCTTTTGGCTTCCTCCTCTACCAAACAATTCAACAACATTCCACCAGGGTCTTTCCAATACAATGCAGAATTCAGTATGCAAAATTTTGCAGCTCTCAACTTCAATGTTCTACTCTTATTTCTAGGCATCCCGGGAGGTGGAGATAAATTCTGAAGTACATATAAGATGTCAGCATACCAAGGGGAAGAAACAAAAATATCAGATACCTGAACTGACGTACTCTCCTCATCTTCATCGGACATGGCAGCGATCAAATTTATATCTAGAGCATGCAGATTTGTTTCAGCCATGAGCTTGGTGAGTCCTTGTCCTTTGATCAGCTTGGTCGGTTTAATCTCCACATCATATTCTAACAACGCAGCGATCCACTTACCCCGTCTTCCTTCTGGATCTGCTTGTACCAAAACATCTTTAACTACTGCGTTAGGAACGTAGGCTATAATGTGGGAATGCAGTATATAAACACGGAAATATTTCAAGGCCTTTACAAGCGCAAGTGCTTTTTTCTCAATAATGTTGTATTTCAATGCTCTGTCCCTTATAATCTGACTGAAAAAAGCAATGGGCTTCTCAACTCCATCCCTTTTCTGCATTAAAACAGCTGCCAAAGTGTGCTCAGAAGCAAACGAAAACAAAATGAAGTTCTGTGTGTAGTCCGGGCTGATTAAAATACGGGCTGAAGAAAGAGCTAACTTTACCAAATTGAATGATTTCACCACCTCTTCTGTCCAATTTACCTGACTATCCTTTTTCAGCATGTTTGTGATTTCTCTAAGATGCTCAGCAAGATTTGGAATGAAACGACGCAGAAAATTCATTTTACCATTAAATGACTGTATTTCTTACTTGTTCCGGGGCTGTTCAATTTGCTGGATTGCTTCAACCCGTGCATGGTCAACACGAATGCCATCTTTCGATATGATGTGGCCAAGGAGTTTACCTTCATCCATGGCAAAAAGACTCTTTTTCGGATTCAACGAAATGCCATATTTTCTGCACTTCTGGAAAACAACTTTCAAATGATATAAATGTTCTTCATCAGAATTTGAAAACACAGTTAAATCATCAAGGTAAACAACCAAAAATACATCTTTCTAATTGGCGAAATCCATGTCCATTGCACGCTAAAAAGTGGCACCTGCATTCTTCAAACCAAACGACATCTTTGCATAATGAAACGTTCCCCATGGAGTGGTGAACACAGTTTTGTCACGATCATCCTAATGCACTAAAATTTGATTATATCCTGAATAGTCATTGAGTAGTGACATCCTTGATGCTCCAACTACTCGCTACAATATATGGTCCATTTTTGGCAGCGGATAATTGTCTTTTAGTGATACCTTATTCAAATTTCTGAAATCGATACATAAACGGATCTCACCTGTCTTCTTTCTCACGGGCACCAAATTTGATATCCAATTAAAAAATCTGATAGGCACAATGATTCCTGATTTATACAACCTGTTTACCTCTTTTTCAATCGATGGTAGCAGCTTCGGATTGATTCTCCTCAACTTCTGGCGGAAAGGCTTCTGATTTGGTTTAATAGGGATAGTATGTTGAATGATATTAGTGTCATACGTTTTTAAATCTGAGTAATCCCATGCAAAAGCATCAGCAAATGACGACAATAATATCACATACTCTGCTCTTAACTTCGGTGACAATGACTTGGATAACTTTACCATCTTGGAATTTTCAGCTATCCCAATATTTACTTCTTCAACACCTTTTTCAGTCGGCCTCAATGTCCGTTTGCGGGCTACATCGTCTTGATCAAAGAGTTCCTCTAAAGGAATCAATCCTTTAGGAATGATGTTATCTTTAAGTTGCAGCACTTCCATTTGATTTATTTGTATATCATCATTACCATCATCATGTTCTGTATCTATGGAGGTGTCTTTCAACTTACCCTTATTCTGCAGAAAATCACTAATCTCCTCGTCATCCTGAAAGACTTGCCAACATCGCTGATTGTCTGGAACGGTGGGGCGGTGTTTCACATGAATCTCGAACTTGTTGCTGGAATTCATTGGGATTTTTAAATTGCTTGCTGCCTTAGCAAGTCCATTAGCAACACCATTTTGTATGCGAGGCACACATGTCAAGGTATGATTAGAAAATAAATTCAGAATATCTAAAACTGCATTACGGTAAGCCCTCATGTGAGGATGCTTGGCCTGAAACTCACCCTTAACCTGCTTTATCACCAACTCTGAATCACCATAGACTACAATCCTTTTCGCTTTCAGCTTTCTAAGAATCTTAAGGCCAGCAATTAGAGCCTCATATTCTGCTTCATTATTAGAACAGTCAAATGCTAGCTTGTAGGAACACACTCTCACATTGCTTGGAACCTTATCCGGAGTGGAAAATGGACTACGAATCCAAACACCAATTCTAGCACCATCACTACCCACTGCGCCATCAAAATACATGGTTCAAAGACCATCTTCATCGTCCTCTAAATGCTGAAATTGCGCCAGCTCTGTTTTTCCTGTTTGCTGCCCATTGTCTTTAGCTGATTGCTCCACAGTAGCTTGCTTTTCTCTTCTTTCTTTTTGCAGAACTTCTCTAAAATTCTCAGTGATTTCTGGTATATCTTCCGCCTAAACTAATTGACTATCTATATCATTAAAACTATCAGCAAGCAACACAAACGACTCTAAGTCGGTATGTAAATAATTTACAGGATGATTGATTGGCTTCTCTTTGCTGGTTATCATGTATTTCATCTTCTGCTCTCGATATAACTTTCTCATTTGACCGAAGACTAGAATTGTTGCATAAGAGAAATCTAACTGTAGTGTACCTTTCAACTTTTCCCCCCAAGATCTTGAAAGGAGCATCCCAAATCGCGGAGGAATGTCCGCCACAACCACATCCATCAAGAAATTCTTCGTTGGAATTTGATCTAAGCTTACAACCAAATCTTTGATGAGTCCGATACACCTCACACGGATGGAATCAAATGAATACAAATCATGATATTTTCTTGTAATCTCTAGTCCCAATTTTTCCATGATCGCCTTTGGCATCAAATTGTGCGAAGCACCTGAATCGAACATGGCATTGTGCAATACATATTCATGCAACCTCAAACTGATATAAAAGGGAGGAACATCACTGTCAGGGGACTCACCATCTAATGCAAGCATGAAAATCAATTCTGGCTGATCATCTTCAACATTTACCGTGTCAAACATTGGATCAAAATTCAGAATTTTGGAGACTTGACCGCGGTAGCTGCTGTTCTTCATGATTTCTGTCAAAGGAATAGATATTTTTAATTTGGAAATTTCATTTTCCAAACTAAATGCTGAAACTTTTTCGACTTATTTGACCGGAACTTCCTTCTTTTCAGCCTTATCCTTCATTATACTTGACTGATTTACCTTTTCTGCTGATGATACTTTACTAGCTGCGGGATCAATTGTTTCTTTTCCTTTCTTCTGTGGTATAGGTGAATCCGTTTTCGGTGCTGAAACTTATTTTCTTTTATGAATTGGATTTATGGGCACATCTCGGTTTCTCAATGAGTATTGCTTCTGTTGAGCGGAAAAAGCATTCAAATATCCTCTTTGGTAATCATCTGATTCTTCCTCTAAATCTGCATCATTTGCTAAAATGAAATCTTCATCTTTCTGAGCAGCCGAACTTTCTCCATATTCCTCATCCTCAGTAATGTAAATAGGCAGATCGTCGGGAGTAAAGAAGTGGTTTTGCTCACCTACTGCATCATCATCAACGTCTAAATCTTGACTCACAAAATTCTGCAAAAGAGGTGTTTTAATCTGCTGCTGGGCTGCTGGCTCTTGTGCTCTCTGTTCACGCTGCTTAATTCTGAACTGTGGCTGCTGCTGGAGACGGTAGTTTGGATTACGAATCTACGTTTCTGGTTTATCAAGGTTCATTCTTTTGAACATTTTTTCCATCTCACGAAGCCAGGGCGGTTCTGATGCAGATGTGGAAGCCTCTTCCTTTATAGTCATTCTTTTCTCTGCTTTCAACCGTGCTCTCTTATCGTTCAGATTCGCCTCAACAGTAACGGCAATCTTCTGCATATCTTCTAAGGTAGGCGGATCTCTGTCTCGTAGAGAATAAGCCATCTCCGGATCAAAACCATCTAGGAATTTAAGAAGAGCTGACTTTTTAGACGGTCTTAAGTCATCTGGAATTGCATTATACACTGTATTGAATCTGATAATATAATCCTGAACGAACTCACCAGGATTACGCTTGATGCTGGTATACTCGGAAGTGATTTGAAACAGATCTTTCTTCATCTCCCACCGGTCTAAAAACTGATTCTGAAGTTCCTGTAATGTTTTGATACTCCTGGCCTGTAAAGCTCTGAACCATTTACGAACCTCTCCTCCAAAAGTCTGGGCAAACAATCTCATTGAAACATTTTCTGCATCAACTTCATGCAGGTCCAAAAAGTCTGTCATTTGGAAAATATGCTGCTGAGCTGATATAATCTGTGGTGTGCCATCGAATATAGGAATCTTTCTCTGGTAATCAGTAGGCATAGGATCTAAATTGGTCGGCAAAGAAAGAGGTGCAAATCTGAAATCCATGGCTCTTGGCGGATTTATAATCTGTTGTCTTGGAGAAACAGGGGGAATAGGAGCAGTAGGTGAATGAGGTGTATGCGGTGGAGATGGAGGAGAAACTACTACTGATTGCTGATCAGAAATCTTAGGCTGAACGGGAATGGTAGGGATAAAGGAAGGTTCAGTGGGAATCCGTGAACTAGATGCAACTTCAGACGATCCAAGAGTTTGTGAAGCAGATTCAATGAATTCGGGAATGTTGGTAGCCACGATGGAATTTTGCAGATTTAGAATATAATTGTCGATAGATCTATTTTCTTGCTCAACTACTAAATACTTGATGAACTTAGGATTGATAACGGTAGAACCAATGGCACTTTCGGATTTGGTTTCAAACAATGATAACTCAAACTGATCGTCGAACTCAATATCATCAATGTATTCAAAAACAGTGGGGTATGAGTGAGATTTGATCAAAGGAACAATAGGAGCTTCTCGACAGAAAATTCTTGGGATTAGGTTGGGGTTTTCATATACCGGAGGCGGATTTGGATCAGGATTTGATCTGGTATGCCTTCTTGAAGCCAGTGTATTGATCTATTCGAGAAAAATTTCAAGGAACACAATCAATTATCTTCAGCCTATCGACTTCTAGACTCAATCATCCAAAGGTCTAGAACGAACAAGTATACTGGGGTGATTTTTCAAATCAAGTGTTGCATTCGCAAGCTAACCGGAGATCGACTGAAGCAGCGTTTATCTACTTCCGCTTATGCATGGCAAAAGCATTTCGAAAGCTACCTGGCGTGACTTCAGACTCCGTCTAAGAATCATGAAACAAACACATCAAAAAGCAAGCCATTGAGATTGATTCCCCAGTATAGTCACCACTATGTTAGCGCTCAAATCTACCTTAGGCTGAAATAAGGCAAAACTCAAGGCTACATCAAACCACGCTCAGCCTCGTAGCTAGCCCTACGAGGACAGGAGAGGGCTCTCTCCGGGTCTATCTCGGCAAAGGATCTTCAAAGGGGCCGAGATGACTTATAATGAACAATAAATACTAATTTTAGGCTAGTAAAGAGATAGGAAAGTTTGATTTTTGATTTTTTGGGTTTTTGTTGGAGAAATGGGAAAAAACAATTTTGGCTCCAGGGATAAGGCCAGATCTTTGCAAAATTCGAGTTGGGGTGAGGTAGGCAGTAGTCTTGATGCTTTTTGATTAAGTGTATGAATAGATCAGAATGAAAAGGAGCTGAAGAGGGCAAGGGAGAACATGGATCCTCTCCAAACAGGTGAAAACATTTAAAACTAAACAAATTCAAAGGCAGAGCATTGAAATCAATGGATTCAACCTCATTTACTCATTCATTTAGTTTCGGAAGCATAAGAAGGGAATGGAATACATTAAAAATGAAAGAAATTACAATAAAATAAGAGAAAACACCATCAAGAACTGAAAGCCACAAGAATCCCAACAGGTGTTGCAAAACCTCTGATCTTCTCCTTAGCCAAAATATGAAAAATATGTACAATAGTGTGCCAAAATCTTTCCCAAGAGTCCAACCTATAGAATGTCTCAAAAATTACATCATATAGACCTCCTAACCCCTTCCCACACCTCTAGGGGTCGAATTCCTCCTTCTAGGAGTAGTTCCAACTAATTCTAAATAAAGAACTAGAATATAGGCATCTAAACAACTTGCCTCTAAAAGGGAGGAAACTGATTCTTACATCTGATTTTTACTTTTTTAGGAGTGAATCATCTAGAATAGGTAAAAGTGAGTCAAATTTACATGCCAAACATTAATTTACATCATGATAACTCAAAAATTTCATCCACAAGAAAAACTAGTTCAACTGGCCGAAATTCTGAGCTGGAAGGTGAAAAATTGACCAAAAATCCATATGCGTAGCGCCCCTGAGCCATACGAATAGCGCGCCTTTCAGCCTGATTTTGGGGAACTTCCTGGCATCAAAATTGAGCTCATAATAGCTCGTTGAAAGCCCTGGATGTTGGCTATCCAACCCAAGTGGAATTTCCCAATTTGGAGCTCATTTGCCCCTCCAAAACTTCATTCTCCCAGAAGTACTTCTTTCTGGTGCAAAAGGTGGCAGCAAGGTGGTTTTGATGGTGTTTTTGGGCCTTTTGATCATCCATAACTTGATGAAATGCTTCAGAAATACTTGAGCATGCATAAATTACCATGAAAAACCCAGAAATATAAAGTTTTCCTTCAGCAAGTGTCCCAAACAAAAGCGAGCACGTCGACGCGCTACTCGTATAGCTGAAAAATCTGTTTTGAGACCAAAATATTTCAAAATGACAACGATTTCTCCGAATTTTCTCAAATTCGGAGCAAAGACCCTCCATCATGTATCATGCCCAGCCAACGAAGCCTCGGCCAAAATCCGGAGTGGATCAGGCCTTTTTCGCCGTTTTAGTGCTATGCTCAACCTCCTCTTCAGAATCTTCATTTTTGGTTTGCAGACTTGCATGCGAGCCCAATAATGACCTTTCATGTGACGAAGCATGTCTTTGTCTCTATTGGCCTTTGCCAAAAATTTCTCCAGATGAATGTTAACATGTGTGAGGCAAGAATCTCGATCAGCCGGTGTCATATCACCAGGTCTCTTCCGGGCCAATTGTCGATCCTCACGGATTCGCCGCAGCTCATAAATTGTGTGCTCATCTTTTAGCTGTTTGTTACGCTGCTCTAGGTAGTTTATCACCCACTAAGCCCTCTGCAATTTCTCTTTCAGCATGTCATTCTTGGCCTTTTTCTCCTGGATGATCTCTTTCAGTTTCGAGCTAGGAGAGATCGCATCAACATCCATGATCCTGAAATCCATGTCCCGGCCTCCTGATGGGCCCTCATCATGCATGGGCCTCTTGCCCGTGTCCTGAATCTGTACCTATGCTGAAGAAGAAGGTGAGACCCCTTCCACCCTGGGTGGAGATAATACTCATCGTGTAGCTGCAAATAAGGCCCTGTGGCCTCGCTGGTATGTCACATACAATGGAGCACTGATATGCTTGATCTCAGGAATGTCAGGCTGGTGTGAAGGCTCTCCTGCATCATGAACTACCTCGGGAAGCGGCTGTGGTGCTATAAATAAGTCACGAGAGATTAAATCCTCCCAAGTGATGCCCTGTTGTGTCAACTGATGTACCACTACGATCTTGATCAGCGCGTAATGATATATACTTCTATGCTGCTGTGCTGGGGTCTTCTTCTGTACAAAAATCATCATCCTCTCTATGTTGCGATACATGAAGTACGAACATGGTACGCATAGAGACGCGAGAGTCTGCCCTCACAACTGAAATACCGAATGATGAGTTTCATCAATGGTGCAAACTCACCCTTCAGGAATCTGAAAGGAAAAACCCTGCTAAGGTGCCTCATATACCCAGGTTTCATGTATGGCTTATAGTGGAATTTCTCTAACTGCTGACGTTTGTTCCATTCATCTCCTATATTTGGTATCCCGGTGGTCTGAGCAATAGTCACTGGTGACAGAATGAAATCTACTCCGGCGAGGTTTACACGGCCATCATGTAAATGTAGAACAAATAGACGAGCTAGTTCACGATGATGCTGGGTTTGTGAGATCATCTCATAGTATTGGAAACATGACTAACGCTGAAAACAATCCATTGGAAGCGGGCAAGCCTGCAATTGAGCCAAAGAAGTAGGCTCCTCCCTAAGATGCTTACCACCTTTGCCACCTTTGTGAGACCTCCGTGGCACATTACCCTCTGCTGTGGAATCACTGTCATACTCCTGCTCATAAACTGAATCCATCTCTGACATGGCTTTGAAAACAAGATGTCTGCAATATGTGTGTTGATATAGGCGTAGTACAGTCAAAAGTTTCAATGTATTCTCAAAACCCAAATATGTTGCATATGTACCAAAGCATCATAAGAAAATAAGTCACAGTGGTAATAGCTCTGTTGAGCAGATTGGCATAAAAACAGTCTTTGCTTTGATCACAAGGGAATTTGACAAATGAGAAAAAAGTGTAATGTAATGTGCATCCTTTGTAATACTAGTTAATATTTGTCAAAGGGGAAAATGAGTATGAGACTGTGTTTGTCAATGGGAAATGAGAAACAATGTGACAATGACCATAGTGAAACAAATAGCCATGACAGTGGTAATATAATGATGATGACAGCAGTGGTAAAATGATAAACTTAGAGCGTGAGGGCAGTGACACTTTGACAATAGATGCATAGGTATATATATCAATAATACAAGTTGGGAAAGTCTTCACAAGGCCATCAACATGTATTCAAAACCCTAAGGAATAAATCTGCTATGAACATAGGGTTTCACCTCTCTACATCAAATACACTAATTTCCCCACTTCAAAAACACCACAATCCTGTTCAAAAATCACTGAGAAATGATGGAGAACCTACTTGGAAGTTGTTTAAGGTGTTTGGGCATGAACTCGGACGTAAAGGCAAAAACATTTCGGCCCTGAGACTGTATGGGTAGCGTGCCTACCCAACGCGTAGCGCGCAGAAAGTGCGTAGCGCAGTTGATATTTAACACGGGTTGGGGGTGTTATATGCATAGCGCGCCCTATATGGGTAGTGCGCCTCCTCTGCGTGTAGCACGCACCTCCAATGCCTATCCACAACTCTGCAAAACACAATTTCGGCCTTCAACATCACCAGCGCGATTTCTGCCTTGAGGATTCGTGGAAATGAATTGTTTACCATGATTTATATGTGAAGAAAATATCTCATAAAATCAGATTTGATTTTAAATTTACTCCATGACCCACTTTTATAATGTTTGGCACTTTGACATTCGATCACTTAATATAATGTTGTTCTTTGGATTTTTCATTACTTTTCTGAATCTTGGACTAATGATACTTTGTTGTCTCTTTGCAGGGATTTGGCATTTGACTTTGGAAAATATCAGAGGCTTGCTCTGAAACTTCTTATGGTGAAACAAATACAATTATTACAAAAAATGAAATTTGACAATTTCTAGTTCCAAAACAGAGTTTTGGACTAGAAATGTCTTCAAATTCTTTTGATAATAAAAATATGAAACGAGAATCTTTTGAAACCAACCTCATGGCCTGCGGGCTTTTATTACATGTATGCAAAGGACTGAAAACCCTAGACTCTAGGACTAAAGACTCTTTTTAACGAAACTAATCATTTATGACAATGAATGCAATGACTATGAACTTCAGTGATTTTTGAGGAATTTTAATTAGCCCTGTAGGTACAAGCATGAGGAAACACAAGACAACCAGACCCCCTCGTCAGTCAATGGCATGCTCCTAGAGAAATGCAACGAAGTGGAACGAGTGAGACACCTAAGAATGATATGCAAAAAGCGAACTGATCTCTGACGGAGGGCTGTAAGGACCGACTCTAACACATTCATACATGCCAAACTTGTTCAAGAGATCTCCAATGTACTTTGTTTGAGAAAGAAATATAAATTTAGGATGTTGAATTACTTCAATACCCAGATAGTAATGAACATGACCCAAATTAGTCATTTCAAAACATTTCTTCAATTCTTTCTTCATGGATGCAATATAGCTCTCATTGTTCCTTGTTATCAAAAGATCATCTACATACACCGTAAGATATACAACTGTTTTTCCAACTTTCTTAACAAACAAAGTTGCATCATCAAGATCAAAATGTTGAAGTCATGTTTCAGAAGATGCTTGGTTAATTTATCATACCAGGCTCGTGGTGCTTGCTTGAAGCCATAAAAGGATTTTATAAGCTTGAAAACTTTGTGTTCTTGACCCTTTACAAAAAATCCTTCTGGCTGGGACATATAAAATTTCTCATTTAGATCTCCATTCAAAAAAATTGTTTTTACATCCATCTGATGGACTTTCCATCCATTCTAAGCTGCTAGGAAAAAGAGAGTTCGGATGATGGTCCATTTTGCTATGGGAGAAAAAGTTTCTTCATAATCGATTCCTTATTTTTGTGCAAAACATTTTGCCACAAGCCTAGCCTTGTGCTTGTCAAGTGAGCCATCTTCTTTGTACTTGTTCTTGTAGACTCACTTACAACCATTTGGTTTTGTTCCCAAAGGCGGATCAACCAGCTTCCAAGTGCCATTCTTTATCAGGGCATCATACTCCTTTTGCATCACTTCTTTCCATTCATCATGAGAAGCAGCTTCTTTGAAGGAATTTGGTTCATGATCTGTAGACAAACTCAATTCACAGTTATAAGCAATATCCATATCAACAGGAGAATCAGAATTATCTACATCACCTTCGATTTTTTGAGTGTAAATTCTTGTTCATGTTTTTCCAACCTCATCAGGATGAACATTCTCTAGTGTCTTTGTCAGCCATTTGGGAGGACCTTTCTGAGATGGCCCAGGCTGCTCACTTGACTGAGTTGGGATTGATTCAAGATTCAATCTCCCAATTTACTCAATCACATCATTCAATGTGTCATCCGTGGTTGTTTCTTCATGTGGGGGAGAGAGTGCTTCAGGACATGATTCCACAGTTTGATTCAATATCAGAATCCCCCCTTCAAGATGTGGAATCTCATTATCAAATTCTTGGAAAGACTTTGTATGTGTGAATCTATCCAGGTGATCAAGTTGCTGCTCAACAACCTTGTCACTCTTGGAAGATTCAAGGAATATGACATCTCTTGCTATCACAAACTTCTTATTTTCTTCATCATAGAGACGATATCCTTTGGAGGTATTGGAGTACCCCAAGAAGATACATTTTCGACTTCTAGCACCAATTTTGTTCCTTTGACCCTTGGGTATCAAGGCATAACAGGTGGACCCAAAGACCCTGAAATGCTTTACTGAAGGAATGTGGCCATGCCACATTTCAAAAGGAGTTTTTTTTCTAATTGAACTTGAAGGACACCTATTCTTTATGTAAACAGCACATAGAACTGCATCAGCCCAAAACATCAATTTTACATTCTTGAAAAATAACATGGAGCGAACCATATTTAAAATAGTTCTGTTCATTCTTTTAGCTACACCGTTTTGTTGGGTATTATATGGCATAGTTGTTTGATGTTTAATTCCATGTTGACAAATATAATTTTCAAATTCGTTTGAAGTGTATTATTTTCCATTATCAGTATGTAGAGAGCCAATATGAGTTTGTGCATCATTTTCAATCCATGCATGAAAATTCTTGAATGTTTGAAAAGCATCAGACTTGTTCTTCAATAAGTAAATCCAACACATTCTGGTGTAGTCATCAATAAATGTCATCATGTATTTATTTCCATTTGCAGAAGCAATAGGCATAGGGCCACATAAATCTGAATGAAAAATCTCAAGTTTTCTATGTGCTCTGGAGTGTGAATCATGAAATGGTTGTTTGTTATGCTTCCTAGAATACAAGCATCACATTCCTTAGGTTTTCTAGGAATTTTAGGCAGTCCATTAACACCATTTTTCTTCAACAAATGAAGGCTTTCATAGTTTAAGTGTCCAAATCTAGCATGCCATAAAAGACTTGATGGGAATGTACCTTCATCATGATGTGAACTGAATGCAAAGTTTTGAGCATGAGCAGATGAACCTTTTAGCTTCAACAGTCTCCCTTCTTCTATTCCATCCATGACAAGTGAGTGATCTAATTATTTTTTGACCTCTACCTTACCATCAAACAAGTGAATGGAGTGTCGTTGTTGGTGGATTTGGACCAGGGACAACAAGTTTCTCCTCAAATCAAGGAGGTATAGAACCTCATGTAGAATATGATCTGGAAGACCAGGCAACTTAAGCCTGATTGTGCCAAGCCCTAATGGCTTGAGTTTGGATTTATCTGCGAAATATACTGCTCCATCAAATTTTTCAGTGAATTCTTCAAAAAATATTTTCTAAATGTCATGTGACATGTTGCTCCTGAATCTAGCAACCAATCATCTCTCCATGAAGTAAATGAAACATCAAACAAGTCTTTAGTTACTTCATTGTTACAATGTTCTAGAACATAATGAGTGGATTCAGGTGCTTTACCTTTGTCTTTTTCATTAGTTTTAAATTTTTCTTGATTTATTTGCTGCTCAATTTTCTCCCAAGGTGTTCTGCATTTGGATGCATCATGTCCATCTTTATTGCAACGTGTGCAATGAAGATTGGATTTGTCATATTGTCTGCTCCCCCTTTCTGTGAATTTTCTTCTTCCTCTTCCTCTTCTGCCACCTCTTCCTCTGGATGAATCTGGAGCATGAATCTTTTCTCTATGTGCCAAGTATGTAGCCTCTTCGAAAGATGAAGGGATTGTCATATTCCCGAAATCTTTCTCTCTTTCTGCAAACTTTTTCTCAAGTGTATCAAAGGTGATATGCTCAAGGTTCCCACTTGCTTGCAAAGACTCAAGATAATATGAGTAAGTCGGATATAATGCATTAACATATGCTTTGAGAGGTATGTCCATTTTTACACCAATGTTGTCAATATCATGCATGATAGATCTAACTTCTGAAGCTAAAGCAAGGGGATCATCATTCTTCATTTCAAGACTGAACAACTTAATCATCAATTGAACATTTTCTAATTCTGAATGTGAGTCATAGAGTTCTTTTAGCTTGCTCAAGGCATCATAGGCATTTGAGAATGATGAAATGTGGCGACTCACCTCTTCATTTATGGAAGCTGCAATCAAGGCATAGGCCTTGCAGTTCTTGTTTTCCCAAATGGCGAGCTCTTTGTCTGAAGTGGGCTTTGCTGGTGGATTTCCTTCTTGTCCTTCACAGATTCCTTTCCACAACTCATTAAAAATGAGTGTGTGTTTGATTTTCCGGGACCATTCAAGATAGTTCTCTTTGCCAGAGAGAACCACCCCAACAATAGATATGAGAGAATGCATTAGTTTGCTGGAAAAAATTCTTTTGAAGAGGAAAAAATTTGCTAGAAAATATTCAATTCTGGAAATTTACTCAATTAAAGGGGACAAAAACTCTTTGCTAAAAACACTGAATTCTGCACCAAAAAAAAATAAAAAAAAAAAAATAAAAAATAAAATAAAAAAATAAATATATATATATATATATATTTGTGTTTGAAGAAGGAAAATTTATATGTATTGAAAATATAGGGGGAGGGGGGGGCGCGGTATTCAATATGACAGTGAGAATAAATGGCGCACATAATGTAATATGGAGTGAATGATGTAATATGGAGTATTCAATATGGCAGATAAAACGTAATATAATATGGTGCGTTGTAAAGCCAGAATGGTATTACATATGGTGCAACGGTATTACATATGGTGCGTTGTAATATATGACTGTGTTGATATATAAATGGAGGGCGGGTATATATGATTCTATTGATATATAAATGGAGGGCCGACAGACCACGGAGAGGGAAGCGTTATGTTGTGATGTGGTAGCACAGACAACGTGGAGTTATTGGAGTTGGGTATGCAAGTAGGAGGGCCATGAGGCCACAAGGGATTCGTGGTCGGAGCTAGGGGTAGTGGGTGGGAGGGAGTCGGGTAGGTAGCAGGACAGAGTGAAGAGAAGTGGTGAGGAACTGCTGTAGTTGGCGTGGGGAATGTGGGGAGAGATAGCAATGAGGGAGGCGGGGTATGATGGGGAGAGATAGCAGTGAGGGGGCGCGGGTGTATGGGGAGAGACAGAAATGAGGGAGGCGGGGTATGATGGGGAGAGATAACAGTTAGGGGAAATGGGTGAGGGCGAACGCAGGTCGTGAGGGAGTGAGGGAGAATGGTGAGCATTGTGCAAAGAGGGTGAGTGAGAAAGAGGGAAGGCGGAGTTTAGGGAGAGTAGGTAATGGGAAGTGATAGGTATGGATGAGAGATGTGTTGGAGAATGGGGGAGGCTAGAAGGCTGTTAAGAAAATTTGGAATCAGATGTTTGCAGAATTGTAGAATTGCAGAGTGGCAGGTATTTGCTGGAGCTACAAATTACAGAATTTCAGGGACTGCAAATTGCAGAATCTTCAAGAGCTGCAAATGTCAGAGCTGTGCATAAATTGTAGAGGAAAAAAAATGCAGAATCACAGTATATAGCATCAGTTTAATGAAGCAGCAAAAATATACAGAAAAAATGACTGAGCAAAGGAATGAAAGAGTTACACCAAAGGCAAAAATGCCAATAGTGGGACTGGCTCTGATACCATGTCAAACCAGGAGGTAACTCCACAAATCAGAATGTGTATTAGCTGATGAATGTACATGTATTTATATGGAGGTGAGGCTATTGGGATTCATCTCCCAATGAATCTTGACCTTCCTTATTTCCTAATATTATTTATTATACAATATTACATATCCACACCCAACCCATAGGATTAGGTGTCAACAAAAAATACATTTTTCACTCTTAGGTTCTAAGGCTTTGTGTTTCGCATCTGGAATATGGGCCCAAGCATCACTTCCAAAAACACGAAAGTGACTTACATCTGGTTTGATTGAGCTCCAAGATTCTTCTAGAGTTATATTCTTTAAAACCTTAGTAGGAGTGCGATTTACTATGTAATTTGCACACTTAATGGCTTCTTCCCAAAAATTCAGACCAAGTCCTTTAGATTGAAGCATACAATTAGCCATTTATTTTAAGGTGTGATTCTTCCTTTCAGCTACACCATTTTGTTGTGGAGTATATGGAACAGTATGTTGCAATTGAATGCCATGCTCAGTGCAGAAGTTGATAAATTTGTTGTTAACATATTCTCCACCATGGTCTGATCTTAACTTAAGAATTTGATGTCCAGATTGTTTCTCAACAAAGGCCTTAAAGGCTAAGAACATGTTAAAAAATTCACTCTTGAATTTTAAGAAATATACCCAAGTGCGTCTGGAAAAATCATTAATGAAATTTAAGAAGTACTTGCTACCAGAGAAAGAAACAACAGGAAGTGGACCACATAAATCACTATGCACAAGCTGCAAAGGGGTTGAAGCATGCCAAGAGGCACGTTTGTTAAAACTATCTCGAATATGTTTTCCAAGTACACATCCGGAGCAAACACCATCCCGGCAAGATACCATAGGAAGGCCCGTCACCATATCTTCCTTACATAGAATTTGAAGAGAGCGATAGTTTAATTGACCAAATCGCTCATGCCAAAGTTTGCTCACATCATCATTATAAGCAAAAAAAACAGAGGGAAGAGATGATGAACCAAATTTTTCAAAATTATACAACCTTGTGGAATCATCAGCAATTTCAGTAGCTAAAATATGTTTAGGATCATTGAGGTCCTTGATTACAACATCATGAGGTGAGAATTCTACTATTTTCCCTTCACCTGAATGAGTAATCTGATAAATAGATATAAGGTTTCATGACAAGGTAGGAACACATAGTACATCATTAAACTGACCATTATCTAGATGAATGATTCCAGATCCTACAACATCAAGAGATTTATCATCACCAACATAAATATGTTTAGTGTTACAATCATTTAAAGAAGAAAACATGGATTCATTTTTAGCCATGTGGTAAGAAGCTCCAGAATCAATGAGCCACTCATGAGAAGGAGAAGAAGAAGATACATTTAATGCATAACCAGATCTTGATGCTTGACAACCACAAGCAGAAAGTTCCATGCCTAAAGATGAAGGTGAAGAGTGCTCCAAATTGATGTTGTGCTTCTTCATTGCTACTTCTAAGGCTTCCATCTTCTTAAAACATTTGGACTCTATATGACCATCCCAGTTGCAAAAGTTGCAATGTCTCTTTGTCTTCTTCCGTTTGTTTTGATTTGCCTTATTATTTTGGTGGTTTGATTTTTCAGTTTGCGACTAAAATTGCTTAGGGCCCTTATTTGGTTTAGGACCATATTTTTTAGGATACTGCTTCTTGGGATTATTTTGATATGGTTGTTGCTGGGCTGCTAAGGCTTTCTTAGAAGCATTTCCAGTAGTGATAAGACCAAGGTGTAAAATTTTTTCTTGTTCTCTTATCAAAGAATCACAAAAGGCATCAAAAGAGGGATTCTTGTAGGTGGTTCCTGAAGAAATTATGGCTTCTCTGGTGGAATGGAAGGTGAAAAAAAATACAGAGTATGTAGGACCAAGCTTAGCAAGAATGAAATATATGAGGCTACCATCATCCTTTTTTATCTTAGAAACTTCTAAAAGAATTCGGAGGGTCTTAAATTTGGACAAAAAGTCTTCAATGGAGGAGAAATTATTGGGGTCCAAAGTAAGCAACTCATTTTCAAGCTGGTGGGCATGGATTTGATTTTTAACACCAAAAACAATTTTTAGCTTTTCCAAGGCCTCATCAAGGGTGTCAATGTCAAGGATATGAAATCAAAGATCTTGAGCAATGGACATTCCTATCAAACCTCGTTCTTGATCTTGTTTATTTTCCCATTTAGCAGCTTTATCATCATCAGAACGTTTAGTTTCTTGTCCTGTGGCTATTCTATAAAGCCCTTTAATTATAAGTACATCTACCATGTGAGGTAGCCATTGGAAATAATTAGTGCTGTTGAGAATAACCGAGCATGAAATTTCCATTTTTTTTTTAAACGGAAGCTGAGAAAAGCTAAAACTAACTGCTCCAATGGAAATATCTCGAAAAATTAGGTCATTAAAAAAAATGGCTCAAAAAACAGCTTCCGGATGAAGTTATGCCTTTTGAAAAAACTGAGTTGTAGATGCCGAATAGTTAAAGGAATGGGATGAAGTTCACCTTTTAAAAAAAAAAATCGCCCCTTTGAACAAAAACATTTTACAAAAGAAGCTTGAGAAGGAGACTTGAACCCAAGACCTCTATTCTCATAAACTAACCCCTCACCAAGTGAGATAGTAAAAGGATGTTATTTTAGAAATGAGGAAGGGGGGATTATTATTATTATTATTACTCACAAAAAACACAAAAAACGAGCAAAAAAAAACGAAATGCAAAGCCTTACAGCAGAATGCTAGATTCTTGGTTAGCCTTGCCAACAACTATCACTTTTTTCACTATTTTTGTTTTCCCGAGATCACACAAAGACGCCTTTTTCCTATTTCTGATTTGTCGAGATCACATGGAGCGCAAAAAAAATAGCATACACAGAGAAGAGGGTATAGATCCGGCAAATAAATAAAACCTTAATACAAAAAAAAACTGAAATAAGAAGAACTATTAACAAATATAACTGTAAAATAGATGTGTTATACCTCCATATCTAAACTGACATAACTTGGGTAGCTGGAAACCTTTTCGCATGAAATGAAAGGTGTTCCTCACTGTAATAGATGCTCTAGACACAACCGAGCAGTTCTCCAAGCCCAAAAATGTTCAAAAATAGTATATCTACAAAACGACATTCACATGCAGTCAAACTGGCTTCGGAATTTTGATCAACAATGGACGTGGCCTTCCAAATAGCTCTAATACCATGTAGGAATGTATAGGGTAAGTTTTGTAGATCAAGAACCAAAGGTCGCCGCTCACAAAAAGAACACAAATCATTACACCAGTATAATCACGTGGTTAAAACCCTCAAAGAGGGAAGCAATCCATGCCCTGAGCCAACGCGGCCACTTCATGGAATTTATTAATATAAAGAAAAGTTACATACATTTATCTCATAAACGGTTACCGGAAAAATGAACCTCCATGCTCTTTAAATAGAGATCATGGACCAATTGGGTGTTAAGCCACGGATCAAGTGCCTATAATATCGAAGTGAGAGATAACCGTTGGATCACTACAAATCGTGACTGTTGGATTATAAGTTACAAATGTAGATGGTAAAGAAACACACTTTACATAACTCTACACTAGAATAGGTTATTCTTAACTATTTCCTATGTGTCGGAATATCCTAACATTAAGGGTAAGGTCAAGGGTAAGGTTAAGGTTAAGGGTAAAGTCAAGGTTAAGGTTACGTTAAGGGTAAAGTCAAGGTTAAGGTTAATATTAGGTTAAGGGTAAGGCTAAGGGTAACAATAAGGTTAAGGGTAAGCTTAAGGTTAAGGGTAAAGACGGTTACGGGTTTAGTCACGTTAAGGTTATTGTTAAGGGTAAGGTTAGGTTAAGGGTAAAGTTAAGGTTAAGGTTAATGTTACCCTAACCTTAACCTTACCCTTAACCTAAACTTAACCTTTACCTTGACCAAACCCTTAACGTAACCTTAACCTTAACCTAACCTTAACCTTAAACTTAACCTAACCTTAACCTTAACTATAGCCTAACCCTAACTTTAACGTTAAAATTAACCTAACCTTAACCTTAACCTTAACCTAACTATTACCTTACCCTTAACCTTAACCCTAACCATAACCTAACCCTAACCTTAACTTTACCCTTAACCTAACCTTAACCTTATCTTAACCTTAACCTAACCTTAACCTTGAATTTACCCTTAACGTAACCTTAATATTAACCTTACCCTTAACCTTAACTCTTAACCTAACTTTAACCTTAAACTTAACCTAACCTTAACCATAACCATGACCTTAACTATAACCTAACCTTAACCATAACCTTGACCTTAACTATAACCTAACCCTAACCTTAACCTTAACCATAACCTTAACCTTAACCTTCCCATTACCTTAACCTTAACCTGACCTTAGCCTTACCATTAACCTTAACCTTAACCTTACCATAACCTTAACCTTAACTATAACCTAACCCTTACCTTAACCTTAACCTAACATTAACCTTATCTTAACCTTAAATATAACCTAACCCTAACCTTGACCAAACCTTAACCTTTACCTTAACTTTACCCTTAACCTAACCGTAGCCTTAACCTTAACCTTCCCATAACCATAACCTTAACCGTAACCTTGACCTTACCCTTAACCTTAACTATAACCTTAACCTTATCTTAACCTTAACCTAACCCTAACCCCAAACGTTACCTTAACTATAACCTTAAGGTTAAGTTAGGTTAAGGTAAGGTTATTGTTATGGTTAAGGTTATAGGTTATGTTAGGTTAAGGTTAAGGTTAGGTTAAGGTCAAGGTTAAGGTTAAGGTTAAGGGTAAAGTTAAGGTTAAGGTTAAGGTTAAGGATAAAGTTAAGGTTAAGATTAAGGTTGAGGTTACGAGTTTAGTGAAGTTAAGATTAAGGTTAAGATTAAGGTTAAGGTTAAGGTTAGGTTAAGGTTAAGGTTATGGTTATGGGAAGGTTCAGGTTAAGTAAAAGAGGTTAAGGTTAGGTTAAGGTAAATTCAAGGTCAAAGTTAGGTTAAGGTCAATATTAGGTTACGGTTAAGGCTACGGGTTTAGATAGGTTAAGGTTAAGGTTAAGGGTAAGGTTAAGGTTATAGTTAAGATAAGGTATGGTCAAGTTTAAGGGTAAGCTTAAGGTTAAGGTTAGGGTTAGTTTAAGGTTAAATTTAAGGTTAAGGTTATGGGTAATTTCAAGGTTAAGGTTAAGGTTAGGTTAAGGTTAGGGTAAGGTTAAGGGTTAGGTCAAGGTTTATGTTTAGTCGCATTAAGGTTAAGGTTAATGTTAAGTGTTTGGTCAAGGTTAGGGTTAGGTTATTTTTAACCTTAACCTTAACCTTAATATTAACCCTAACCTTGACAAAACCCTTAACTTTAACCTTAACCTTAACCTTAATTTTAACCTTAACCTTCCCCAAATCTTAACCTTAACCTTAACCTTAACCTGAACCTGCACCTAACCTTAACCATAACCTTAACCTTAACCTTACCCATAACCATAAACTTAAGGTTAGGTTAAGGTTAAGGTTAAGGTTAGGTTAGTTCATTGTTAATGTTAAGGTTAGGGTAAGGTTAAGGGTAGGGTTAGGTTAAGGTAAAGGTTAGGTAAAAATTAGGGTTAAGGTTAAACTTAAGGTTAAGGTTAAGGTAAGGTTAAGATTAAGGTTAAGGTTATGGTTAAATTTAAGTTTAAGGTTAACGTTAATGTTAAGGTTAAGGTTATGGTTAACGTTAAGGTTAAGGTTAAGGTTAGTGTTAAAGTTAAGGTTAACGTTAAGGTTAACCTTCATCTTACCTTAAGGTTAAGGTTCAGGTTAAGGTAACGGTTAAGGTTAAGCTTAGGGTTAAGGTTAATGTTAAGGTTAAGTTTAAGGTTAACATTGTGGTTAGCGTTAGGTTATGGTTATTGTTAACGTTAAGGTTAATGATAAGGTTAAGGGTAACCTTAATGTTAAGGTTAAGGTTAACACTGAGGTTACGGTAAGGTTAATGTTAAGGTTAAGGTTAAGTTAAAGGCAAGGTTAGGTTTAAGGTTAGGAGAAGGTCAAGGTTAAGCTTAAGGTTGTGGTTATGGGAAGGTTAAGGTTAAGACTATGGTTAAGGTTAAGGTTAAGGGTTTGGTTAAGGTTAAGGTTAGGTTATAGTTAAGGTCAAGGTTCAGGTTAGTTTATGGTTAATGTTAAGGTTACGGGTTTAGTCAGGTTAAGGTTGAGGTTAAGGGTAAATTCAAGGTTAAGGTTAGGTTAAGGGTAAGGTTAGGGTTAAGGTTCAGGTTAAAGTTAAGATTAATGGTTTGGTTAAGGTTAAGGGTAAGGTTAAGGTAAGGTTAAGGGTAAAGTTAAGGTTAAGGTTAAGGTTAAGTTTTTGGTCAAGGTTAGGGTTAGGTTATAGTTAAGGTCAAGGTCAAGGTTATGTTTAAGGTAAGGTGAAGATAAGTTTAAGGTTAGGTTAAGGTTATGGTTAAGTTAGGGTTAAGGGTAAAGTTAAGGTTAAGGTTAGGTTAAGGTTAAGATAAGGTTAAGGTCAAGGTCAAGGTTAAGGTTAAGGGTAAGGTTAAGGTAAGGGTGAGGTTAAACTTAAACCAACCTTAACCTTAACGTTGACCTTAACTATAACCTTAACCCTACCCTTAACCTTAACTTTACCATTAAGGTTAATATAAGGATAAGGTTAAGGTTAAGGTTAAGGTTAGGTTAAGGGTTTGGTCAAGGTCAAGGTTAAGGTTAGGTTAAGGGTAAGGTTAAGGTTATGGGTAAAGTTAAGGTTAAGGTTAGGGTAGGGTTAGGGTAAGGTTAATGTTAAGATTAAGGTTAGGTTTAGGTTAAGGTTAAGACCAAGGTTAAGGGTAAAGTTAAGGTTAAGTTCATGTCAAGGTTAAGGGTGAGGTTAAGGGTAAGGTTAGGGGTAAGGTTAGGTTAAGCTTAAGGTTAAGGGTTTGGTCAAGGCTAGCGTTAGGTTATAGTTAAGGTTAAGGTTAAGGTTAGGTTATATCTAAGGTTAAGGTTAAGGTTAGGGTTAAGGTTAAGGTTAAGGTTAAGGTTAAGGGTAAATCTAATGCTAAGGTTAAGGTTATGGTTAAGGTTAAGGTTAAGGTTAATGTTAAGGTTAAGGTTAGGTTAAGGTTACGATTAGGTTAACGTTAAGAGTAGGTTAAGGTTAAGGTTAATGTTAAGGGTTTGGTCAAGGTTAGGGCTAGGTTAAGGTCAATGTTAAGGGTTTGGTCAAGGTTAGGGTTTGGTTATATTTAAGGTCAAGGTTAAGGTTAAGGGTAAGTTTATAGTTAGGTTAAGGTTAAGGTTATGGTTAGGTTAAGGTTAAGGGTTAGGTCAAGGTTAGGGTTAGGTTATCGTTAAAGTTAAGGTTAAGTTTAGGTTAATTTAAGGTTAATGTGAAGGTTAAGGGTAAGGTTAAGGTTAGGTTAAGGTGTAGATTAGGTTAAGGGTAAAGTTTATTTTAAGGTTAGGGTGATGGTTAGGTTAAGGTTAAGGTTATAGTTAAGGTTAAGGGTTAGGGTTAAATTTAGGTTAAGGGTAAGGTTATAGTTAAGGTTAAGGGTTAGGGTTAAGGTTAGGGGAAGGATAAGTTTAAAGTTAAAGTTAAGGATAATGGTTTGGTCAAGGTTAGGGTTAGGTTATAGTTAAGGTTAAGGTTAAGGGTTTGGTCAAGGTTAGGGTGAGGTTATAGTTAAGTTTAAGGTTAAGGGTAAGGTTAGGGTAAGGTTAGGGTGAAGTTTAAGGTTAAGGTTACGGGTTGATTCAGGTTAAGGTTAAGGTTAAGGGGGTAAGGTTAAGGTTAAGGGTAAGGTTAAGGTTAAGGTTATGGTTATGGGATGTGTTGGAGTCCCGTGTTTTGATAGTTTGGCAAATCAAAAGACAAGGCAACATTAGAACCAATATTTAGAGTTACAAGATCCAGTCCTCCTATTCTCAGAGGGGGATCTCTCAAATGTTTGTTTGCAAAGGTTTATCTTGTGTGATTTTTAGTATTGGTTTTATACTAGTTATTAAGTGCAGGTGTTTTGTTTGTTTGTTTGGTTGAATTGATATAGCAGAATATGAAAGGTCTAAGAAAGATATGTAGAGAGGAGAAACATCTGATTCATTGGGAAATGGAATCAAGAAGAGGTCATGACACACTCATTAATGGATATGGGGTATCAGAGGGCAAATCTAACTTGGCCGCAGGATCCTTTGGTTTTGGAATGAGATGGACATCAATGATTTGGAAAGAGAATTTTAATCCTCAACGAAGGGAATTTGAAAACACAATTTGAACAATAAAGAGCTATTTGATAGACAGGGCTAACCATGAATTCTACAAATCACACTTTAAGAAAATAATGACTTCAAAACAACTTTTAAAATGAAATCCAAGATTCGGGGAACACCCTATTTCCTCAAAGATTTTATTTCAAATGACTTAGAAAACATAAAATATTCACTGATAATTATGGTCATAGAAGAGGGAACACCTAAATACATCTATGATCACAAATATAATGACGTTTAAGCCAAATGTTCAAGCAAGGACAAGGGGAAAGATCAGAACAACTTGGTTCACTATAAACAAAGGGACTTCAAAGGGAGACTTCAATAACAGCCTTTAAGTGGCAGCAGACAAGCAGGGAGAACCATAAATCATGCTGAAACCAACTATTTCAAACTATTAAGGAAATAAACAAGCATGAAGACTAAAGAGAGAGATTAAAGACTCTAAAATACTTCAGCAGAAGAAAACATAAAACAGTGAAGGATGAACAGGTCTAAGGTGCTTCTAGGAGTAATTTCTTAGCCTAATACTTTCTTATTCTATAGGAGTTAAGTTTAAGGTTCTATAGAATAAGAAATAAATAAATAAAAAATAAAATAAAATAAATAAATAAAATAAAATAAAATTAGAAATAAATAATTAAATTAAAAATAAAATAAAATTAAAAAAAATAAATAAATAAAAATAAAAATAAATAAATAAATAATAATAATAATAATAATAATATTAATAATATAAATAAATAATAAATTAAATTAAATATTTCAATTGTGTCATCATAAAGCCAACCTTCCGTGTACTCCTCATCTTTCACTATATATACCTCTATTCTTTGCCCTAATTTCTCTTCTTTTCAAAGATCTTTGGACGTCTACCCCTGATGATGGACTCACTTAGACAGTCCGAAACGTTGGGTAATTAAAAAACTCAAGAATAGGTCATTCCTCTCTTCTATAAACTATCTCACCTGTATGGATTCTCTCTTTAAAAACATTAAATAGTTCAGAATACTTCACCAACATCCAAGCTCATGGGTCCAATGATAGAGCCTTCTCAAGAACAAGCATGCAACAACACCATCAAGGCTTCCAAGACTTCAATTTCTTCTTCAACTTCAGCAGACTATGTATTTATTTCAAAGAGTTTCAGTATTAAAACTAGTAACCAAACAACCAAACAACAATTTCTCATCTTCTATAGAAGTATTTATAGAAGAATGAGGAGGTGATATCTGATAAAAGATCTCCAAAGATAATTAATACATATAAATGACTTCTCAGCCTTTGAGGGGATCAATGGAGAAGTTTACAGGTGTTTTTCTGTATTAATGTTCTAAATTTAAGATTTAAGCTCAGTGGGAGATTTTGTTGACTTTTTAGGCTCTATGTTACATTATAGTAACTTTGCAGATATTTTTACATTAAGTTCATTTGGCAGAATTAATTTTTTGGCTACATCGAGGCAAATATCTGATTTTTATCAATAACTTTGGCCTTTGTTTGAACACTTTGAGGCATAGGTGGCTTTGTGGTAGCTGAGAGGAATCCATTAGCCTCTGAGGTGGTGGTGGAGGCCTTTTGTCTAATAAAAACTTATGATTCACCTTTAACTGTGTTTTAATTTGGAGGATTAGGCTTTTGATAATAATTCTTAGTCGTAATCCCCCCAAATTTGTCTTCAATCTTCTGTTCTGCTGCATTTCATCTTTGACCCTGATACTCTTTTGTTTTTATTTAACTGCCTATGTCTTGTTGATGTGCAGTGCTACGCAGGGCTCACAAGGCATCAATGCCCATGAAGTATCGACGAGACGTGGAGTTTGAACCCTATGAATGGTTTCTTTTTATGAATCAAAGGCACGAGAATTGTCATTCTCGGCCTTCGACCTTTCTCTAACACAATTGGTAAACCATTTAAACACCTGAAAAATACAAAAATAATTATGAAATCCTGTGATATTTGGGTTTTACTACTTCAAAAGGTGTGGGGAGGAGCGTGGCCGTTGGATGGCAACATCCAACAGTTGGGATCTGTTTGCATAGGTTAAAGGAGAGCAGAGGGAGAAAATAAGTTGAAACTGTGGGTCGCGTAGAGATCGACGGTCATGATTAGTTGTGACTACATAAAGCGAATGAGTCACTTGTGTTGGAAAATGGAAAAAATACGAAGAAATATGGTTAAAAGCTTTATTTCGGAGGAAAAGTATTGAAAATAGCCTTCGGGAATTTGGGATAATCATGGGTCGTCAGATGAGATTGGCCCACGAGATTAACGATGGAGATCACATGTTAAAATCCTTGGTAGAGGTGGAGGGCGATAAAACCATGAGGGAAAAATATAGGACCGTCCGATCTGGACACGTGGATGGTCCAGATCTGATCGAAAGATCGCAATTAGCGGGGTAAAAAACAAAATTTAAAAATGCACTCGATGAAAAATATCTGATGTGATTAGATGCAGACTGTCGATCTGCAGATCAGATTGACAGTGGGCGATGTGTCAGGAGATCGCAATCGGCGGTTTTAAATAAAACTTTTTAAACATACCAATAGAAAAACTCTGATGCGATGATTTTGAGGCCGTCGATCTGCAGATTAGATCAATGGTGGAGGATGGATTGAGGACAGCTGATCGTAGGTGGAATTAAATGAATGCACTCAACAAAAAATGCAATGCAATGTAGCATGGGATGTGGATCGGTCCAATGATCAACAACGGAGATTGTCTTATATCATGTACCGGCGGAAACCCTTAATACTTTATGAAAACCCAAAGCTTTAATAAAACATAGATTTATCAGGGTGGAATGTATATATATGAGATGGTTGGCGCTCAACTCTGGGGCCCATGGTATTTATGAAATGTAACATGCTCGGGGCATATATATAATAAAGGGGCAATCACATCGGAGCTTTGATTAATCAGAAAGTTTTGTGCACTCAGTCTTTGCGATGCGATAAGCGCTGAAAAGGATTTAGAGATTGGTCTTAGCACCATGGGCATACAGTGGGGAGAGTGGTTTAAGACTTAGCCCAAGGGGGCTTAAGCCTGTGGTAAAAAAGTATTTTTTTGTGAAATTTTCCAAGTTTTCCAATGGATTTGGGGGTTTCGACAGAGTTCAAAAAGTAGTTTTAAACTCTGTAAAGGGAATTTTATGAAGGGGAAATGGGAAAAATGAAAAGTAGAGGAATTTTATGGGAATAAAAAGGGTAAAAATGAAGGTTAGTTTTTAGGTGGAAGGAGGGGAAAATGGTGTTTGCAGCAGTATTTTCGATTATGGGATCAACAAAATTTCTGAGTTTAAAAATGGAAACAGTAGTGAATATTGAAACAAGGGCATGATGTCTTCAAGAGTCTTCAAGAGATAACATTTTTAGCAATAAAAGTGTTTCTTAAAGGCTCAAAAAATGTTTTGGACACCTTTTGATATAACAAATTTTATAGGTGGCCAATAGGATGGTTAAGGTTAAGGTTATGGTGAAGGTTAAGGTTAGGGTTAGGTTATAGTTAAGGTCAAGGTTAAGGTTAGGTTAAGGTTAAGGTTAAGGTTAGGTTAAATTTAAGGTTAAGGTTAGGGTAAGGTTAAGGTTAAGGTTATGTTAAGGTTAAGGATAACGTTAAGATTAGGGGAAGGTTAAGGTTAATGTTGTTATTCATCAGTATTTTTGCCTGTTATTGATGACTAGTTTCCTTAGCTGAGTTTTCTATAAGCTGCTCTCCAAACTGTCAAATCCATCATCTAGAAAACACCTCAAAATAATTTTTCAACTCCTACCCCTTCATGTCAGCCTATGATGAGAAAAACCCCATTTTTCAAGTCCTATCTGGTTTTAGAAAAATAACCCTTTCCATAGCTGTCATAGCTGAAAGTTATCAGCTATCATTTACCCTTGTTTCTCATACCATTCACGATCCAAAGGTTAAAAAAGTGTCTGCAACCCTATCCCTGGTCATCTTTTCATTTAAAAATCTAATCATACTGAATAAAACACTCAGAATATGTCAAAAATCGCCCCTAAGTTATATAGTGGTGTTTAGGGAGTTTTTCCCTGGCTAAGACATCCTAAGCCAAAAGCCTCAGTCTAATACCAGTCAGCCTTGAATTAGTTCTTATTCTATAGAACAAGTTTTATCCATCCATAGGTCACACACCACTAAGAAGTCATTCTGTCTCATTTCAGGAAGAAGTTCAAAAAATATCCAAATCAGGAGAAGATAAGCATGTTCACTATCAAAATCTCCATAAAACACCAAAGGAGCTCTCCAAAGTTCAAATTCATATATTTTACATCTCTGTAGGGGTGTAATTGTAATGATGATCAATGTGAAAAAGAGCAAAGGGAAAACTTCAAACAGGTCCTTCATGGTAAATTAGTCTGCCATCAGTAAAACAAATGGAGTGCAGTGAGTGAAGGACAACTGATAAGTATGGTTTGAAATCCAAAACTACCTGAAGAATAGTAAACATCCTCCAAGTCACATGAAATACAAAATATTGAGTGATTCTGATCAGTAATGTTCCAGTATCTCCTCCAAAAGCAGTGTTGCATAAGTTTTTCAAAGGACATCATCATGTAGGGCTTAAGAAGACAACTCCTTCTTATGTTACATTGAGCCAGGGATGTGAAGATCAGTCAAAGAGTTATTTCAAGGTACCCATGAAAAAACATTCAAGGAAAAGTTGGCTCATGATGTCCAAATAGCATATACTATCCTTGTACCAATCACTTTGTTCAAAACCCTAAAAACCTCACAGTGATATGGTGCTAAGAAGAGACATATATTGCAGATAAATGACACAAGGTTGAAAGAGATGAGGTGTCATGACTATGGTGGAACCTCCTTTGAAAAAGCAGATGGTTAGAAGCACATTGATAACCTCCTTCATTAAAAAGTAGATGGTTAGCAGCAAAATAATAGAACCTCCTTCATTTAAAAGCAGAGGGTTAGGGTGTTTTTAAGTAACTTTAGAAACTAGTGTGAACCACCTCCCTCAAAGATGAACAGTAAGCGCATTAGAAGAGTTTCAAATTATGTTTAAGTGAGTTCTCTATTTGAAAGACAAGGTTGAAAATCAGTGGAGAAAATGAAATTTTATAGGTTGAAGGCCTGTCTTACATCATCAACAAAGCAGTGACATAATGGTGTTAAAGGGCCTTCTATTTTTCTATTTATAAAGGTCCTCTTTCAAATTGTAATCTGAGGGTGAAACATTGGCTAGGGACAGCCTCATCTGAATGGCCAAAGAAAGTAGACCAAGTTTGATTTTAAAACAACTTCTGCATATGAATACAAAGAGATAGTAGGGATAATAAAGGCCTTGACATAATGTTCCAAGTTTCAAAATAACCTTCGAGGAGATAAAACACATCACAGTATAAGGAAAAACTTTCGATATGAATGAGAACAAACACTGTTGTTTTTATATAGTTTTAAGAAGTTGCATTGATAGGTTTTTAAAGGTAACATCCTTGATGAAAAAAAGTGGGTCCAGTCTTGGTTTAAAAGACCTCCTTACTTCAACAACAATGGGTACATAAGGTTTCAAAGGCTGCAGTGATTGGTATTTTTATAAACCTCTTCAAAAAGATACAAGGTCACTATTTCGAAATAAATGGAGTTTTAATGTGATGAAGACCTCTTTCATAAACACTTAGAAGATCAATGTGATGAAGACCTCCTTCGAAAAGGGCAGTTGGTTTGGAAAATTTCAAAAATGTTTTTCTTCACAAAAGGGCAGAGGGTCATCTCCCCAAGAATTTACAGAGTAAAACAGTTCATTCAAAAGGTCAAAGGTGTGATAAAACATTTTCACATTTGGTAAAAGAATGTCCCCATCGAATGATAGGAGAAAGTGTTTTTAGAGGACATAGGCAGTTGTTAAACATAGGCCTCCTTCACAAATAAGTAGAGGGCCCACCATTGTTTGAGGATATCCAAAATGACAAGCAAAAAATAAATCCTGACCTCCATCAGCAGATAATGAGGAAAGCCTCATGATAGGTTTGAAGGGTCATTGTCAAATGTTGCAACAGTGTGTTTGTAATGATCTCCCTTGCACACAAATCCAAGAACTAGCACTGTTGTTTTTATATGGTTGTAAGGGATGCAATAGTGGTGCTGAGAACTACTCTAAGCAAAATATTGACAAAGGTGCAAGGTTTCTTTTTCAGGCTCCTTTTTTTAAGGCAGATTCTTGTATTTTTGCCCCTAATTGCTGAAAGTCTTATCTTATGTCTCAAAACAACATTTTCATCCACTACAAAGTATTTAACAGGAACCTTGAGCTTGCATTTCAGAAAATTTTTGACACATCACATTCATGCAGATTATTTTCAGAACATGACATATTACAAAACATCCAATATGGATAGCTGAATCATTAACCCAGAGCAGCAAATTGCAAGTGATATTCCAAGGTTCTGTTCAGAGCTGAGTGATCTTATAAAAGAATATTTAACAGCAGTTTCTGATGGACTGTTGTATACATGGCATCCTTTTTTTTATTCAATTCCAAATTATGTTCTCTGGATAGTGGCTTATGTTATTGGAGTAGGTTTTGTGATTGGGAATATTTCTCCCTCTTTTGTAACATTGATGTCTAAAGAGAAACAATTGGAAGGAGAATATCGCCAGTTGCATTCTCGATTAAGAATCCACTCAGAAAGCGTTGCATTCTATGATGGACAAGACAGGGAAGCATCCCATATAAAACAACATTTTGAAAGTTTGGTTAGGCACATGAGCCTTTTTCTACATACCTACTGGTGGTTTGGGATGATACAAGACCTTTTTCTTAAAGACAGAGGACACATTGTAAAAATGGATGAGAAAGGCCATAACACAGTGTTTCAAGTTTCAAGGCAAATTTCAAGGAAATAAGACATATCACAGTTTCAGAGAAGACCATTGCAATCTATCCAAGTATAGGTACAATCTATCATTTTCCCAATGGATAGACAAAGAGAATTTTTCATAAACCATGTTTCTTGTCTGAAATTTCTAAGATACACAGTGCTAAGATAGATAGATATCACAGGTAGAGTCTCAATAAAGAACAAAGAGACTGTGTGGAGAGAGATGATTCAAAATAACAAGTAGAAAAAACACAACTACTCCTTAAAATTATCTATTCAAAGAGCAGAAGGTTAAAGACACTTTGATATAACCTCCTTCAAGAGCAGATGGTTAGAAAAAACACAGTGATGAAGACCTCCTTAAAACTCATCAACAGGAAGGTTGCATTATGGTTTTAGGAAGTTGCAATAGTGGTGTGTGTATGATATTACCTCAGGTGATAAATATAAGGTCTTAGTTTTCAGCAAGCATCCAACAAACTAAAGATGAGGCCTCATGATTATTAAAAGTTGAAAGTTAGGTACGAAAAGCAAAGGCCTGGAGAAGTAGTTGGAGAGAAGCCCCTTCATCATAAACATAAGGCCTAACAGTGATTATGAACCACTTGAGTAATGATCATGAAATGTCTCTTTCCGGAGCAAGTAAAATATCAAAATAGATTTTAAAGGACCTATTCACCTCACAAAATAGTAGACATATGAGTGTTTATTGTCAAGGGACCGTTTGTAATGTTTGTGTGAAAAGTTTTCAAATAGTCATAGCCTTGGTAAAAGGTCCCACAGGGTTACTTCTTAGGTTGAAAGCGCCCCCATAGGATCATTATGGGGAAATACAGTTTAAAAGAGTGAAACAATGGTTAAAGGGCAGCCATAAAGCACATATGGACATAGCCACCATGCAAAAAGGTTTTTGAATTGAAAAAGGAGATAGATGAGGTTTAAAACCCTCACAAGCTATAAAATCCTAAGGAAACAAGTTTTTATGTCATTTTGAAAACATAGTCAAAAGAAGAGAGCAAGTTGTTTTCACGAGCATCCAAGTTTTCATGCGCGAAACTCCTGTAACTCAGCGCGACACACTTGTAGGTGGTCGCAAAAAAAATTTCAATACAAGCATGGCACACCTGTAAAATGGTGCGACATGCCTGTGCCCAGCGCCCCACACTCCTAAACGCTAGCGCCCATGCCTTTTTCGACCTCATCTAATTGCTCGAGACATGGAAAAGGTCCACTACACCTACCTTATGTTTTTATGCTCATATTATTTCATTATCAGCTTTTTAAAGTACCATTTTTTCGTCTACACATCCCATTACTAAATGGCCTGTAACCAACCCTGAACGCGCTCCTTCGTTCAGGCAGTAACCAACCCTGAACGCGTTTTTTGTTCAGCCACCAACCATCTCTGAACGCTCAGTGTTAATGTATGAACACCAATGCCCGTGAACTTTTTCCATTTATCCAAGCACTCGAGCTGTTAAATTAATTCCTCCCAATTTCCTTATGCCCTCACCATGCTCAGCTTCCACTTTCAACCCTTAAACCTGTGAAGAAATACCTCTACCTATCTGTTTTTAACACTTCCCGGGACACCCCTGAACGGCCCACCACCTAGCTGCCTAGGCCACCAGCAACACAGTTCTCCAAAGTGCCCAAACAGTTTTCACACAGGGAAATCAGCTCCAAATCCATCAAGATACTTTTAATAAAGGTATTTATTGTTTTTGAGGAAAATGTTTAAAGGTAGCACAGTCTTCAAAGGAGGAAGAGTCTTGGTGCCCAAAAGAAAGAATATTGGTTTTCAAAGTTATAAATCTTTTGATGACTCACAAACACAGTTTACAAGAGGTGCATTAGTTTTCATTTTGAACAAGAAACCTGTCTACATACTACAGAGAAACAATGATAAAAGAAAAGGCTTGTTGTCTTGAGTAGCAAAAAGAAAACATTGTTTTTTTCAAGAGTAAACTCTAGTCAAAAGGAGGTCTTTTTGTGCCGTGAAATAGTAAAGGATTTGTGCAGTCTCCAAAGAAAACAGATTTTGTAAAGGTATTTCAAATCATTTTAAAGAGGTATCTTAACAGTAATTTCAAAGAGCACCATGTTTACTAAATCAAGGAGAAAATAGTGAGTAGAGGATAAAGAGTTTTGTCAGTTGAAAGAAGTCATTTAAAACATTGATTTCAGGGAGCGCCCTATTATCATAACCACAGAAAAACATACTTTCTCAAAGGTCTCATAATCAATTTGAAGGAGTATTTAAAAAGTGTTTTCAATGAGTCCCTTTTGTTTCTAATAACCACAAAGAGACAGTAAAAGGGATGAGGGTTGATGTGCCATTTTGAAAGTCTTTTTTGTGCTATGAAATAGATAAGAATACACACAGTTGCTAGAAGAAAAAGAAGATTTTTGTAAAGGTCTTTCAAACCAGTTTGAAGAGATATCCTAACAGTGATTTCAGGGCACCATGTTTACTAAACCAAAGACAAGACAATGATATCAAAAGGGAAGTGTTTGAGGGGAATAATCTTTGTGTCAAAAACAAAAGAGATTTGTCTCCAAAAACTACAAGTAGATCTTGGCAAAGGCCTCCTAGCTCAAACACAATATTGAAGAGGTGATTTTTTTTTCATTCAACAAAATACTTGTTTACTAAACTCAAAGAAGAACAATTATTTGCAAAGAGGAAAAGGTGTGTTGGTTGAAGACTTATTTCAGTGATCACTTAATCAATTTATGTTGGTAAGTAAAAGAATAGAAATCTAAGCAAACTAGTGATGATGAGGAACAAGGAAAAGGGTCCAAACATGACAGTAGGGAAGGGAAAAGTGGCAAGAAGCATAGTGATGATAAAGATCAAAGTGATGGGCAGCAAAATAGTGAAGGGAAAGAACATGACAGTCATGAAGAAAGCAGTGACAAAGATAAACAAGATAGCCCTCAAGCAAGCAATGATGAGGGCAAGAAAAAACAAAACATAGAGCATGAAGGGAATTCTCCAAATTATGTGCTAGCTGCCTCTCCAAGGCAAGGGGCCATCACTTCTTCGCCAAAGCTAAAATTCCAAACAACAAGGAAGAAAACCAGGAAAAACTCAAAATTGCCCAAAGAGGGCACCTGGTGAGAAAAGTTGGAAAAGGCACATCAAAGCTTGAAATATTGGCCTCCACTTCTCTACATGTTTCTAAAAACCCATGAAGGTCTTGCTCGCCAAAATTGGGCAAATTTCGACAAGATTTTGTTTTTTGACATTTTTGGGTCTATTTGCAAAAATTCATGGGCGTCGCCATTTTTTTTTGTAACATAGTTAGAGGTTGAAAGTGGTATCATTGGATGCATTATATTCAAGGGCATATACTCAGAAAATTTCAGATCCAAAGGATGGGTTTTGATCCCCCAAAGAGGCGAAAAACAGTGACTTTTTTGACTTTCTGCCTCTCATATCAGCAAAGGGCTAATTTCTGGTTTTCTCCACTCAGGTCAGTTTTTCACATAACTAGTGATAATTTTGGGAAGAATAGAGTATTTTCAGAAACTAGACATATAGGTCTTTCAAATGAGACTTCAGAAGCCTCGTTTCAACATCGGGAGGTCCTTCAAAAGGTGTCTGCAAAACAAGGAATTTTCTGTTGCTACGTTCCTGTAGAATTTTGTCAAAAAAGCAGTTTTCTGAAATAGCTTATCCAAATGTGCGCTAGGCCATTTTTAGCCATTTTCAGTTGTGAAAAGTCAAATATATTTCCATTTTATCATTTTTAAGATATTTAGAAGATATTTTGTGCCTTGGGCTTTGCAAAGCCTCAAGGACAAAATTATATATTTGTATTAGGCCAATGGGCTTGCTAGTTTCTCTAGGAGGATTTCCTTATCTTTGGCCTATATATTCCAAGATATTTCATTGTAAACAGAGGCTAAACTTGATGATATAGAGCAATACATGATATTACAAGCTTTGAAGAAACACTTTTTCTCATGATGTGGATGATTTCTTGTTTGTCTTGGATGGTGGAAGAGGACTGTTTGTTGGATTCGTTGGCTTGGTGAATGGTACAGTGTTCCTATCTGTATGTTGTCCTTAATTTATCATACATGTCTCCATGTTTCTTGCTTGTTGTAGGTCAGTAAAGAATATATTTGAGACATGCCCATGGAGGCACCTCAAGTTTCCTGATTTTATTACAGCTTCTATGTTTTTCTTCCTTCTTAGTCATATCAAAGAATTCTTAACTTATCTTCAATTACTGAAGAACTTGTTGCTTGTTTCATTTATGGTTGTTATGAATGCTAAGTATGATTCACGATACGCCTTGCTTACTCATGGCTAGTCAAAGGTCCATCTCTGAAAACTCTCTTTGAATTATTGATTGTCTTAGTTGAACCAAGGAGGTCTTGTTTCGATCTTGCCCTTGGCCTAAAACTTTGCATTCTATTTTCAAATTTCCCAATAACTCAAAATATGATGTTTAGGAGTTACCTCTTCATAAATTGAGTTGTTTTTCCATCTTATTTATTTTCCCAAAATCTAAAGGTGATTTTCCAATGTTGGAGGGTCTTATACTTCCATGCATCACTAGATTGTCTATTTTATGCATTTATTAGTTTAAGTTTCATTCATAGAGACCAATGGTTAGCCCTAACTTATGAATGCTTGTTGATTAACTATTTATGTTTAAAATCTCTTTGTATTTCACAAACTTAGTGTCCATCCCATTTCATTCCACCTAAAAGAATCCATTTTACCTCGACCAAATCGGCCCTACAATACACCTTATCCACCCTTTGAGGCAGTCTCAACCTTATTAACCCCATAGCCCAGTTGATCTGATATCTTGTTATCTATTTATCCTTTGATCAATTCTTCCCTCAAAAACATAAAGCAAACCAAAACATACCTAACAACTAGCCTAAAATCAGAAACATAGAAAGCAAAAAAGTTTACACCCTTTGCAAAAATAGATAGAGCCCTCTCTGAGTCCAGGAAGGCTAGGTCCTTGGGCTCCAAAGTTTGTTTGATGTTACCTTGTCATTTGGCTTTCCATTCTGCCAAATCACAGGACCCTAACATGATGGCAATCACAGTGGGAATCTGAGTGAATAAACAAAGTTAGACTTCCCTAAAAAAATTCAGCATCCCTTAAAAAGACTATCTTGTCGACTTACCCCACCGCTCATGCACAATGGTGATCATGGTGGGACTTTATGAGTTAGTGAAAATCTAAGTACACCTTATTAACTCTCAAAGTTTCAGCCAAAGCTAGAAAACTTAAGTGTTGTCCAAAGAGTAGAATCTAGTTGTCTCGCCATCCTAGAAAAATGATGACCCAGCTATAGGACACTCTTGCAAACCTTAGGGCTGGATAAAAACTTAGAAAACCCCAAAATCATCCTTATATTGGATTCTTATGTTAGTTATTGGTGGTGGACCATAAGTACATATCTCTAAAAACAACAAAAACATCCACCTGGCGACTCCACTAGCCTCCATTAGGCCTATTACACCATTAGTCCTTATGAAATCTCCTGGGAATGCATTAAGCAGTCCAAATCATGCTGATGGTGGTCAGAAAAGTTCAAAACTTCCACCTGGTGACTCCACAACCCTCAATAGACCAAAATACTCCATTGGTAGAGAAATTTAGACTAGTTGAAAGGACATAGTAACTCTTTCTGGTAAACAAAGATGGATCCAAGTGAGAACACAGTTCAAAAATTGGAAAAATTGGTATATATGTTTAGCAAACTGATGCCTCTACTTGATAGGAAAACCAAAAGACACAAATTTAAGGTTAACACTACTTATTCAAAACAACCTACACTTTTTCCTCAGGAGGAACACACTCAACCATTACAAGACAAGAGTAACAAACAAAATGTGCCTCATGAGAAAGTTGCAAATAAGAACACAGAGGAATTCTATAAAGAATCTATAAGCCATATTGAAATCACAGAATCTAAAATGGAAGAAAAAACAAAACCTGTAGGATCTCTACCTTTATGCTATGAGTCATTTCAGTTCATACAAGAAAATTGACCTCCCAAGGATTTATCATTGGAAAATCATGAATCCCATGTTGATTATCCCAAACATCAAGAAGAGTTGATTGAGGATGAATTCAAATCTGAAATAGAAGATAAATCAAAACCTATAGGATCTCTACCTTTATGCTTTGAGTCATTTGAGTTCATACGAGCAAATTGGTCTTTTGAAAATCTATCAGAAGCAACTCATGAATTACATGTTAACTATCCTCAACATCACAAAGAATTGGTTGAAGAGGAAAACAATCAAGAAATGAAAAAGAACCCATAGGATCTCTCTAAAGGCACAAGTGATGATTCATCATCTCTCATAGGTGAATCCAAAAAATACATTCATCCTCCAAATCAGCGTTCCCAAGAGAAAAAGGATTATTGTAGTTATATCCAAAGAGAGATAAAAATGCCTCCATTTTTAACTAAAGAGGAGATAGATCAACTCATAAACATGCAGACAGCCTCTAAAAATTCATATGAATTTTTTTTTTTTATCTTTCTCCTGCTAATATTGCATACCATAAGTCAAAAAATAGATTTGTAAATAAATTTGAAGATAAAAAATTTGATAGTCCAATATGCATGGCTGGTGACATTACTTACATTGATGATTATCCATGGTTTGATCAATATATTGATGATTATGATATCCAAGCAAAAGCTAACCTTGCAGAGCCATCAAAGGTTGATGTGTGGGATGAAGTTCACTATCATCAAATTGAAAGCATCAATCAGCCAAGATAGGTCACCTATGACACTGATGAGGAGAGCCTTGAGAGTTTGGAAGTAAGTGAAGAGTCTCTGACTCTTTTCTCTACTTTTCTTCAGTCCATCAGAAATAACGTTCACATAATTGGAAATCAGTAGTCTTTCATCTTTCATGATGAGGTTGAAGAGGATGATGAAATTCTTAAGAAAGTTGTCCATGAGAAGTCTTCTCCTGAAATGGTTGAGGAAATCATTTTTGACATGGAATCTTCCTTAACTCGAGATTTGCAACCACCAAGTTCCATTGAGTTACAAATTGCAGATGAAAAAATAGAGGTTGATAAACACATGAGAGTTGTCACACTATCCTTTCAAGAGAATTTATTGCCAAAGTGTATCCCTGCACATCAACATGATGACATTCACATAGTTTTCAATCCACTTAATTAGAACACATCGGCTTGGAGGGAAGACTACACTACAATATATGATGATTTTGATAGTTCAAGTGATCTTGAGAAAAGGGAAAAGTTGCTTTACCAAGAGAGTCCCAAATATAGCCAAGTGGAAAAAAGAGTAGTCCTGAATGAAGCCTATATATCAAATCCTCTAGATCAGGTATTATTCCAAGATCCATTTGTTGTTTTCCTCGAGAAATCTGAAGGAGTAGTGTGTTCCGCTCAGAACAGTCTGTTGCAAAGAGTGAGAAAAATTCTATGCACTACTGTTCAAAAACAAGCAAAGTGGAAGTGACCTTTTCATTTCTTCAACACTCTAAAAAGGTTGAAACTAAATCCCTCATGGAATCATCTGCTTGATTGGCTTTGTTGGAAAACATATTTCACTAAATGAATGTATTTTATGTATAGTTTAGATTAGGATAGAAAGATAGGTGTGAAAAATAAGCTCAGCCTTGTGAGCATCTTTTCAGTTCTATATTGTTCGAAGAAAAAGTAAAAAAACAAAAAATACAAAAACAGTAAAAAATTAGAAAAAGAGGGCAGTTTCTAAAGCAATGGTATAGCCCCATACCCAAAAAATAGTCATGTTGAAAGCGCGCAAGTCTAAATGTCGCTACTAGTGCTCAAAAGATGTCTTGTTTTGTTATATAGCCTAATCATAACTGAACATGTTTTAAATTGATTGTTGATAAGTTAGTGAACTTGACTTATGAATAAAAGTATATTAGGAAAAGATACTAGTTCCACACGCTCAAAACAGAACCAAAGAGGAAAACATGGATGAAAAACAAACTATGTATCCTATCCCTGATTTTTCTAAATCTTGTTTTCATGCAAAATAATATTTGTCTACAACTTGTCTTTTATGCCACAAGCACATGACAAATCAGACCATCTAATCCTGATTTGGTCATTTTTCAATTTCATGTTCTAGTGTAGTGAATAAAATCTTGTCAAACAGCTTAATCTTGACAACCGATCTAGCATAGGTAGAGAAAAAAAGGAGTTCATCAGTTTAATCTGAACTCCTGGCAGATATAAGTGTAGAATTAGATAGTTTCTTTTCCAAAAATATCATGTAAAAGGGTTGCTAGTCCAAACGCACCTAAAAGAAGAAAAAATGTTAAGAAATATAGCTGGGTAGGTAGAGATGACTTTGATGCTAATCATGCTGTCAATTTTCAGAAATAGCATCAAAGAAGAAATAAATTTGCACCAATGGATAAGGCACTGGTATTCACAAGCTAGAGATCTAAAATTATGGACATCTCCTGAAAAGGAGCGGCCCTCTCCAAATGGAGCCACTATTAGTCATTAGTATTTTTACATGTTATTGATGACTAGCTTCCTTAGCTGAGTTTTCTAGAAGCTGATCTCCAAACTATCAAATTTGTCATCTAGAAAATAACCCAAAACAATTTTGGTCCTCCTACCCCTTCCTGTCAGCCTGTGATGAGAAAAAACCCATTTGTCAAGTCTTATCTGGTTTCAGCAAAATAACCTTGTCCATAGCAGTCATAGCTGAAAGTTGTTAGTTGTCATTTACCCTTGTTTCTCATACCATTCATGATCCAAAGGTTAAAAAAGTGTCTGCAACCCTATCCCTGGTCATCTTGTCATTTAAAAATCTATTCATACCGAATAAAACACTTAGAATATGTCAAAAATCACCCCTAAGTTAGATAGTGGTGTTTAGGGAGTTTTTTCTTGGCTAAGACATCCTAAGCCAAAAGCCTCTGTCTAGTACCAATCGGCCTTGAATTAGTTCCTATTCTATAGAACAATTCTAATCCATCCATAGGTCGCACACCACTAAGAATTCATTCTATCTTATTTCAGAAAGAATTTCAACAAATATCCAAATCAACAGAAGATAAGCCTGTTCACTATCTAAACGGAATATACTTAGATCGGGCAAAATCTCCATAAAACACCAAAGGAGCTCTCCAAGGTTCAAAGTCATATATTTTACATCTCTGCAAGGGTGTAATTGTAATGATGATCAATGTGCAAAAGAGCAAAGGGACAAGTTCAAACAGGTCCTTCATGCTGAATTAGTCTGCCATCAGTAAAACAAATGGAGTGTAGTGAGTGAAGGACAACTGATATGTATGGTTTGAAATCCAAAAATACCTGAAGAATAGAAAACATCCTCCAAGTCACATGAAATACAAAATACTGAATGATTCTGATCAATAATGTTCCAGTATCTCCTCAAAAAGCAGTGTTGCATAAGTTTTCCAAAGGACATCATCATGTAGGGCTTAAGAAGACTGCTGCTTCTTATGTTACCTTGAGCCATGGATGTGAAGATCAGTCAAAGAGCTATTTCAAGGTACCCCTGAAAACAAAGTCAAGGAAAATTTGGCTCATGATGTCCAAACAACAGATAATATCCTTGTACCAATCACTTTTTTCAAAACCTAAAAACCTCTAGTGATATGGTGCCAAGCAGAGACATATATTGCAGAGAAATGACACAAGGTTGAAAGAGATGAAGTGTCATGACTATGGTGGAACCTCCTTCGAAAAAGTATATTGTTAGAAGCACAGTGATAACCTCCTTCATTAAAAAGTAGATGGTTAGCATCAAAATAATAGAACCTCCTTCATTTAAAAGCAGAGGGTTAGGGTGTTTTTAAGTAACTTTAGAAACTAGTGTGAGCCACCTCCTCCAAAGATGAACAGTAAGTGCATTAGTAGAGTTTCCAATTATGTTTTAGTGAGTTCTCTATTTGAAATAAAAGGTTGAAAATCATTGGAGCAAATGAAATTTTATAGGTTGAAGGCTTGTCTTACATCATCAACAAAGCAGTGACATAATGGTGTTAAAGGGCCTTCTATTTTTCTATTTATAAAGGACCTCCTTCAAATTGTAATCTGAGGGTGAAACTTTGGCTAGGGACAGCCTCATCTGAATGGCCAAAGAAAGTAGACCAAGTTTGATTTTAAACCAACTTCTGCATATGAATACAAAGAGACAGTAGGGATAATAAAGGACTTGACATAATGTTTCGAGTTTCAAAATAACCTTCGAGGAGATAAAACACATCATAGTATCAAGGAAAACTTTCTATATGAATGAGAACAAACACTGTTGTTTTTTATATAGTTTTAAGAAGTTGCATTGATAGGTTTTTAAAGGTCACCTCCTTAATGAACAATAGTGGGTCCAGTATTGGTTTAAAAAACCTCCTTACTTCAACAACAAAGGGTACATAGGGTTTCAAAGGCTGCAGTGATTAGTATTTTTATAAACCTCTTCTAAAAGATACAAGGCCACTATTTCTAAATAAATTGAGTTGTAATCTGATGAATACCTCTTTCATAAACACTCAGAAGATCAATGTGATGAAGACCTCCTTCGAAAAGGGTAGTTGGTTTGGAAAATTTCAAAAATGGTTTTCTTCACAAAAGGGTAGAGGGTCAGGTCCCCAAGGATTTACACAGTAAAAAAGTTCATTCAAAAGGTCAAAGGTGTGATAAAACATTTTCACATTCTGTCAAATAATGTCCCCATCGAATGATATGAGATAGATTTTTTAGAGGACACAGGAAATTTTCAAACATAGGCCTCTTTCACAAATAAGTAGAGGGCCCACAATTGTTCGAGGATATCCAAAATGACAAGCAGAAAATAATTCCTGACCTCCATTAGTAGATAATGAGGAAAGCCTCATGATAGGTCTAAAGGGTCATTGACAAATGCTACAACAGTGTGTTTGTAATGATCTCCCTTGTACACAAATCCAAGAACTAGCATTGTTGTTTTTATATAGTTGTAAGGGCTGCAATAGTGGTGTTGAGAACTACTCTAAGCAACAGATTGGAAAAGGTGCAAGGCTTATTGTTTCAGGCTACCTTTTTAAGGTGGATGCCTGTATTTTTTCCCCTAATTTCTAAAAATCTTATCTTATGTCTCCTTGAAACAGCATTTTCAACCACTACAAAGTATTTAACAGGAACCTTGAGCTTGCATTTCAGAAATTTTTTGACACATCACATTCATGCAGATTATTTTTAGAACATAACATATTACAAAATACCTAATATGGATAGCCAAATCCCTAACCTAGGGCAACAAATTGCAAGTGATATTCCAAGGTTCTGTTCAAAGCTGAGTGATCTTATAAAAGAATATTTAATAGCAGTTTCTTATGGACTGCTGTATACATGGCGTCTTTGTTTTTATGCAAGTCCAAAATATGTTCTTTGGATGCTGGCTTATGTTATTGGAGTAGGTTTTGTGATTGGGAAGCTTTCTCCCTCTTTTAGGACTTTGATTTCTAAAGAGCAACAATTAGAAGGAGAATATCGCCAGTTTCATTCTCGATTAAGAAGCCACTCAGAAAGTGTTGCATTTTATGATGGCCAAGACAGGGAAGGATCCCATATAAAACAGCGTTTTGAAAGTTTGGTTAGGCACATGAGCCTTGTTATACATACAAACTGGTGGTTTGGGATGATACAAGACCTTTTTTCTTAAAGACAGAGGACACATTGTAAAAATGGATGAGAAAGGCCATAACACAATGTTTCAAGTTTCAAGACAACTTTCAAGGAAATAAGACATATCACAGTTTTGGAAAAGACCACTGCAATCTATCTAAGTATGGGTATAAGCTGTCATTTTCCCAATGGATAGACAAAGAGCATTTTTCATAAACCATGTTTCTTGTCTGAAATTTCTAAGATACACAGTGCTAAGATAGACAGATATCATAGGTAGAGTCTCAATGAAGAACAAAGAGACTGTGTGAAGAGAGATGATTCAAAATAGCAAGTAGAAAAAACACATCTACTCCTTAAAATGATCTATTCAAAGAGCATAATGTTAAGGACACTTTGATATAACCTCCTTCAAGAGTAGATGGTAAGAAAAAACACAGTGATGAAGACCTCCTTAAAACTCATCAATAGGAAGGTTGAATTATGGTTTTAGGAAGTTGCAATAGTGGTGTGTGTATGATCTTACCTTAGGTGAGAAAGATAAGGTCTTAGTTTTCAGCAAGCCTCCTATAGACTAAAGATGAGGCCTCATGATTATTAAAAGTTGAAAGCTAGGTACAAAAAGCAAAGGCCCAGAGAAGTAGTTGGAGAGAAGCCCCTTCATCATAAACATAAGACCTAACAATGATTATGAACCACTTGAGTAATGATCATGACATGATCTCTTTTCAGAGCAAGTAAAAGATCAAAATATATTTTAAAGGACCTATTCACCTTAAAAAACAGTAGGCATATGAGTGTTTGTTTTCAAGGGACCGTTTGTAATGTTTGTGTGAAAAATTTTCAAAGAGTCATAGCCTTGGTAAAAGGTCCCATAGGGTTACTTCTTAGGTTGAAAGGGCCCCCATAGGATCATTATGGGGAAATACAGTTTAAAAGAGTGAAACAGTGGTTAAAGGGCAGCCACAAAGCACATATGGACATAGCCACCATGCAAAAGGGTTTTTGAATTGAAAAAGGAGATAGATGAGGTTTAAAACCCTCACAAGCTATAAACTCCTAAGGAAACAAGTTTTTATGTCATTTTGAAAACGTAGTCAAAAGGAGAGAGCAAGTTGTTTTCACAAGCATCCAAGTTTTCATGTGCGACACTCCTATAACTCAGCGCGACATGCTTGTAGGTGGTCACAAAAGAGTTTTAAATACAAGCACGACACGCCTATAGAATGGCATGGCATGCTTGTGCCCGATGCTCGACACTCTTGAATGCCAGTGCCCGTACCTTTTTCAACCTCATCTAATTTCTCGAGGCATGGAAAAGGTCCACTACACCTGCCTTATGTTTTTATGCTCCTCCTCTTTCATTATTAGCTATTAAAAGTGTTATTTTTGCCTCTGCACAGCCCATTCCTGAACGGCCTATAACCAACCCTGAACGTACTCCTCCGTTTAGGCAGTAACCAACCTTGAACATGTTTTTCATTCAGCCACCAACCATATCTGAATGCTCAGTGTTATTGTCTGAAACCCGTGAAAGAAATACCTCTACCTATCTATTTTTAACATTGCCTAAGACACCCATGAACGGCCCACCGCCTAGGTGCCCGGGCCACCAGCAACACAATTCTCCAAAATGCCCAAAAATTTTTCACACAGGGAAATCACCTCCAAATCCATCAAGATACTTTTAATAAAGGTATTTATTATTTTTGAGGAAAAAAAATTTTTGAGGAAAAGGTTTAAAGGTAGCACAGTCTTCAAAGGAGGAAGATTCTTGGTGCCCAAAAGAAAGAAGATTGTTTTTCAAAGTTATAAATATTTTGATTACTCACAAACACAGTTCACAAGAGGTGCATTAGTTTTCATTTTGAACAAGAAACCTGTCCACATACTACAGAGAAAAAATGATAAAAGAAAAGGTGTGTTGTCTTGAGTAGCAAAAAGAAAACATTGTTGTTTTCAAGAGTAAACTCTCTTGTTCATCAAAATCAGAGAAACAAAGTTTGTATAGAGGGTTTTCTAGTCAAAAGAAAGGAGGTATTTTTGTGCTGTGAAATATTAAAGGATTTGTGCAATCTTCAAAAGAAAACAGAGTTTGTAAAGGTCTTTCAAATCAGTTTAAAGAGGTATCTTAATAGTAATTGCAAAGAGTGCCATGTTTACTAAATCAAGGAGAAAATAGTGACTAGAGGATAAAGAGTTTTGTCAGTTGGAAGAAGTCATTTAAAACATTGATTTCAGGGGGTGCCCTGTTATCATAACCACATAAAAACAGACTTTGTGAAAGGTCTCATAATCAGTTTGAAGGAGTATTTAAAAGGTTTTTTCAATGAGTCCCTTTTGTTTCTAATAACCATAGAGAGACAGTAAAAGGGAGGAGGGTTGATGTGCCAATTTGAAAGTATTTTTTGTGCTATGAAATAGCTAAGAACACACATAGTTGCTAGAAGAAAAAGCAGAGTTTTGTAAAGGTCTTTCAATCATTTTGAAGAGATATCCTAATAGTGATTTCAGGGCACCATGTTTACTAAACCAAAGACAAGACAGTGATATCAAAAGGGTAGTGTTTGAGGGGAATAATCTTTGTGTCAAAAAAAAAGAGATTTGTCTCCAAAAACCACAAGCAGATCTTGGAAAAGACCTCCTAGCTCAAACACAATACTGAAGAGGTGATTTTGTTTTCATTCAACAAAATAGTTTTTTACTAAACTCAAAGAAAAACAGTGATTTGCAAAGAGGAAAAGGTGTGTTGTTTGAAGACTTATTTCAGTGATCACTTAATCAGTTTATCTTGGTAAGTCAAAGAAGAGAAATATAAGAAAACTAGTGATGATGAGGAACAAGGAAAAGGGTACAAACATGATAGTATGGAAGGGAAAAGTAGCAAGAAGCATAGTGATGATAAAGAGCAAAGTGATGGGCAGCAAAATAGTGAAGGGAAAGAACATGACAATCATGAAGAAAGTAGTGACAAGGATAAACAAGACAACCCTCAAGCAAACAATGATGAGGGCAAGAAAACACAAAACATGGAGCATGAAGGGCATTCTCTAAAGTATGTGCTAGCTTCCTCTCCAAGGAAAGGGGCCATAATTTCTTCGCCAAAGCTACAATGCCAAACAACAAGGAAGAAAACCAAGAAAAACTCAAAATTGCCCAAAGAGGGCACCCGGTGAGAAAAAGTGGAAAAGGAACATCAAAGCTTGAAATCTTGGCCTCCAATTCTTTACATGTTTCTAAAAACCCATGAAGGGCTTGCTCGCCAAAATTGGGCAAATTTCGACAAGATTTTGTTTTTTGACATTTTTGGGCCTATTTGCAGAAATTCATGGGCATCGCCATTTTTGTTTGGAGCATCCTCAGAGGTTGAAAGTGGTATAATTGGATGCATTATATTCAAGGGCATCTACTCAGAAAATTTCAGATCCAAAGGATGGGTTTTGATCCCCTAAAGAGGCAAAAAACAATGATTTTTTTTTACTTTCTACCTCTCATATCAGCAAAGGACTAATTTTTGGTTTTTTCCACTCATGTCAGTTTTTCGCATACTTACAATGATTATTTTGTGGAAAATAAAGTATTTTAAGAAACTATACATCTAGTGCTTTCCAACGAGCCATCACAAGTCTCATTTCTACATCGGGAGGTCCTTAAAAAGGTGTCTGCAAAACAGGGCATTTTCCGCTGCTACGTTCCTATAGCATTTTGTCAAAAAAGACGTTTTCTGAAGTAGCTTATCCAAATGTGCGCTAGGCCATTTTTAGCCATTTTCAGTTGTAAAAAGTCAAATATATTTCCATTTTTAGCATTTTAATATATTTAGAAGATATTTTTTGCCTTGGGCTTTGCAAAGCCTCAAGGACAAAATCAGATATTTGTATTAGGCCAATGGGCTTGCTAGTTGCTCTAGGAGGTTTTCCTTCTCTTTGGCCTATATATTCCAAGAGATTTCATTATAAACAGAGTTTTAACTTGATGATATAGATCAATACATGATATTAAAATCTTTGAAGAAACACTTTGTCTCATGATGTGAATGATTTCTTGTTTGTCTTGGATGGTGGAAGAGGATTGTTTGTTGGATTCCTTGGCTTGGTAAACGGTATAGTGTTCCTATCTGTATGTTGTCCTTAGTTTATCATACATTTATCCATGTTTATTGCTTGTTGTAGGTCAATATAGAATAGATTTGAGACATGCCCATGGAGGCACCTCAATTTTCCTGATTTTATTACAGCTTCTATGTTTTTCTTCCTTCTTAGTCATATCAAAGAATTCTTAACTTCTCTTCGATCACTGAAGAACTTGTTGCTTGTTTCATTTATGGTTGTTATGCATGCTAAGTATGATTCACGGTACACCCTACTTACTCATGCTTAGTCAAAGCTCCATATCTGAAAACTCTCTTTTAATTATTGATTGTCTTAGTTGAACCAAGGAGGTCTTTTTTCGATCTTGCCCCTTGCCTAAAACTTTGCATTCTATTTTGAAAGTTCCCAATAACTCAAAATATGATGTTTACGAGTTCCCTCTTCGTAAATTGAGTTGTTTTTCCATCTTATTTGTTTTCCCAAAATTTGAAGGTGATTTCCCAAATTTGGAGGGTCTTATACTTCCATGCATCACTGGATTGCCTATTTTATGCATTTATTAGTTTAAGTTTCATTCATAGATACCAATGGCTAGCCCTAACTTATGAATGCTTGCTGATTAAATATTTATGTTTAAATTCTCTTTTTCTTTCACAAAATTAGTGTCCATCCCATTTCATTCCACCTAAAAGAATCCATTTTACCTCGACTAAATCGGCCCTGCAATACACCTTACCCACCCTTTGAGGCAGTCTCGACCTTATCGATCCCATAGCCCAGTTGATCTGATATCTTGTTATCTATTTATCCTTTGATCAGTTCTTCCCTCAAAAACCTAAAGAAACCAAAACATACCTAACAACTAGCCTAATATCAGAAACATAGAAAGCAAACAATTTTACACCCTTTGCACAAATAGAGAGAGTCCTCTCTGAGTCTAGAAAGGCTAGGTACTTGGGCTCCAAAGTTGGTTTGATGTTACCCTGTAATTTGGCTTGCCAATCTGCCAAGTCATGGGACCCTAACAAATGTTATAGTAAGGTTAAGGGTAAGTTTAAGGTTAAGGTTAGGTTAAAGGTAAGGGTAAGGTTAAGGGTAAGGGTAAGGTTAAGGTTAAGGTTAAGGTTAGGTTAAGGTCAAGGTTAAGGTTAGGTTAATTTTTGGTCAAGGTTAGGGTAAGGTTAAGGTTAAGGTTAAGGCTATGGTTAAGGTTAAGGTTAAGGTTAATGTTAAGGGTTTGGTCAAGGTTAGGGTTAGGTTAAGGTTAAGGTTAAGGTTAAGGTTAAGGTTAGGTTAAGGTTAAGGTTAGGTTAAGAGTAAATTCAAGGTTAAGGTTAAGGTTAAGGGATTAAGGTTAGGTTAAGGTTAAGTAAAAGTTAATTTTAGGTTAAGGTTAAGGTTAACGTTTTTGTTATGGGTTTGGTCAAGGTTAGGGTTAGATTATAGTTAAGGTCAAGGTAGGGTTAAGGTTAAGGTTACGGGTTTAGGTCGGTTAAGGTTAAGATAAGGTTAAGGGTTTAGTCAAGTTAAGATTAAGGTTAAGGGTTTATTTAATGTTAAGGTTAGCATTAAGGTTAAGGTTAAGGTTAAGGGTAAAGCCAAGTTTAAGGTGAAGGTTAGGTTAAGGTCAAGGTTAAGGTTAAGGTTAATGTGAAGGTTATGTTAAGGTTAAGGGTACGGGTTTAGTATGGTTAAAGTTAAGGTTAAGGTTATGTTAAGGGTAAAGTCAAGGTTAAGGTTAGGTTAAGGGTAAGGTTAAGGTTAAGGGTTTGGGAAGGTTAAGGTTAAGGTTAAGGTTAAGATATGGTTAAGGGTAAGGTTAAGGTTAAGCTTTAGGTTAAGTTAAGGTTAATGTCAAGGTTAAAGGTAAGGTTAAGGTTAAGGTTAAGGGTTTGGTTAAGGTTAAGGGTAAGGGTAAGGTTAAGGTTAAGGTTAAGGTAAGGTTAAGGTTAATATTAAGATCAAGATTAGGTTATAGTTAAGGTCAAGGTTAAGGTTAGGTTATAGTGAAGGTTAAGGTTATGGTTAAGGTTAAGGGTAAGGGTGAAGGTTAAGGTTAAGGTTAAGGCCCGTAACCTTATCCTTCACCCTTAAACTTAACCTAAACTTAACCTGAACCTGAACCTTAACCCTAACCTTAACCTTAACCTAACCTTAACCTTAACTTTACCCTTAACCTTAACCTAGCTAAACCTGTAACCTTACCCTTAACCATAAGCTAATGTTAACCTTGGCCTTAACTATAACATTAACCTAACCTTAACCGAACCCTTAACCTTAACCTTAACCATAATGTTAACCTTAACCTTCCGATAACCATAACCTTAACCTTAACCTTTAACCTTCCCATAACCATAACCTTAACCTTAACCTTGACCTTACCAAGGTTAGGGTTAGGTTATAGTTAATGTGAAGGGTAGGTTAAGGTTAAGGTTAGGTAAAAGTTAAGGTTAGGTTAAGGTTAAGGTAAGGTTAAGGGTGAAGGTTATGTTTAAGGTCAAGGTTAAGGTTAAGGTTAGGTTAAGGTTAAGGTTAAGGTTAAGGTAAGGTTAAGGTTAATGTTATGGGAAGGTTAAGTTTAAGGTTAAGGTTAAGGTTAATGGAGTAATGTTAAGTTTAAGGTTAAGGATAAGGTTAAGGTTAAGGTTGTTGGGGTTCCCATGTTTTGGCCAGATTGGCAAGACCAAAAGATGAGACAACATCAGAACCACTTTGGGGCCTTAGGATCTAGCCCTCCTGAACCCGAAGAGGGATCTCTCCAATAAACAAAGAATTATTTATCTTTGAAGCTCAAAATGAGATGTTAGGCTAGTTATGAAGCACAAAGGGGGGTTTAAAGTGATTTGGTTGAAGGGTTGCTGGGTTGGTTAGGAGATCATAGGCTGAGAAAGTAATGGGAGGAAAGGAACATGGCAGCAGGATGCTTCAGCAAAGAGGATAGGCCAAGACAGTGCCATCCATTGGGCTATGGATTCATGAAAGGGAATTACTTGCAACAGCTAGCCAAAGCTTCCAAAGGGCAAGTCATCTAATACTAAAGGATCTTTAGATTAGAGAGTGGGGTGGAACATTAAGGAAGGAAAGTGAAAGAAGGAGAACAACCAGATTTTTGTCTATAGATCAGGTCAGAGGTCATTTAACTCCAGACCCTTGGACATACTCAAAGGCAGCTCTCAAAGAGACAATGGGGCTACTTATAGATCGGACCAGAGGTCATTTAACTCCAGGTCTGCTTTAGCAACTCCAAGAGAAAAACAGAGATGATATTACAAAGAAACATCTAAGAAGCAAACCCCCAAGTTCATACATCAGCCAGCAGGCAATAACATCCGCTGCACTGGTTAAACCCGTGAACCCACTCTTAGACAGCACATAGGGCGGAAAACATAAAGGTAGGGGGAGCAGATAGCATAGGGCACCTAACAAGGGTGAATCCTATACCATTATTATGATGCCTACCAGCATAACATGAAACAATATGGAAATGTAATAAACAGAGTAAGAAAACATCACCTATAGTAATAGACCAGGATCCTGTGAAAAGTGCTTTGATTAATAGATGCAAAACCAGTCATGTACAATAAGCTCAATGGCTGATATAGTCCAGACTTCTCCTCCCAGCCTATTACATACAACTACTTTTCTACTCCCTCCCACGACTATTCTAACAGTCAAATGAATCCCTCTAATAGAAAATGCCCAGCAAGGCAACAACAACAACCTTTAAAATGTGTTCTCGGGGATCTTTTATAGGAGAGGAGGAAGAAACAAAAGTAGATGAACTATTAATGAGAATCATTAAGACAGAATGGTGGAAGTTTCCACGCCGACTCTGCTTTGACTGGGCAGCGTCGTGTGTACTCGTAGACTCGTTTCTGAGATCTCCGTCGTGCCGAAATCGACCTCGGATATTTATTTGGAGTCCTTTCTCGAGCCTGGAGCTCTGTGCTGCCATTCTGAAATAAATGAATTGGATGGAAAATCGCAAGTCCCTCCATGCTTTTAATGTCGCTCGATCGTCCGAAATGAGCCTCGCCGTTGTATTTAATTGTCTCGTGTCTTCGAGGAAGGCAGTGGAGGACGCTATAGGAAGGTGCACATCTGGAGAAGAGTACTCTGTTGTTAGGTGGCGTAGTTATGACCTACTGGTGCGCTCTTAGTCTTCGAACTGAGCTTCAATCCTTTGAATGCGGGGTTAACGTTTTATTATGTCAACAACAGGTGTTAACCCCTTGAAACCTTCAGCTGATCTGCTGGCAATGCTGAGAAAACCTCTATGTGACCTCTGCATAATGAAATAAACTTATTACAGAGCCCGAGTAGTGGTGGTGGAGGAATTTCTGCGAAGGCGGTGAAATGGTGGCGGGACAGTGGAGAAACGAGGAAACCAGCAGAGAAATGATTAACAATGTAAAAACCCAAAGGTTGTTGCTTGGGCGAATTACACAGGGAAACACGAAAAACAGTACAAGGAGGAGTGAATGTGGGACTCGGCGGAGGCGGAGGGTGAAAAACCGTGAACCATCAGATCTGGAAAGGATGGACGGCTAGGATTCAATCGGAAGACAGAGAGAAGAACCAGCGATCGACGATCGGGGGGGGAGAATGTGATTGAGCGCTGGCTGTCCGATCGCGGGGAGAATGGACGACTGTGATTGAATCGGGAGACAGCGGGGAATGCTTGCGATGGTCGTCGGATCTGCGGGAGGATGGACGGCTATGATTAAATCGGAGCATCGCAATCGGAGGTAGAGAGATGGGACTTGTGATTGCAATCGGGAGGGGGAATGCGATTGAGCGCTGGCCGTCGATCT